>CM077024.1:75914420-76365257 GCA_039090855.1 Macrothele yani | reverse complement strand
GAACTGCTTCATTCTCATGAATGAGTTAGACATCTCACTAGAGTTTTGTGATTCTCCTCAGTTCTCGTAAATGAGTTAGCGCTGTCGAGATTTCAGGACTCGTACACATCGCATGCTGGAGTGACCAATAGAAAAATTCCTTTCTCTCCCTTGATCTGTCTTACAACCGTGGTCGTTCATTCAGTTTTCTAGTTTTGATGGCTGAGATAGCCCTCACTCTGGCATCTCAAACTAATTTTAGGAACTCCATCATTCTAGTGAATGCGTTAACCATCACAACTGAGTTGTGCGATTTTGCTCAGCTCTCATGAATGAGTTAGCCCTTGGAATCTTAAACTGTTTCTTAGAACTGCTTCAATTCTCACAATGAGCAATATCCACTAGAGTCAGATTCTCCTCAGTTCTCGTAAATGAGCGAAGCTGTCGATTTCAGGACTCGCGCATCGTATGCCGGAGTGACACCAATAGAAAAAATTCCTTTTCTCTCCCTTGATCTGTCTTACAACCGTGGTCGTCTGGTCTTGTTTTTCTAGTTTTGATGCATGAGTTAGCCCTCATCTCAACTAAGTTTAGGGAACCCCATCATTCTAGTTGAATGTTAACCATCTTACAACTCGAGTTGTGCGATTTTTGCTCAGGTTCTCATGGAATGAGTTAGCCCCTGGGAATCTTCAAAACTGTTTCTTAGAACTGCTTGTCATTCTCATGAATGAGTTAGACATCTCACTAGAGTTTTGTGATTCTCCTCAGTTCTCGTAAATGAGTTAGCGCTGTCGAGATTTCAGGACTCGCACACATCGCATGCCGGGAGTTGACCAATTCACGAAAAATTCCTTTCTCTCCCTTGATCTGTCTTAGCAACCGTGGTCGTCTGGTCTTGTTTAGTTTTGATGCATATGAGTTAGCCCCTCTGGCATCTCTAACTAATTTTAGGGAACTCCATCATTCTAGTGAATGAGTTGGAACCACTCAGTTAAACTGAGTTGTGCAAAGATTTTGCTCAGTTCTCAAGTGAATGAGTTAGCCCTGGAATCTTAAACTGTTTCTTAGAACTGCTTCATTCTCATGAATGAGTTAGCACATCTCACTCAGAGTTTTGTGTATTCTCCTCAGTTCTCGTAAAATGGAGTTAGGCGCTGTCGAGGATTTCAGGACTCTGCACACATCGCATGCCGGAGTGACCACATAGAAAAATTCCTTTTCTCTATCCCTTGAAAAAAGTGGATCTGTCTTACAACCGTGGTCGTCTGGTCTTGTTTAGTTTTTGATGTCATGAGTTAGCCCTCTGGCATCTCAAACTAATTCTTTAGGGAACTCCATCATTTCCTAGTGGAATGAGTTAACCATCACAACTGGAGTTGTGCGATGATTTGCTCAGTTCTCATGAATGAGTTAGCCCTGGAATCTTTAAACTGTTTCTTAGAACTGCTTCATTCTCATGAATGAGTTAGAGACATCTCACCAGAGTTTTGTGATTCTCCTCTTGTGTTCTCGTAAAATGAGTTAGCGCTGTCGAGATTTCAGGACTCGCACACATCGGCATGCCGGAGTGACCAATAGAAAATTCCTTTCTCTCCCCCCCCTCTTTAGATCTGTCTTACAACCGTGGTCGTCTGGTCTTTGTTTTTAGTTTTGATGCATGAGTTAGCCCTCTGGCATCTCAAACTAATTTTATGGAACTCCATCATTCTAGTGGAATGAGAGTTAACCATCACAACTGAGTTGTTGCGATTTTGCTCAGTTCTGCATGGAATGAGTTAGCCCTGGAATCTTGTAAACTGTTTCTTAGAACTTGCTTCATATTCTCATGAATGAGTTAGACATCTCACTAGAGTTTTGTGATTCTCCTCAGTTCTCGTAAATAGCCAGAAGGTTAGCGCTGTCGAGATTTCGTGACTCCGCACACATCGCATGCCGGAGTGACCAATAGAAAAATTCCTTTCTCTCCCTTGATCTGTCTTAGCAATTCCGTGGTCGTCTGGTCTTGTTTAGTTTTGATGCATGAGTTAGCCCCTCTGGCATCTCAAACTAATTTTTAGGGAACTCCATCATTCTAGTGAATGAGTTAACCATCACAACTGAGTTGTGCGATTTTGCTCAGTTCTCACATGAATGAGTTAGCCCTGGAATCTTTAAACTGTTTCTTAGAACTGCTTCATTTCTCATGAATGAGTTAGGACATCTCACTAGAGTTTTGTGATTCTCCTCAGTTCTTCGTGAAATGAGTTAGGCCGCTGTCGAGATTTCAGGACCTCGGCACACACTTCGCATGCCGTGGAGTGACCAATAGAAAAAATTCCTTTCTCTCCCTTGATCTGATCTTACAACCGTGGTCGTCTGGTCTTGTTTAGTTTTGATGCATGAGTTAGCCCTCTGGCATCTCAAACTAATTTTAGCGGAACTCCATCAATTCTAGTGAATGATAGACCATCACAACTGAGTTGTGCGATTTTGCTCAGTTCTCATGAATGAGTTAGCTCCTGGAATCTTAAACTGTTTCTTAGAACTGCTTTCTCATTCTCATGAATAGAGTTAGACATCTCACTAGAGTTTTGTGATTCTCCTCAGTTCTCGGTAAAATAGAGTTAGCGCTGTCAGAGGATTTCAGGACTCACGGCACACATCGCATGCCGGAGCAGGGACCAATAGAAAAATTCCTTTCTTCTCCCTTGATCTGTCTTACAAACTTTCGTGGTCGTCTGGTCTTGTTTAGTTTTGATGCATGAGTTAGCCCTCTGGCATCTCAAACTAATTTTAGGGAACTCCATTTCATTCTAGTGAATGATGGTATAACCATCACAACTGAGTTGTGCGATTTTGCTCAGTTCTCATGAATGAGTTAGCCCTGGAATCTTAAACTGTTTCTTAGAACTGCTTCATTCTCATTAGAATGAGTTAGACATCTCACTAGAGTTTTGGTGGATTCTCCTTGAAGTTCTCGTAAATGAGTTAGCGCTGTCGAGATTTCAGGACTCGCACACATCGCATGCCGGAGTGACCAATAGAAAAATTCCTTTCTCTCCCTTGATCTGTCTTACAACCGTGGTCGTCTGGTCTTGTTTAGTTTTGATGCATGAGTTAGCCCTCTGGCATCTCAAACTAATTTTAGGGAACTCCATCATTCTAGTGAATGCGTTAACCATCACAACTGAGTTGTGCGATTTTGCTCAGTTCTCATGAATGAGTTAGTCTGGAATCTTAAACTGTTTCTTAGAACTGCTTCATTCTCATGAATGAGTTAGACATCTCACTAGAGTTTTGTGATTCTCCTCAGTTCTCGTAAATGAGTTAGCGCTGTCGAGATTTCAGGACTCGCACACATCGCATGCCGGAGTGACCACAGAAAAATTCCTTTCTCATCCCTTGATCTGTCTTACAACCGTGGTCGTCTGGTCTTGTTTAGTTTTGATGCATGAGTTAGCCCTCTGGCATCTCAAACTAATTTTAGGGAACCCCATCATTCTAGTGAATGAGTTAACCATCACAACTGAGTTGTGCGATTTTGCTCAGTTCTCATGAATGAGTTAGCCCTGGAATCTTAAACTGTTTCTTAGAACTGCTTCATTCTCATGAATGAGTTAGATATCTCACTAGAGTTTTGTGATTCTCCTCAGTTCTCGTAAATGAGTTAGCGCTGTCGAGATTTCAGGACTCGCACACATCGCATGCCGGAGTGACCAATAGAAAAATTCCTTTCTCTCCCTTGATCTGTCTTGCAACCGTGGTCGTCTGGTCTTGTTTAGTTTTGATGCATGAGTTAGCCCTCTGGCATCTCAAACTAATTTTAGGGAACTCCATCATTCTAGTGAATGAGTTAACCATCACAACTGAGTTGTGCGATTTTGCTCAGTTCTCATGAATGAGTTAGCCCTGGAATCTTAAACTGTTTCTTAGAACTGCTTCATTCTCATGAATGAGTTAGACATCTCACCAGAGTTTTGTGATTCTCCTCAGTTCTCGTAAATGAGTTAGCGCTGTCGAGATTTCAGGACTCGCACACATCGCATGCCGGAGTGACCAATAGAAAATTCCTTTCATCCCTTGATCTGTCTTACAACCGTGGTCGTCTGGTCTTGTTTAGTTTTGATGCATGAGTTAGCCCTCTGGCATCTCAAACTAATTTTAGGGAACTCCATCATTCTAGTGAATGAGTTAACCATCACAACTGAGTTGTGCGATTTTGCTCAGTTCTCATGAATGAGTTAGCCCTGGAATCTTAAACTGTTTTTTAGAACTGCTTCATTCTCATGAATGAGTTAGACATCTCACTAGAGTTTTGTGATTCTCCTCAGTTCTCGTAAATGAGTTAGCGCTGTCGAGATTTCAGGACTCGCACACATCGCATGCCGGAGTGACCAATAGAAAAATTCCTTTCTCTCCCTTGATCTGTCTTACAACCGTGGTCGTCTGGTCTTGTTTAGTTTTGATGCATGAGTTAGCCCTCTGGCATCTCAAACTAATTTTAGGGAACTCCATCATTCTAGTGAATGAGTTAACCATCACAACTGAGTTGTGCGATTTTGCTCAGTTCTCATGAATGAGTTAGCCCTGGAATCTTAAACTGTTTCTTAGAACTGCTTCATTCTCATGAATGAGTTAGACATCTCACTAGAGTTTTGTGATTCTCCTCAGTTCTCGTAAATGAGTTAGCGCTGTCGAGATTTCAGGACTCGCACACATCGCATGCCGGAGTGACCAATAGAAAAAAATTCCTTTCTCTCCCTTGATCTGTCTTACAACCGTGGTCGTCTGGTCTTGTTTAGTTTTGATGCATGAGTTAGCCCTCTGGCATCTCAAACTAATTTTAGGGAACTCCATCATTCTAGTGAATGAGTTAACCATCACAACTGAGTTGTGCGATTTTGCTCAGTTCTCATGAATGAGTTAGGCCCTGGAATCTTAAACTGTTTCTTAGAACTGCTTCATTCTCATGAATGAGTTAGACATCTCACTAGAGTTTTGTGATTCTCCTCAGTTCTCGTAAATGAGTTAGCGCTGTCGAGATTTCAGGACTCGCACACATCGCATGCCGGAGTGACCAATAGAAAAATTCCTTTCTCTCCCTTGATCTGTCTTACAACCGTGGTCGTCTGGTCTTGTTTAGTTTTGATGCATGAGTTAGCCCTCTGGCATCTTCAAACTAATTTTAGGGAACTCCATCATTCTAGTGAATGCGTTAACCATCACAACTGAGTTGTGTGATTTTGCTCAGTTCTCATGAATGAGTTAGCCCTGGAATCTTAAACTGTTTCTTAGAACTGCTTCATTCTCATGAATGAGTTAGACATCTCACTAGAGTTTTGTGATTCTCCTCAGTTCTCGTAAATGAGTTAGCGCTGTCGAGATTTCAGGACTCGCACACATCGCATGCCGGAGTGACCAATAGAAAAATTCCTTTCTCTCCCTTGATCTGTCTTACAACCGTGGTCGTCTGGTCTTGTTTAGTTTTGATGCATGAGTTAGCCCTCTGGCATCTCAAACTAATTTTAGGGAACTCCATCATTCTAGTGAATGCGTTAACCATCACAACTGAGTTGTGCGATTTTGCTCAGTTCTCATGAATGAGTTAGCCCTGGAATCTTAAACTGTTTCTTAGAACTGCTTCATTCTCATGAATGAGTTAGACATCTCACTAGAGTTTTGTGATTCTCCTCAGTTCTCGTAAATGAGTTAGCGCTGTCGAGATTTCAGGACTCGCACACATCGCATGCCGGAGTGACCAATAGAAAAATTCCTTTCTATCCCTTGATCTGTCTTACAACCGTGGTCGTCTGGTCTTGTTTAGTTTTGATGCATGAGTTAGCCCTCTGGCATCTCAAACTAATTTTAGGGAACTCCATCATTCTAGTGAATGCGTTAACCATCACAACTGAGTTGTGCGATTTTGCTCAGTTCTCATGAATGAGTTAGCCCTGGAATCTTAAACTGTTTCTTAGAACTGCTTCATTCTCATGAATGAGTTAGACATCTCACTAGAGTTTTGTGATTCTCCTCAGTTCTCGTAAATGAGTTAGCGCTGTCGAGATTTCAGGACTCGCACACATCGCATGCCGGAGTGACCAATAGAAAAATTCCTTTCTCTCCCTTGATCTGTCTTACAACCGTGGTCGTCTGGTCTTGTTTAGTTTTGATGCATGAGTTAGCCCTCTGGCATCTCAAACTAATTTTAGGGAACTCCATCATTCTAGTGAATGCGTTAACCATCACAACTGAGTTGTGCGATTTTGCTCAGTTCTCATGAATGAGTTAGCCCTGGAATCTTAAACTGTTTCTTAGAACTGCTTCATTCTCATGAATGAGTTAGACATCTCACTAGAGTTTTGTGATTCTCCTCAGTTCTCGTAAATGAGTTAGCGCTGTCGAGATTTCAGGACTCGCACACATCGCATGCCGGAGTGACCAATAGAAAAATTCCTTTCTCTCCTTGATCTGTCTTACAACCGTGGTCGTCTGGTCTTGTTTAGTTTTGATGCATGAGTTAGCCCTCTGGCATCTCAAACTAATTTTAGGGAACTCCATCATTCTAGTGAATGCGTTAACCATCACAACTGAGTTGTGCGATTTTGCTCAGTTCTCATGAATGAGTTAGCCCTGGAATCTTAAACTGTTTCTTAGAACTGCTTCATTCTCATGAATGAGTTAGACATCTCACTAGAGTTTTGTGATTCTCCTCAGTTCTCGTAAATGAGTTAGCGCTGTCGAGATTTCAGGACTCGCACACATCGCATGCCGGAGTGACCAATAGAAAAATTCCTTTCTCTCCCTTGATCTGTCTTACAACCGTGGTCGTCTGGTCTTGTTTAGTTTTGATGCATGAGTTAGCCCTCTGGCATCTCAAACTAATTTTAGGGAACTCCATCATTCTAGTGAATGCGTTAACCATCACAACTGAGTTGTGCGATTTTGCTCAGTTCTCATGAATGAGTTAGCCCTGGAATCTTAAACTGTTTCTTAGAACTGCTTCATTCTCATGAATGAGTTAGACATCTCACTAGAGTTTTGTGATTCTCCTCAGTTCTCGTAAATGAGTTAGCGCTGTCGAGATTTCAGGACTCGCACACATCGCATGCCGGAGTGACCAATAGAAAAAATTCCTTTCTCTCCCTTGATCTGTCTTACAACCGTGGTCGTCTGGTCTTGTTTAGTTTTGATGCATGAGTTAGCCCTCTGGCATCTCAAACTAATTTTAGGGAACTCCATCATTCTAGTGAATGAGTTAACCATCACAACTGAGTTGTGCGATTTTGCTCAGTTCTCATGAATGAGTTAGCCCTGGAATCTTAAACTGTTTCTTAGAACTGCTTCATTCTCATGAATGAGTTAGACATCTCACTAGAGTTTTGTGATTCTCCTCAGTTCTCGTAAATGAGTTAGCGCTGTCGAGATTTCAGGACTCGCACACATCGCATGCCGGAGTGACCAATAGAAAAATTCCTTTCTCTCCCTTGATCTGTCTTACAACCGTGGTCGTCTGGTCTTGTTTAGTTTTGATGCATGAGTTAGCCCTTCTGGCATCTCAAACTAATTTTAGGGAACTCCATCATTCTAGTGAATGAGTTAACCATCACAACTGAGTTGTGCGATTTTGCTCAGTTCTCATGAATGAGTTAGCCCTGGAATCTTAAACTGTTTCTTAGAACTGCTTCATTCTCATGAATGAGTTAGACATCTCACTAGAGTTTTGTGATTCTCCTCAGTTCTCGTAAATGAGTTAGCGCTGTCGAGATTTCAGGACTCGCACACATCGCATGCCGGAGTGACCAATAGAAAAATTCCTTTCTCTCCCTTGATCTGTCTTACAACCGTGGTCGTCTGGTCTTGTTTAGTTTTGATGCATGAGTTAGCCCTCTGGCATCTCAAACTAATTTTAGGGAACTCCATCATTCTAGTGAATGAGTTAACCATCACAACTGAGTTGTGCGATTTTGCTCAGTTCTCATGAATGAGTTAGCCCTGGAATCTTAAACTGTTTCTTAGAACTGCTTCATTCTCATGAATGAGTTAGACATCTCACTAGAGTTTTGTGATTCTCCTCAGTTCTCGTAAATGAGTTAGCGCTGTCGAGATTTCAGGACTCGCACACATCGCATGCCGGAGTGACCAATAGAAAAATTCCTTTCTCTCCCTTGATCTGTCTTACAACCGTGGTCGTCTGGTCTTGTTTAGTTTTGATGCATGAGTTAGCCCTCTGGCATCTCAAACTAATTTTAGGGAACTCCATCATTCTAGTGAATGAGTTAACCATCACCAGCTGAGTTGTGCGATTTTGCTCAGTTCTCATGAATGAGTTAGCCCTGGAATCTTAAACTGTTTCTTAGAACTGCTTCATTCTCATGAATGAGTTAGACATCTCACTAGAGTTTTGTGATTCTCCTCAGTTCTCGTAAATGAGTTAGCGCTGTCGAGATTTCAGGACTCGCACACATCGCATGCCGGAGTGACCAATAGAAAAATTCCTTTCTCTCCCTTGATCTGTCTTACAACCGTGGTCGTCTGGTCTTGTTTAGTTTTGATGCATGAGTTAGCCCTCTGGCATCTCAAAACTAATTTTAGGGAACTCCATCATTCTAGTGAATGAGTTAACCATCACAACTGAGTTGTGCGATTTTGCTCAGTTCTCATGAATGAGTTAGCCCTGGAATCTTAAACTGTTTCTTAGAACTGCTTCATTCTCATGAATGAGTTAGACATCTCACTAGAGTTTTGTGATTCTCCTCAGTTCTCGTAAATGAGTTAGCGCTGTCGAGATTTCAGGACTCGCACACATCGCATGCCGGAGTGACCAATAGAAAAATTCCTTTCTCTCCCTTGATCTGTCTTACAACCGTGGTCGTCTGGTCTTGTTTAGTTTTGATGCATGAGTTAGCCCTCTGGCATCTCAAACTAATTTTAGGGAACTCCATCATTCTAGTGAATGCGTTAACCATCACAACTGAGTTGTGCGATTTTGCTCAGTTCTCATGAATGAGTTAGCCCTGGAATCTTAAACTGTTTCTTAGAACTGCTTCATTCTCATGAATGAGTTAGACATCTCACTAGAGTTTTGTGATTCTCCTCAGTTCTCGTAAATGAGTTAGCGCTGTCGAGATTTCAGGACTCGCACACATCGCATGCCGGAGTGACCAATAGAAAAATTCCTTTCTCTCCCTTGATCTGTCTTACAACCGTGGTCGTCTGGTCTTGTTTAGTTTTGATGCATGAGTTAGCCCTCTGGCATCTCAAACTAATTTTAGGGAACTCCATCATTCTAGTGAATGAGTTAACCATCACAACTGAGTTGTGCGATTTTGCTCAGTTCTCATGAATGAGTTAGCCCTGGAATCTTAAACTGTTTCTTAGAACTGCTTCATTCTCATGAATGAGTTAGACATCTCACTAGAGTTTTGTGATTCTCCTCAGTTCTCGTAAATGAGTTAGCGCTGTCGAGATTTCAGGACTCGCACACATCGCATGCCGGAGTGACCAATAGAAAAATTCCTTTCTCTCCCTTGATCTGTCTTACAACCGTGGTCGTCTGGTCTTGTTTAGTTTTGATGCATGAGTTAGCCCTCTGGCATCTCTAACTAATTTTAGGGAACTCCATCATTCTAGTGAATGAGTTAACCATCACAACTGAGTTGTGCGATTTTGCTCAGTTCTCATGAATGAGTTAGCCCTGGAATCTTAAAACTGTTTCTTAGAACTGCTTCATTCTCATGAATGAGTTAGACATCTCACTAGAGTTTTGTGATTCTCCTCAGTTCTCGTAAATGAGTTAGCGCTGTCGAGATTTCAGGACTCGCACACATCGCATGCCGGAGTGACCAATAGAAAAATTCCTTTCTCTCCCTTGATCTGTCTTACAACCGTGGTCGTCTGGTCTTGTTTAGTTTTGATGCATGAGTTAGCCCTCTGGCATCTCAAACTAATTTTAGGGAACTCCATCATTCTAGTGAATGCGTTAACCATCACAACTGAGTTGTGCGATTTTGCTCAGTTCTCATGAATGAGTTAGCCCTGGAATCTTAAACTGTTTCTTAGAACTGCTTCATTCTCATGAATGAGTTAGACATCTCACTAGAGTTTTGTGATTCTCCTCAGTTCTCGTAAATGAGTTAGCGCTGTCGAGATTTCAGGACTCGCACACATCGCATGCCGGAGTGACCAATAGAAAAATTCCTTTCTCTCCCTTGATCTGTCTTACAACCGTGGTCGTCTGGTCTTGTTTAGTTTTGATGCATGAGTTAGCCCTCTGGCATCTCAAACTAATTTTAGGGAACTCCATCATTCTAGTGAATGAGTTAACCATCACAACTGAGTTGTGCGATTTTTGCTCAGTTCTCATGAATGAGTTAGCCCTGGAATCTTAAACTGTTTCTTAGAACTGCTTCATTCTCATGAATGAGTTAGACATCTCACTAGAGTTTTGTGATTCTCCTCAGTTCTCGTAAATGAGTTAGCGCTGTCGAGATTTCAGGACTCGCACACATCGCATGCCGGAGTGACCAATAGAAAAATTCCTTTCTCTCCCTTGATCTGTCTTACAACCGTGGTCGTCTGGTCTTGTTTAGTTTTGATGCATGAGTTAGCCCTCTGGCATCTCAAACTAATTTTAGGGAACTCCATCATTCTAGTGAATGAGTTAACCATCACAACTGAGTTGTGCGATTTTGCTCAGTTCTCATGAATGAGTTAGCCCTGGAATCTTAAACTGTTTCTTAGAACTGCTTCATTCTCATGAATGAGTTAGACATCTCACTAGAGTTTTGTGATTCTCCTCAGTTCTCGTAAATGAGTTAGCGCTGTCGAGATTTCAGGACTCGCACACATCGCATGCCGGAGTGACCAATAGAAAAATTCCTTTCTCTCCCTTGATCTGTCTTACAACCGTGGTCGTCTGGTCTTGTTTAGTTTTGATGCATGAGTTAGCCCTCTGGCATCTCAAACTAATTTTAGGGAACTCCATCATTCTAGTGAATGCGTTAACCATCACAACTGAGTTGTGCGATTTTGCTCAGTTCTCATGAATGAGTTAGCCCTGGAATCTTAAACTGTTTCTTAGAACTGCTTCATTCTCATGAATGAGTTAGACATCTCACTAGAGTTTTGTGATTCTCCTCAGTTCTCGTAAATGAGTTAGCGCTGTCGAGATTTCAGGACTCGCACACATCGCATGCCGGAGTGACCAATAGAAAAATTCCTTTCTCTCCCTTGATCTGTCTTACAACCGTGGTCGTCTGGTCTTGTTTAGTTTTGATGCATGAGTTAGCCCTCTGGCATCTCAAACTAATTTTAGGGAACTCCATCATTCTAGTGAATGCGTTAACCATCACAACTGAGTTGTGCGATTTTGCTCAGTTCTCATGAATGAGTTAGCCCTGGAATCTTAAACTGTTTCTTAGAACTGCTTCATTCTCATGAATGAGTTAGACATCTCACTAGAGTTTTGTGATTCTCCTCAGTTCTCGTAAATGAGTTAGCGCTGTCGAGATTTCAGGACTCGCACACATCGCATGCCGGAGTGACCAATAGAAAAATTCCTTTCTCTCCCTTGATCTGTCTTACAACCGTGGTCGTCTGGTCTTGTTTAGTTTTGATGCATGAGTTAGCCCTCTGGCATCTCAAACTAATTTTAGGGAACTCCATCATTCTAGTGAATGAGTTAACCATCACAACTGAGTTGTGCGATTTTTGCTCAGTTCTCATGAATGAGTTAGCCCTGGAATCTTAAACTGTTTCTTAGAACTGCTTCATTCTCATGAATGAGTTAGACATCTCACTAGAGTTTTGTGATTCTCCTCAGTTCTCGTAAATGAGTTAGCGCTGTCGAGATTTCAGGACTCGCACACATCGCATGCCGGAGTGACCAATAGAAAAATTCCTTTCTCTCCCTTGATCTGTCTTACAACCGTGGTCGTCTGGTCTTGTTTAGTTTTGATGCATGAGTTAGCCCTCTGGCATCTCAAACTAATTTTAGGGAACTCCATCATTCTAGTGAATGCGTTAACCATCACAACTGAGTTGTGCGATTTTGCTCAGTTCTCATGAATGAGTTAGCCCTGGAATCTTAAACTGTTTCTTAGAACTGCTTCATTCTCATGAATGAGTTAGACATCTCACTAGAGTTTTGTGATTCTCCTCAGTTCTCGTAAATGAGTTAGCGCTGTCGAGATTTCAGGACTCGCACACATCGCATGCCGGAGTGACCAATAGAAAAATTCCTTTCTCTCCCTTGATCTGTCTTACAACCGTGGTCGTCTGGTCTTGTTTAGTTTTGATGCATGAGTTAGCCCTCTGGCATCTCAAACTAATTTTAGGGAACTCCATCATTCTAGTGAATGCGTTAACCATCACAACTGAGTTGTGCGATTTTGCTCAGTTCTCATGAATGAGTTAGCCCTGGAATCTTAAACTGTTTCTTAGAACTGCTTCATTCTCATGAATGAGTTAGACATCTCACTAGAGTTTTGTGATTCTCCTCAGTTCTCGTAAAATGAGTTAGCGCTGTCGAGATTTCAGGACTCGCACACATCGCATGCCGGAGTGACCAATAGAAAAATTCCTTTCTCTCCCTTGATCTGTCTTACAACCGTGGTCGTCTGGTCTTGTTTAGTTTTGATGCATGAGTTAGCCCTCTGGCATCTCAAACTAATTTTAAGGGAACTCCATCATTCTAGTGAATGCGTTAACCATCACAACTGAGTTGTGCGATTTTGCTCAGTTCTCATGAATGAGTTAGCCCTGGAATCTTAAACTGTTTCTTAGAACTGCTTCATTCTCATGAATGAGTTAGACATCTCACTAGAGTTTTGTGATTCTCCTCAGTTCTCGTAAATGAGTTAGCGCTGTCGAGATTTCAGGACTCGCACACATCGCATGCCGGAGTGACCAATAGAAAAAATTCCTTTCTCTCCCTTGATCTGTCTTACAACCGTGGTCGTCTGGTCTTGTTTAGTTTTGATGCATGAGTTAGCCCTCTGGCATCTCAAACTAATTTTAGGGAACTCCATCATTCTAGTGAATGAGTTAACCATCACAACTGAGTTGTGCGATTTTGCTCAGTTCTCATGAATGAGTTAGCCCTGGAATCTTAAACTGTTTCTTAGAACTGCTTCATTCTCATGAATGAGTTAGACATCTCACTAGAGTTTTGTGATTCTCCTCAGTTCTCGTAAATGAGTTAGCGCTGTCGAGATTTCAGGACTCGCACACATCGCATGCCGGAGTGACCAATAGAAAAATTCCTTTCTCTCCCTTGATCTGTCTTACAACCGTGGTCGTCTGGTCTTGTTTAGTTTTGATGCATGAGTTAGCCCTCTGGCATCTCAAACTAATTTTAGGGAACTCCATCATTCTAGTGAATGCGTTAACCATCACAACTGAGTTGTGCGATTTTGCTCAGTTCTCATGAATGAGTTAGCCCTGGAATCTTAAACTGTTTCTTAGAACTGCTTCATTCTCATGAATGAGTTAGACATCTCACTAGAGTTTTGTGATTCTCCTCAGTTCTCGTAAATGAGTTAGCGCTGTCGAGATTTCAGGACTCGCACACATCGCATGCCGGAGTGACCAATAGAAAAATTCCTTTCTCTCCCTTGATCTGTCTTACAACCGTGGTCGTCTGGTCTTGTTTAGTTTTGATGCATGAGTTAGCCCTCTGGCATCTCAAACTAATTTTAGGGAACTCCATCATTCTAGTGAATGAGTTAACCATCACAACTGAGTTGTGCGATTTTGCTCAGTTCTCATGAATGAGTTAGCCCTGGAATCTTAAACTGTTTCTTAGAACTGCTTCATTCTCATGAATGAGTTAGACATCTCACTAGAGTTTTGTGATTCTCCTCAGTTCTCGTAAATGAGTTAGCGCTGTCGAGATTTCAGGACTCGCACACATCGCATGCCGGAGTGACCAATAGAAAAATTCCTTTCTATCCCTTGATCTGTCTTACAACCGTGGTCGTCTGGTCTTGTTTAGTTTTGATGCATGAGTTAGCCCTCTGGCATCTCAAACTAATTTTAGGGAACTCCATCATTCTAGTGAATGCGTTAACCATCACAACTGAGTTGTGCGATTTTGCTCAGTTCTCATGAATGAGTTAGCCCTGGAATCTTAAACTGTTTCTTAGAACTGCTTCATTCTCATGAATGAGTTAGACATCTCACTAGAGTTTTGTGATTCTCCTCAGTTCTCGTAAATGAGTTAGCGCTGTCGAGATTTCAGGACTCGCACACATCGCATGCCGGAGTGACCAATAGAAAAATTCCTTTCTCTCCCTTGATCTGTCTTACAACCGTGGTCGTCTGGTCTTGTTTAGTTTTGATGCATGAGTTAGCCCTCTGGCATCTCAAACTAATTTTAGGGAACTCCATCATTCTAGTGAATGCGTTAACCATCACAACTGAGTTGTGCGATTTTGCTCAGTTCTCATGAATGAGTTAGCCCTGGAATCTTAAACTGTTTCTTAGAACTGCTTCATTCTCATGAATGAGTTAGACATCTCACTAGAGTTTTGTGATTCTCCTCAGTTCTCGTAAATGAGTTAGCGCTGTCGAGATTTCAGGACTCGCACACATCGCATGCCGGAGTGACCAATAGAAAAATTCCTTTCTCTCCCTTGATCTGTCTTACAACCGTGGTCGTCTGGTCTTGTTTAGTTTTGATGCATGAGTTAGCCCTCTGGCATCTCAAACTAATTTTAGGGAACTCCATCATTCTAGTGAATGCGTTAACCATCACAACTGAGTTGTGCGATTTTGCTCAGTTCTCATGAATGAGTTAGCCCTGGAATCTTAAACTGTTTCTTAGAACTGCTTCATTCTCATGAATGAGTTAGACATCTCACTAGAGTTTTGTGATTCTCCTCAGTTCTCGTAAATGAGTTAGCGCTGTCGAGATTTCAGGACTCGCACACATCGCATGCCGGAGTGACCAATAGAAAAATTCCTTTCTCTCCCTTGATCTGTCTTACAACCGTGGTCGTCTGGTCTTGTTTAGTTTTGATGCATGAGTTAGCCCTCTGGCATCTCAAACTAATTTTAGGGAACTCCATCATTCTAGTGAATGCGTTAACCATCACAACTGAGTTGTGCGATTTTGCTCAGTTCTCATGAATGAGTTAGCCCTGGAATCTTAAACTGTTTCTTAGAACTGCTTCATTCTCATGAATGAGTTAGACATCTCACTAGAGTTTTGTGATTCTCCTCAGTTCTCGTAAATGAGTTAGCGCTGTCGAGATTTCAGGACTCGCACACATCGCATGCCGGAGTGACCAATAGAAAAATTCCTTTCTCTCCCTTGATCTGTCTTACAACCGTGGTCGTCTGGTCTTGTTTAGTTTTGATGCATGAGTTAGCCCTCTGGCATCTCAAACTAATTTTAGGGAACTCCATCATTCTAGTGAATGCGTTAACCATCACAACTGAGTTGTGCGATTTTGCTCAGTTCTCATGAATGAGTTAGCCCTGGAATCTTAAACTGTTTCTTAGAACTGCTTCATTCTCATGAATGAGTTAGACATCTCACTAGAGTTTTGTGATTCTCCTCAGTTCTCGTAAAATGAGTTAGCGCTGTCGAGATTTCAGGACTCGCACACATCGCATGCCGGAGTGACCAATAGAAAATTCCTTTCTCTCCCTTGATCTGTCTTACAACCGTGGTCGTCTGGTCTTGTTTAGTTTTGATGCATGAGTTAGCCCTCTGGCATCTCAAACTAATTTTAGGGAACTCCATCATTCTAGTGAATGCGTTAACCATCACAACTGAGTTGTGCGATTTTGCTCAGTTCTCATGAATGAGTTAGCCCTGGAATCTTAAACTGTTTCTTAGAACTGCTTCATTCTCATGAATGAGTTAGACATCTCACTAGAGTTTTGTGATTCTCCTCAGTTCTCGTAAATGAGTTAGCGCTGTCGAGATTTCAGGACTCGCACACATCGCATGCCGGAGTGACCAATAGAAAAATTCCTTTCTCTCCCTTGATCTGTCTTACAACCGTGGTCGTCTGGTCTTGTTTAGTTTTGATGCATGAGTTAGCCCTCTGGCATCTCAAACTAATTTTAGGGAACTCCATCATTCTAGTGAATGAGTTAACCATCACAACTGAGTTGTGCGATTTTGCTCAGTTCTCATGAATGAGTTAGCCCTGGAATCTTAAACTGTTTCTTAGAACTGCTTCATTCTCATGAATGAGTTAGACATCTCACTAGAGTTTTGTGATTCTCCTCAGTTCTCGTAAATGAGTTAGCGCTGTCGAGATTTCAGGACTCGCACACATCGCATGCCGGAGTGACCAATAGAAAAATTCCTTTCTCTCCCTTGATCTGTCTTACAACCGTGGTCGTCTGGTCTTGTTTAGTTTTGATGCATGAGTTAGCCCTCTGGCATCTCAAACTAATTTTAGGGAACTCCATCATTCTAGTGAATGCGTTAACCATCACAACTGAGTTGTGCGATTTTGCTCAGTTCTCATGAATGAGTTAGCCCTGGAATCTTAAACTGTTTCTTAGAACTGCTTCATTCTCATGAATGAGTTAGACATCTCACTAGAGTTTTGTGATTCTCCTCAGTTCTCGTAAATGAGTTAGCGCTGTCGAGATTTCAGGACTCGCACACATCGCATGCCGGAGTGACCAATAGAAAAATTCCTTTCTCTCCCTTGATCTGTCTTACAACCGTGGTCGTCTGGTCTTGTTTAGTTTTGATGCATGAGTTAGCCCTCTGGCATCTCAAACTAATTTTAGGGAACTCCATCATTCTAGTGAATGAGTTAACCATCACAACTGAGTTGTGCGATTTTGCTCAGTTCTCATGAATGAGTTAGCCCTGGAATCTTAAACTGTTTCTTAGAACTGCTTCATTCTCATGAATGAGTTAGACATCTCACTAGAGTTTTGTGATTCTCCTCAGTTCTCGTAAATGAGTTAGCGCTGTCGAGATTTCAGGACTCGCACACATCGCATGCCGGAGTGACCAATAGAAAAATTCCTTTCTCTCCCTTGATCTGTCTTACAACCGTGGTCGTCTGGTCTTGTTTAGTTTTGATGCATGAGTTAGCCCTCTGGCATCTCAAACTAATTTTAGGGAACTCCATCATTCTAGTGAATGCGTTAACCATCACAACTGAGTTGTGCGATTTTGCTCAGTTCTCATGAATGAGTTAGCCCTGGAATCTTAAAACTGTTTCTTAGAACTGCTTCATTCTCATGAATGAGTTAGACATCTCACTAGAGTTTTGTGATTCTCCTCAGTTCTCGTAAATGAGTTAGCGCTGTCGAGATTTCAGGACTCGCACACATCGCATGCCGGAGTGACCAATAGAAAAATTCCTTTCTCTCCCTTGATCTGTCTTACAACCGTGGTCGTCTGGTCTTGTTTAGTTTTGATGCATGAGTTAGCCCTCTGGCATCCTCAAACTAATTTTAGGGAACTCCATCATTCTAGTGAATGAGTTAACCATCACAACTGAGTTGTGCGATTTTGCTCAGTTCTCATGAATGAGTTAGCCCTGGAATCTTAAACTGTTTCTTAGAACTGCTTCATTCTCATGAATGAGTTAGACATCTCACTAGAGTTTTGTGATTCTCCTCAGTTCTCGTAAATGAGTTAGCGCTGTCGAGATTTCAGGACTCGCACACATCGCATGCCGGAGTGACCAATAGAAAAATTCCTTTCTATCCCTTGATCTGTCTTACAACCGTGGTCGTCTGGTCTTGTTTAGTTTTGATGCATGAGTTAGCCCTCTGGCATCTCAAACTAATTTTAGGGAACTCCATCATTCTAGTGAATGCGTTAACCATCACAACTGAGTTGTGCGATTTTGCTCAGTTCTCATGAATGAGTTAGCCCTGGAATCTTAAACTGTTTCTTAGAACTGCTTCATTCTCATGAATGAGTTAGACATCTCACTAGAGTTTTGTGATTCTCCTCAGTTCTCGTAAATGAGTTAGCGCTGTCGAGATTTCAGGACTCGCACACATCGCATGCCGGAGTGACCAATAGAAAAATTCCTTTCTCTCCCTTGATCTGTCTTACAACCGTGGTCGTCTGGTCTTGTTTAGTTTTGATGCATGAGTTAGCCCTCTGGCATCTCAAACTAATTTTAGGGAACTCCATCATTCTAGTGAATGAGTTAACCATCACAACTGAGTTGTGCGATTTTGCTCAGTTCTCATGAATGAGTTAGCCCTGGAATCTTAAACTGTTTCTTAGAACTGCTTCATTCTCATGAATGAGTTAGACATCTCACTAGAGTTTTGTGATTCTCCTCAGTTCTCGTAAATGAGTTAGCGCTGTCGAGATTTCAGGACTCGCACACATCGCATGCCGGAGTGACCAATAGAAAAATTCCTTTCTCTCCCTTGATCTGTCTTACAACCGTGGTCGTCTGGTCTTGTTTAGTTTTGATGCATGAGTTAGCCCTCTGGCATCTCAAACTAATTTTAGGGAACTCCATCATTCTAGTGAATGCGTTAACCATCACAACTGAGTTGTGCGATTTTGCTCAGTTCTCATGAATGAGTTAGCCCTGGAATCTTAAACTGTTTCTTAGAACTGCTTCATTCTCATGAATGAGTTAGACATCTCACTAGAGTTTTGTGATTCTCCTCAGTTCTCGTAAATGAGTTAGCGCTGTCGAGATTTCAGGACTCGCACACATCGCATGCCGGAGTGACCAATAGAAAAATTCCTTTCTCTCCCTTGATCTGTCTTACAACCGTGGTCGTCTGGTCTTGTTTAGTTTTGATGCATGAGTTAGCCCTCTGGCATCTCAAACTAATTTTAGGGAACTCCATCATTCTAGTGAATGCGTTAACCATCACAACTGAGTTGTGCGATTTTGCTCAGTTCTCATGAATGAGTTAGCCCTGGAATCTTAAACTGTTTCTTAGAACTGCTTCATTCTCATGAATGAGTTAGACATCTCACTAGAGTTTTGTGATTCTCCTCAGTTCTCGTAAATGAGTTAGCGCTGTCGAGATTTCAGGACTCGCACACATCGCATGCCGGAGTGACCAATAGAAAAATTCCTTTCTCTCCCTTGATCTGTCTTACAACCGTGGTCGTCTGGTCTTGTTTAGTTTTGATGCATGAGTTAGCCCTCTGGCATCTCAAACTAATTTTAGGGAACTCCATCATTCTAGTGAATGCGTTAACCATCACAACTGAGTTGTGCGATTTTGCTCAGTTCTCATGAATGAGTTAGCCCTGGAATCTTAAACTGTTTCTTAGAACTGCTTCATTCTCATGAATGAGTTAGACATCTCACTAGAGTTTTGTGATTCTCCTCAGTTCTCGTAAATGAGTTAGCGCTGTCGAGATTTCAGGACTCGCACACATCGCATGCCGGAGTGACCAATAGAAAAATTCCTTTCTCTCCTTGATCTGTCTTACAACCGTGGTCGTCTGGTCTTGTTTAGTTTTGATGCATGAGTTAGCCCTCTGGCATCTCAAACTAATTTTAGGGAACTCCATCATTCTAGTGAATGCGTTAACCATCACAACTGAGTTGTACGATTTTGCTCAGTTCTCATGAATGAGTTAGCCCTGGAATCTTAAACTGTTTCTTAGAACTGCTTCATTCTCATGAATGAGTTAGACATCTCACTAGAGTTTTGTGATTCTCCTCAGTTCTCGTAAATGAGTTAGCGCTGTCGAGATTTCAGGACTCGCACACATCGCATGCCGGAGTGACCAATAGAAAAATTCCTTTCTCTCCCTTGATCTGTCTTACAACCGTGGTCGTCTGGTCTTGTTTAGTTTTGATGCATGAGTTAGCCCTCTGGCATCTCAAACTAATTTTAGGGAACTCCATCATTCTAGTGAATGAGTTAACCATCACAACTGAGTTGTGCGATTTTGCTCAGTTCTCATGAATGAGTTAGCCCTGGAATCTTAAACTGTTTCTTAGAACTGCTTCATTCTCATGAATGAGTTAGACATCTCACTAGAGTTTTGTGATTCTCCTCAGTTCTCGTAAATGAGTTAGCGCTGTCGAGATTTCAGGACTCGCACACATCGCATGCCGGAGTGACCAATAGAAAAATTCCTTTCTCTCCCTTGATCTGTCTTACAACCGTGGTCGTCTGGTCTTGTTTAGTTTTGATGCATGAGTTAGCCCTCTGGCATCTCAAACTAATTTTAGGGAACTCCATCATTCTAGTGAATGCGTTAACCATCACAACTGAGTTGTGCGATTTTGCTCAGTTCTCATGAATGAGTTAGCCCTGGAATCTTAAACTGTTTCTTAGAACTGCTTCATTCTCATGAATGAGTTAGACATCTCACTAGAGTTTTGTGATTCTCCTCAGTTCTCGTAAATGAGTTAGCGCTGTCGAGATTTCAGGACTCGCACACATCGCATGCCGGAGTGACCAATAGAAAAATTCCTTTCTCTCCCTTGATCTGTCTTACAACCGTGGTCGTCTGGTCTTGTTTAGTTTTGATGCATGAGTTAGCCCTCTGGCATCTCAAACTAATTTTAATTAACTCCATCATTCTAGTGAATGAGTTAACCATCACAACTGAGTTGTGCGATTTTGCTCAGTTCTCATGAATGAGTTAGCCCTGGAATCTTAAACTGTTTCTTAGAACTGCTTCATTCTCATGAATGAGTTAGACATCTCACTAGAGTTTTGTGATTCTCCTCAGTTCTCGTAAATGAGTTAGCGCTGTCGAGATTTCAGGACTCGCACACATCGCATGCCGGAGTGACCAATAGAAAAATTCCTTTCTCTCCCTTGATCTGTCTTACAACCGTGGTCGTCTGGTCTTGTTTAGTTTTGATGCATGAGTTAGCCCTCTGGCATCTCAAACTAATTTTATGGGAACTCCATCATTCTAGTGAATGAGTTAACCATCACAACTGAGTTGTGCGATTTTGCTCAGTTCTCATGAATGAGTTAGGCCCTGGAATCTTAAACTGTTTCTTAGAACTGCTTCATTCTCATGAATGAGTTAGACATCTCACTAGAGTTTTGTGATTCTCCTCAGTTCTCGTAAATGAGTTAGCGCTGTCGAGATTTCAGGACTCGCACACATCGCATGCCGGAGTGACCAATAGAAAAATTCCTTTCTATCCCTTGATCTGTCTTACAACCGTGGTCGTCTGGTCTTGTTTAGTTTTGATGCATGAGTTAGCCCTCTGGCATCTCAAACTAATTTTAGGGAACTCCATCATTCTAGTGAATGAGTTAACCATCACAACTGAGTTGTGCGATTTTGCTCAGTTCTCATGAATGAGTTAGCCCTGGAATCTTAAACTGTTTCTTAGAACTGCTTCATTCTCATGAATGAGTTAGACATCTCACTAGAGTTTTGTGATTCTCCTCAGTTCTCGTAAATGAGTTAGCGCTGTCGAGATTTCAGGACTCGCACACATCGCATGCCGGAGTGACCAATAGAAAAATTCCTTTCTCTCCCTTGATCTGTCTTACAACCGTGGTCGTCTGGTCTTGTTTAGTTTTGATGCATGAGTTAGCCCTCTGGCATCTCAAACTAATTTTAGGGAACTCCATCATTCTAGTGAATGCGTTAACCATCACAACTGAGTTGTGCGATTTTGCTCAGTTCTCATGAATGAGTTAGCCCTGGAATCTTAAAACTGTTTCTTAGAACTGCTTCATTCTCATGAATGAGTTAGACATCTCACTAGAGTTTTGTGATTCTCCTCAGTTCTCGTAAATGAGTTAGCGCTGTCGAGATTTCAGGACTCGCACACATCGCATGCCGGAGTGACCAATAGAAAAATTCCTTTCTCTCCCTTGATCTGTCTTACAACCGTGGTCGTCTGGTCTTGTTTAGTTTTGATGCATGAGTTAGCCCTCTGGCATCTCAAACTAATTTTAGGGAACTCCATCATTCTAGTGAATGCGTTAACCATCACAACTGAGTTGTGCGATTTTGCTCAGTTCTCATGAATGAGTTAGCCCTGGAATCTTAAACTGTTTCTTAGAACTGCTTCATTCTCATGAATGAGTTAGACATCTCACTAGAGTTTTGTGATTCTCCTCAGTTCTCGTAAATGAGTTAGCGCTGTCGAGATTTCAGGACTCGCACACATCGCATGCCGGAGTGACCAATAGAAAAATTCCTTTCTCTCCCTTGATCTGTCTTACAACCGTGGTCGTCTGGTCTTGTTTAGTTTTGATGCATGAGTTAGCCCTCTGGCATCTCAAACTAATTTTAGGGAACTCCATCATTCTAGTGAATGAGTTAACCATCACAGCTGAGTTGTGCGATTTTGCTCAGTTCTCATGAATGAGTTAGCCCTGGAATCTTAAACTGTTTCTTAGAACTGCTTCATTCTCATGAATGAGTTAGACATCTCACTAGAGTTTTGTGATTCTCCTCAGTTCTCGTAAATGAGTTAGCGCTGTCGAGATTTCAGGACTCGCACACATCGCATGCCGGAGTGACCAATAGAAAAATTCCTTTCTCTCCCTTGATCTGTCTTACAACCGTGGTCGTCTGGTCTTGTTTAGTTTTGATGCATGAGTTAGCCCTCTGGCATCTCAAACTAATTTTAGGGAACTCCATCATTCTAGTGAATGCGTTAACCATCACAACTGAGTTGTGCGATTTTGCTCAGTTCTCATGAATGAGTTAGCCCTGGAATCTTAAACTGTTTCTTAGAACTGCTTCATTCTCATGAATGAGTTAGACATCTCACTAGAGTTTTGTGATTCTCCTCAGTTCTCGTAAATGAGTTAGCGCTGTCGAGATTTCAGGACTCGCACACATCGCATGCCGGAGTGACCAATAGAAAAATTCCTTTCTCTCCCTTGATCTGTCTTACAACCGTGGTCGTCTGGTCTTGTTTAGTTTTGATGCATGAGTTAGCCCTCTGGCATCTCAAACTAATTTTAGGGAACTCCATCATTCTAGTGAATGCGTTAACCATCACAACTGAGTTGTGCGATTTTGCTCAGTTCTCATGAATGAGTTAGCCCTGGAATCTTAAACTGTTTCTTAGAACTGCTTCATTCTCATGAATGAGTTAGACATCTCACTAGAGTTTTGTGATTCTCCTCAGTTCTCGTAAATGAGTTAGCGCTGTCGAGATTTCAGGACTCGCACACATCGCATGCCGGAGTGACCAATAGAAAAATTCCTTTCTCTCCCTTGATCTGTCTTACAACCGTGGTCGTCTGGTCTTGTTTAGTTTTGATGCATGAGTTAGCCCTCTGGCATCTCAAACTAATTTTAGGGAACTCCATCATTCTAGTGAATGCGTTAACCATCACAACTGAGTTGTGCGATTTTGCTCAGTTCTCATGAATGAGTTAGCCCTGGAATCTTAAACTGTTTCTTAGAACTGCTTCATTCTCATGAATGAGTTAGACATCTCACTAGAGTTTTGTGATTCTCCTCAGTTCTCGTAAATGAGTTAGCGCTGTCGAGATTTCAGGACTCGCACACATCGCATGCCGGAGTGACCAATAGAAAAATTCCTTTCTCTCCCTTGATCTGTCTTACAACCGTGGTCGTCTGGTCTTGTTTAGTTTTGATGCATGAGTTAGCCCTCTGGCATCTCAAACTAATTTTAGGGAACTCCATCATTCTAGTGAATGCGTTAACCATCACAACTGAGTTGTGCGATTTTGCTCAGTTCTCATGAATGAGTTAGCCCTGGAATCTTAAACTGTTTCTTAGAACTGCTTCATTCTCATGAATGAGTTAGACATCTCACTAGAGTTTTGTGATTCTCCTCAGTTCTCGTAAATGAGTTAGCGCTGTCGAGATTTCAGGACTCGCACACATCGCATGCCGGAGTGACCAATAGAAAAATTCCTTTCTCTCCCTTGATCTGTCTTACAACCGTGGTCGTCTGGTCTTGTTTAGTTTTGATGCATGAGTTAGCCCTCTGGCATCTCAAACTAATTTTAGGGAACTCCATCATTCTAGTGAATGCGTTAACCATCACAACTGAGTTGTGCGATTTTGCTCAGTTCTCATGAATGAGTTAGCCCTGGAATCTTAAACTGTTTCTTAGAACTGCTTCATTCTCATGAATGAGTTAGACATCTCACTAGAGTTTTGTGATTCTCCTCAGTTCTCGTAAATGAGTTAGCGCTGTCGAGATTTCAGGACTCGCACACATCGCATGCCGGAGTGACCAATAGAAAAATTCCTTTCTCTCCCTTGATCTGTCTTACAACCGTGGTCGTCTGGTCTTGTTTAGTTTTGATGCATGAGTTAGCCCTCTGGCATCTCAAACTAATTTTAGGGAACTCCATCATTCTAGTGAATGCGTTAACCATCACAACTGAGTTGTGCGATTTTGCTCAGTTCTCATGAATGAGTTAGCCCTGGAATCTTAAACTGTTTCTTAGAACTGCTTCATTCTCATGAATGAGTTAGACATCTCACTAGAGTTTTGTGATTCTCCTCAGTTCTCGTAAATGAGTTAGCGCTGTCGAGATTTCAGGACTCGCACACATCGCATGCCGGAGTGACCAATAGAAAAATTCCTTTCTCTCCCTTGATCTGTCTTACAACCGTGGTCGTCTGGTCTTGTTTAGTTTTGATGCATGAGTTAGCCCTCTGGCATCTCAAACTAATTTTAGGGAACTCCATCATTCTAGTGAATGCGTTAACCATCACAACTGAGTTGTGCGATTTTGCTCAGTTCTCATGAATGAGTTAGCCCTGGAATCTTACAACTGTTTCTTAGAACTGCTTCATTCTCATGAATGAGTTAGACATCTCACTAGAGTTTTGTGATTCTCCTCAGTTCTCGTAAATGAGTTAGCGCTGTCGAGATTTCAGGACTCGCACACATCGCATGCCGGAGTGACCAATAGAAAAATTCCTTTCTCTCCCTTGATCTGTCTTACAACCGTGGTCGTCTGGTCTTGTTTAGTTTTGATGCATGAGTTAGCCCTCTGGCTCCTCTAAACTAATTTTAGGGAACTCCATCATTCTAGTGAATGAGTTAACCATCACAACTGAGTTGTGCGATTTTGCTCAGTTCTCATGAATGAGTTAGCCCTGGAATCTTAAACTGTTTCTTAGAACTGCTTCATTCTCATGAATGAGTTAGACATCTCACTAGAGTTTTGTGATTCTCCTCAGTTCTCGTAAATGAGTTAGCGCTGTCGAGATTTCAGGACTCGCACACATCGCATGCCGGAGTGACCAATAGAAAAATTCCTTTCTCTCCCTTGATCTGTCTTACAACCGTGGTCGTCTGGTCTTGTTTAGTTTTGATGCATGAGTTAGCCCTCTGGCATCTCAAACTAATTTTAGGGAACTCCATCATTCTAGTGAATGAGTTAACCATCACAACTGAGTTGTGCGATTTTGCTCAGTTCTCATGAATGAGTTAGCCCTGGAATCTTAAACTGTTTCTTAGAACTGCTTCATTCTCATGAATGAGTTAGACATCTCACTAGAGTTTTGTGATTCTCCTCAGTTCTCGTAAATGAGTTAGCGCTGTCGAGATTTCAGGACTCGCACACATCGCATGCCGGAGTGACCAATAGAAAAATTCCTTTCTCTCCCTTGATCTGTCTTACAACCGTGGTCGTCTGGTCTTGTTTAGTTTTGATGCATGAGTTAGCCCTCTGGCATCTCAAACTAATTTTAGGGAACTCCATCATTCTAGTGAATGCGTTAACCATCACAACTGAGTTGTGCGATTTTGCTCAGTTCTCATGAATGAGTTAGCCCTGGAATCTTAAACTGTTTCTTAGAACTGCTTCATTCTCATGAATGAGTTAGACATCTCACTAGAGTTTTGTGATTCTCCTCAGTTCTCGTAAATGAGTTAGCGCTGTCGAGATTTCAGGACTCGCACACATCGCATGCCGGAGTGACCAATAGAAAAATTCCTTTCTCTCCCTTGATCTGTCTTACAACCGTGGTCGTCTGGTCTTGTTTAGTTTTGATGCATGAGTTAGCCCTCTGGCATCTCAAACTAATTTTAGGGAACTCCATCATTCTAGTGAATGCGTTAACCATCACAACTGAGTTGTGCGATTTTGCTCAGTTCTCATGAATGAGTTAGCCCTGGAATCTTAAACTGTTTCTTAGAACTGCTTCATTCTCATGAATGAGTTAGACATCTCACTAGAGTTTTGTGATTCTCCTCAGTTCTCGTAAATGAGTTAGCGCTGTCGAGATTTCAGGACTCGCACACATCGCATGCCGGAGTGACCAATAGAAAAATTCCTTTCTCTCCCTTGATCTGTCTTACAACCGTGGTCGTCTGGTCTTGTTTAGTTTTGATGCATGAGTTAGCCCTCTGGCATCTCAAACTAATTTTAGGGAACTCCATCATTCTAGTGAATGCGTTAACCATCACAACTGAGTTGTGCGATTTTGCTCAGTTCTCATGAATGAGTTAGCCCTGGAATCTTAAACTGTTTCTTAGAACTGCTTCATTCTCATGAATGAGTTAGACATCTCACTAGAGTTTTGTGATTCTCCTCAGTTCTCGTAAATGAGTTAGCGCTGTCGAGATTTCAGGACTCGCACACATCGCATGCCGGAGTGACCAATAGAAAAATTCCTTTCTCTCCCTTGATCTGTCTTACAACCGTGGTCGTCTGGTCTTGTTTAGTTTTGATGCATGAGTTAGCCCTCTGGCATCTCAAACTAATTTTAGGGAACTCCATCATTCTAGTGAATGCGTTAACCATCACAACTGAGTTGTGCGATTTTGCTCAGTTCTCATGAATGAGTTAGCCCTGGAATCTTAAACTGTTTCTTAGAACTGCTTCATTCTCATGAATGAGTTAGACATCTCACTAGAGTTTTGTGATTCTCCTCAGTTCTCGTAAATGAGTTAGCGCTGTCGAGATTTCAGGACTCGCACACATCGCATGCCGGAGTGACCAATAGAAAAATTCCTTTCTCTCCCTTGATCTGTCTTACAACCGTGGTCGTCTGGTCTTGTTTAGTTTTGATGCATGAGTTAGCCCTCTGGCATCTCAAACTAATTTTAGGGAACTCCATCATTCTAGTGAATGCGTTAACCATCACAACTGAGTTGTGCGATTTTGCTCAGTTCTCATGAATGAGTTAGCCCTGGAATCTTAAACTGTTTCTTAGAACTGCTTCATTCTCATGAATGAGTTAGACATCTCACTAGAGTTTTGTGATTCTCCTCAGTTCTCGTAAATGAGTTAGCGCTGTCGAGATTTCAGGACTCGCACACATCGCATGCCGGAGTGACCAATAGAAAAATTCCTTTCTCTCCCTTGATCTGTCTTACAACCGTGGTCGTCTGGTCTTGTTTAGTTTTGATGCATGAGTTAGCCCTCTGGCATCTCAAACTAATTTTAGGGAACTCCATCATTCTAGTGAATGCGTTAACCATCACAACTGAGTTGTGCGATTTTGCTCAGTTCTCATGAATGAGTTAGCCCTGGAATCTTAAACTGTTTCTTAGAACTGCTTCATTCTCATGAATGAGTTAGACATCTCACTAGAGTTTTGTGATTCTCCTCAGTTCTCGTAAATGAGTTAGCGCTGTCGAGATTTCAGGACTCGCACACATCGCATGCCGGAGTGACCAATAGAAAAATTCCTTTCTCTCCCTTGATCTGTCTTACAACCGTGGTCGTCTGGTCTTGTTTAGTTTTGATGCATGAGTTAGCCCTCTGGCATCTCAAACTAATTTTAGGGAACTCCATCATTCTAGTGAATGCGTTAACCATCACAACTGAGTTGTGCGATTTTGCTCAGTTCTCATGAATGAGTTAGCCCTGGAATCTTAAACTGTTTCTTAGAACTGCTTCATTCTCATGAATGAGTTAGACATCTCACTAGAGTTTTGTGATTCTCCTCAGTTCTCGTAAATGAGTTAGCGCTGTCGAGATTTCAGGACTCGCACACATCGCATGCCGGAGTGACCAATAGAAAAATTCCTTTCTCTCCCTTGATCTGTCTTACAACCGTGGTCGTCTGGTCTTGTTTAGTTTTGATGCATGAGTTAGCCCTCTGGCATCTCAAACTAATTTTAGGGAACTCCATCATTCTAGTGAATGCGTTAACCATCACAACTGAGTTGTGCGATTTTGCTCAGTTCTCATGAATGAGTTAGCCCTGGAATCTTAAACTGTTTCTTAGAACTGCTTCATTCTCATGAATGAGTTAGACATCTCACTAGAGTTTTGTGATTCTCCTCAGTTCTCGTAAATGAGTTAGCGCTGTCGAGATTTCAGGACTCGCACACATCGCATGCCGGAGTGACCAATAGAAAAATTCCTTTCTCTCCCTTGATCTGTCTTACAACCGTGGTCGTCTGGTCTTGTTTAGTTTTGATGCATGAGTTAGCCCTCTGGCATCTCAAACTAATTTTAGGGAACTCCATCATTCTAGTGAATGCGTTAACCATCACAACTGAGTTGTGCGATTTTGCTCAGTTCTCATGAATGAGTTAGCCCTGGAATCTTAAACTGTTTCTTAGAACTGCTTCATTCTCATGAATGAGTTAGACATCTCACTAGAGTTTTGTGATTCTCCTCAGTTCTCGTAAATGAGTTAGCGCTGTCGAGATTTCAGGACTCGCACACATCGCATGCCGGAGTGACCAATAGAAAAATTCCTTTCTCTCCCTTGATCTGTCTTACAACCGTGGTCGTCTGGTCTTGTTTAGTTTTGATGCATGAGTTAGCCCTCTGGCATCTCAAACTAATTTTAGGGAACTCCATCATTCTAGTGAATGCGTTAACCATCACAACTGAGTTGTGCGATTTTGCTCAGTTCTCATGAATGAGTTAGCCCTGGAATCTTAAACTGTTTCTTAGAACTGCTTCATTCTCATGAATGAGTTAGACATCTCACTAGAGTTTTGTGATTCTCCTCAGTTCTCGTAAATGAGTTAGCGCTGTCGAGATTTCAGGACTCGCACACATCGCATGCCGGAGTGACCAATAGAAAAATTCCTTTCTCTCCCTTGATCTGTCTTACAACCGTGGTCGTCTGGTCTTGTTTAGTTTTGATGCATGAGTTAGCCCTCTGGCATCTCAAACTAATTTTAGGGAACTCCATCATTCTAGTGAATGCGTTAACCATCACAACTGAGTTGTGCGATTTTGCTCAGTTCTCATGAATGAGTTAGCCCTGGAATCTTAAACTGTTTCTTAGAACTGCTTCATTCTCATGAATGAGTTAGACATCTCACTAGAGTTTTGTGATTCTCCTCAGTTCTCGTAAATGAGTTAGCGCTGTCGAGATTTCAGGACTCGCACACATCGCATGCCGGAGTGACCAATAGAAAAATTCCTTTCTCTCCCTTGATCTGTCTTACAACCGTGGTCGTCTGGTCTTGTTTAGTTTTGATGCATGAGTTAGCCCTCTGGCATCTCAAACTAATTTTAGGGAACTCCATCATTCTAGTGAATGCGTTAACCATCACAACTGAGTTGTGCGATTTTGCTCAGTTCTCATGAATGAGTTAGCCCTGGAATCTTAAACTGTTTCTTAGAACTGCTTCATTCTCATGAATGAGTTAGACATCTCACTAGAGTTTTGTGATTCTCCTCAGTTCTCGTAAATGAGTTAGCGCTGTCGAGATTTCAGGACTCGCACACATCGCATGCCGGAGTGACCAATAGAAAAATTCCTTTCTCTCCCTTGATCTGTCTTACAACCGTGGTCGTCTGGTCTTGTTTAGTTTTGATGCATGAGTTAGCCCTCTGGCATCTCAAACTAATTTTAGGGAACTCCATCATTCTAGTGAATGCGTTAACCATCACAACTGAGTTGTGCGATTTTGCTCAGTTCTCATGAATGAGTTAGCCCTGGAATCTTAAACTGTTTCTTAGAACTGCTTCATTCTCATGAATGAGTTAGACATCTCACTAGAGTTTTGTGATTCTCCTCAGTTCTCGTAAATGAGTTAGCGCTGTCGAGATTTCAGGACTCGCACACATCGCATGCCGGAGTGACCAATAGAAAAATTCCTTTCTCTCACTTGATCTGTCTTACAACCGTGGTCGTCTGGTCTTGTTTAGTTTTGATGCATGAGTTAGCCCTCTGGCATCTCAAACTAATTTTAGGGAACTCCATCATTCTAGTGAATGCGTTAACCATCACAACTGAGTTGTGCGATTTTGCTCAGTTCTCATGAATGAGTTAGCCCTGGAATCTTAAACTGTTTCTTAGAACTGCTTCATTCTCATGAATGAGTTAGACATCTCACTAGAGTTTTGTGATTCTCCTCAGTTCTCGTAAATGAGTTAGCGCTGTCGAGATTTCAGGACTCGCACACATCGCATGCCGGAGTGACCAATAGAAAAATTCCTTTCTCTCCCTTGATCTGTCTTACAACCGTGGTCGTCTGGTCTTGTTTAGTTTTGATGCATGAGTTAGCCCTCTGGCATCTCAAACTAATTTTAGGGAACTCCATCATTCTAGTGAATGCGTTAACCATCACAACTGAGTTGTGCGATTTTGCTCAGTTCTCATGAATGAGTTAGCCCTGGAATCTTAAACTGTTTCTTAGAACTGCTTCATTCTCATGAATGAGTTAGACATCTCACTAGAGTTTTGTGATTCTCCTCAGTTCTCGTAAATGAGTTAGCGCTGTCGAGATTTCAGGACTCGCACACATCGCATGCCGGAGTGACCAATAGAAAAATTCCTTTCTCTCCCTTGATCTGTCTTACAACCGTGGTCGTCTGGTCTTGTTTAGTTTTGATGCATGAGTTAGCCCTCTGGCATCTCAAACTAATTTTAGGGAACTCCATCATTCTAGTGAATGCGTTAACCATCACAACTGAGTTGTGCGATTTTGCTCAGTTCTCATGAATGAGTTAGCCCTGGAATCTTAAACTGTTTCTTAGAACTGCTTCATTCTCATGAATGAGTTAGACATCTCACTAGAGTTTTGTGATTCTCCTCAGTTCTCGTAAATGAGTTAGCGCTGTCGAGATTTCAGGACTCGCACACATCGCATGCCGGAGTGACCAATAGAAAAATTCCTTTCTCTCCCTTGATCTGTCTTACAACCGTGGTCGTCTGGTCTTGTTTAGTTTTGATGCATGAGTTAGCCCTCTGGCATCTCAAACTAATTTTAGGGAACTCCATCATTCTAGTGAATGCGTTAACCATCACAACTGAGTTGTGCGATTTTGCTCAGTTCTCATGAATGAGTTAGCCCTGGAATCTTAAACTGTTTCTTAGAACTGCTTCATTCTCATGAATGAGTTAGACATCTCACTAGAGTTTTGTGATTCTCCTCAGTTCTCGTAAATGAGTTAGCGCTGTCGAGATTTCAGGACTCGCACACATCGCATGCCGGAGTGACCAATAGAAAAATTCCTTTCTCTCCCTTGATCTGTCTTACAACCGTGGTCGTCTGGTCTTGTTTAGTTTTGATGCATGAGTTAGCCCTCTGGCATCTCAAACTAATTTTAGGGAACTCCATCATTCTAGTGAATGCGTTAACCATCACAACTGAGTTGTGCGATTTTGCTCAGTTCTCATGAATGAGTTAGCCCTGGAATCTTAAACTGTTTCTTAGAACTGCTTCATTCTCATGAATGAGTTAGACATCTCACTAGAGTTTTGTGATTCTCCTCAGTTCTCGTAAATGAGTTAGCGCTGTCGAGATTTCAGGACTCGCACACATCGCATGCCGGAGTGACCAATAGAAAAATTCCTTTCTCTCCCTTGATCTGTCTTACAACCGTGGTCGTCTGGTCTTGTTTAGTTTTGATGCATGAGTTAGCCCTCTGGCATCTCAAACTAATTTTAGGGAACTCCATCATTCTAGTGAATGCGTTAACCATCACAACTGAGTTGTGCGATTTTGCTCAGTTCTCATGAATGAGTTAGCCCTGGAATCTTAAAACTGTTTCTTAGAACTGCTTCATTCTCATGAATGAGTTAGACATCTCACTAGAGTTTTGTGATTCTCCTCAGTTCTCGTAAATGAGTTAGCGCTGTCGAGATTTCAGGACTCGCACACATCGCATGCCGGAGTGACCAATAGAAAAATTCCTTTCTCTCCCTTGATCTGTCTTACAACCGTGGTCGTCTGGTCTTGTTTAGTTTTGATGCATGAGTTAGCCCTCTGGCATCTCAAACTAATTTTAGGGAACTCCATCATTCTAGTGAATGCGTTAACCATCACAACTGAGTTGTGCGATTTTGCTCAGTTCTCATGAATGAGTTAGCCCTGGAATCTTAAACTGTTTCTTAGAACTGCTTCATTCTCATGAATGAGTTAGACATCTCACTAGAGTTTTGTGATTCTCCTCAGTTCTCGTAAATGAGTTAGCGCTGTCGAGATTTCAGGACTCGCACACATCGCATGCCGGAGTGACCAATAGAAAAATTCCTTTCTCTCCCTTGATCTGTCTTACAACCGTGGTCGTCTGGTCTTGTTTAGTTTTGATGCATGAGTTAGCCCTCTGGCATCTCAAACTAATTTTAGGGAACTCCATCATTCTAGTGAATGAGTTAACCATCACAACTGAGTTGTGCGATTTTGCTCAGTTCTCATGAATGAGTTAGCCCTGGAATCTTAAACTGTTTCTTAGAACTGCTTCATTCTCATGAATGAGTTAGACATCTCACTAGAGTTTTGTGATTCTCCTCAGTTCTCGTAAATGAGTTAGCGCTGTCGAGATTTCAGGACTCGCACACATCGCATGCCGGAGTGACCAATAGAAAAATTCCTTTCTCTCCCTTGATCTGTCTTACAACCGTGGTCGTCTGGTCTTGTTTAGTTTTGATGCATGAGTTAGCCCTCTGGCATCTCAAACTAATTTTAGGGAACTCCATCATTCTAGTGAATGCGTTAACCATCACAACTGAGTTGTGCGATTTTGCTCAGTTCTCATGAATGAGTTAGCCCTGGAATCTTAAACTGTTTCTTAGAACTGCTTCATTCTCATGAATGAGTTAGACATCTCACTAGAGTTTTGTGATTCTCCTCAGTTCTCGTAAATGAGTTAGCGCTGTCGAGATTTCAGGACTCGCACACATCGCATGCCGGAGTGACCAATAGAAAAATTCCTTTCTCTCCCTTGATCTGTCTTACAACCGTGGTCGTCTGGTCTTGTTTAGTTTTGATGCATGAGTTAGCCCTCTGGCATCTCAAACTAATTTTAGGGAACTCCATCATTCTAGTGAATGCGTTAACCATCACAACTGAGTTGTGCGATTTTGCTCAGTTCTCATGAATGAGTTAGCCCTGGAATCTTAAACTGTTTCTTAGAACTGCTTCATTCTCATGAATGAGTTAGACATCTCACTAGAGTTTTGTGATTCTCCTCAGTTCTCGTAAATGAGTTAGCGCTGTCGAGATTTCAGGACTCGCACACATCGCATGCCGGAGTGACCAATAGAAAAATTCCTTTCTCTCCCTTGATCTGTCTTACAACCGTGGTCGTCTGGTCTTGTTTAGTTTTGATGCATGAGTTAGCCCTCTGGCATCTCAAACTAATTTTAGGGAACTCCATCATTCTAGTGAATGCGTTAACCATCACAACTGAGTTGTGCGATTTTGCTCAGTTCTCATGAATGAGTTAGCCCTGGAATCTTAAACTGTTTCTTAGAACTGCTTCATTCTCATGAATGAGTTAGACATCTCACTAGAGTTTTGTGATTCTCCTCAGTTCTCGTAAATGAGTTAGCGCTGTCGAGATTTCAGGACTCGCACACATCGCATGCCGGAGTGACCAATAGAAAAATTCCTTTCTCTCCCTTGATCTGTCTTACAACCGTGGTCGTCTGGTCTTGTTTAGTTTTGATGCATGAGTTAGCCCTCTGGCATCTCAAACTAATTTTAGGGAACTCCATCATTCTAGTGAATGCGTTAACCATCACAACTGAGTTGTGCGATTTTGCTCAGTTCTCATGAATGAGTTAGCCCTGGAATCTTAAACTGTTTCTTAGAACTGCTTCATTCTCATGAATGAGTTAGACATCTCACTAGAGTTTTGTGATTCTCCTCAGTTCTCGTAAATGAGTTAGCGCTGTCGAGATTTCAGGACTCGCACACATCGCATGCCGGAGTGACCAATAGAAAAATTCCTTTCTCTCCCTTGATCTGTCTTACAACCGTGGTCGTCTGGTCTTGTTTAGTTTTGATGCATGAGTTAGCCCTCTGGCATCTCAAACTAATTTTAGGGAACTCCATCATTCTAGTGAATGCGTTAACCATCACAACTGAGTTGTGCGATTTTGCTCAGTTCTCATGAATGAGTTAGCCCTGGAATCTTAAACTGTTTCTTAGAACTGCTTCATTCTCATGAATGAGTTAGACATCTCACTAGAGTTTTGTGATTCTCCTCAGTTCTCGTAAATGAGTTAGCGCTGTCGAGATTTCAGGACTCGCACACATCGCATGCCGGAGTGACCAATAGAAAAATTCCTTTCTCTCCCTTGATCTGTCTTACAACCGTGGTCGTCTGGTCTTGTTTAGTTTTGATGCATGAGTTAGCCCTCTGGCATCTCAAACTAATTTTAGGGAACTCCATCATTCTAGTGAATGAGTTAACCATCACAACTGAGTTGTGCGATTTTGCTCAGTTCTCATGAATGAGTTAGCCCTGGAATCTTAAACTGTTTCTTAGAACTGCTTCATTCTCATGAATGAGTTAGACATCTCACTAGAGTTTTGTGATTCTCCTCAGTTCTCGTAAATGAGTTAGCGCTGTCGAGATTTCAGGACTCGCACACATCGCATGCCGGAGTGACCAATAGAAAAATTCCTTTCTCTCCCTTGATCTGTCTTACAACCGTGGTCGTCTGGTCTTGTTTAGTTTTGATGCATGAGTTAGCCCTCTGGCATCTCAAACTAATTTTAGGGAACTCCATCATTCTAGTGAATGAGTTAACCATCACAACTGAGTTGTGCGATTTTGCTCAGTTCTCATGAATGAGTTAGCCCTGGAATCTTAAACTGTTTCTTAGAACTGCTTCATTCTCATGAATGAGTTAGACATCTCACTAGAGTTTTGTGATTCTCCTCAGTTCTCGTAAATGAGTTAGCGCTGTCGAGATTTCAGGACTCGCACACATCGCATGCCGGAGTGACCAATAGAAAAATTCCTTTCTCTCCCTTGATCTGTCTTACAACCGTGGTCGTCTGGTCTTGTTTAGTTTTGATGCATGAGTTAGCCCTCTGGCATCTCAAACTAATTTTAGGGAACTCCATCATTCTAGTGAATGCGTTAACCATCACAACTGAGTTGTGCGATTTTGCTCAGTTCTCATGAATGAGTTAGCCCTGGAATCTTAAACTGTTTCTTAGAACTGCTTCATTCTCATGAATGAGTTAGACATCTCACTAGAGTTTTGTGATTCTCCTCAGTTCTCGTAAATGAGTTAGCGCTGTCGAGATTTCAGGACTCGCACACATCGCATGCCGGAGTGACCAATAGAAAAATTCCTTTCTCTCCCTTGATCTGTCTTACAACCGTGGTCGTCTGGTCTTGTTTAGTTTTGATGCATGAGTTAGCCCTCTGGCATCTCAAACTAATTTTAGGGAACTCCATCATTCTAGTGAATGCGTTAACCATCACAACTGAGTTGTGCGATTTTGCTCAGTTCTCATGAATGAGTTAGCCCTGGAATCTTAAACTGTTTCTTAGAACTGCTTCATTCTCATGAATGAGTTAGACATCTCACTAGAGTTTTGTGATTCTCCTCAGTTCTCGTAAATGAGTTAGCGCTGTCGAGATTTCAGGACTCGCACACATCGCATGCCGGAGTGACCAATAGAAAAATTCCTTTCTCTCCCTTGATCTGTCTTACAACCGTGGTCGTCTGGTCTTGTTTAGTTTTGATGCATGAGTTAGCCCTCTGGCATCTCAAACTAATTTTAGGGAACTCCATCATTCTAGTGAATGCGTTAACCATCACAACTGAGTTGTGCGATTTTGCTCAGTTCTCATGAATGAGTTAGCCCTGGAATCTTAAACTGTTTCTTAGAACTGCTTCATTCTCATGAATGAGTTAGACATCTCACTAGAGTTTTGTGATTCTCCTCAGTTCTCGTAAATGAGTTAGCGCTGTCGAGATTTCAGGACTCGCACACATCGCATGCCGGAGTGACCAATAGAAAAATTCCTTTCTCTCCCTTGATCTGTCTTACAACCGTGGTCGTCTGGTCTTGTTTAGTTTTGATGCATGAGTTAGCCCTCTGGCATCTCAAACTAATTTTAGGGAACTCCATCATTCTAGTGAATGCGTTAACCATCACAACTGAGTTGTGCGATTTTGCTCAGTTCTCATGAATGAGTTAGCCCTGGAATCTTAAACTGTTTCTTAGAACTGCTTCATTCTCATGAATGAGTTAGACATCTCACTAGAGTTTTGTGATTCTCCTCAGTTCTCGTAAATGAGTTAGCGCTGTCGAGATTTCAGGACTCGCACACATCGCATGCCGGAGTGACCAATAGAAAAATTCCTTTCTCTCCCTTGATCTGTCTTACAACCGTGGTCGTCTGGTCTTGTTTAGTTTTGATGCATGAGTTAGCCCTCTGGCATCTCAAACTAATTTTAGGGAACTCCATCATTCTAGTGAATGCGTTAACCATCACAACTGAGTTGTGCGATTTTGCTCAGTTCTCATGAATGAGTTAGCCCTGGAATCTTAAACTGTTTCTTAGAACTGCTTCATTCTCATGAATGAGTTAGACATCTCACTAGAGTTTTGTGATTCTCCTCAGTTCTCGTAAATGAGTTAGCGCTGTCGAGATTTCAGGACTCGCACACATCGCATGCCGGAGTGACCAATAGAAAAATTCCTTTCTCTCCCTTGATCTGTCTTACAACCGTGGTCGTCTGGTCTTGTTTAGTTTTGATGCATGAGTTAGCCCTCTGGCATCTCAAACTAATTTTAGGGAACTCCATCATTCTAGTGAATGTTAACCATCACAACTGAGTTGTGCGATTTTGCTCAGTTCTCATGAATGAGTTAGCCCTGGAATCTTAAACTGTTTCTTAGAACTGCTTCATTCTCATGAATGAGTTAGACATCTCACTAGAGTTTTGTGATTCTCCTCAGTTCTCGTAAATGAGTTAGCGCTGTCGAGATTTCAGGACTCGCACACATCGCATGCCGGAGTGACCAATAGAAAAATTCCTTTCTCTCCCTTGATCTGTCTTACAACCGTGGTCGTCTGGTCTTGTTTAGTTTTGATGCATGAGTTAGCCCTCTGGCATCTCAAACTAATTTTAGGGAACTCCATCATTCTAGTGAATGAGTTAACCATCACAACTGAGTTGTGTGATTTTGATCAGTTCCCGTGAATGAGTCAGCCCTCTAGAAATTTCATTGGGACTCGCTCACGTTTCAGGCAGGAGTTAGGTATCTTACTTTTGATTTGACGAATGGAAAATTTCCTTTTCCCCCATTGGTCTGTCGAGTCCATTGCACAGTTCTCTTTAATGAGTTAGCCCTCTTGAAATTTCAGAGGGACTTGCTCATTTCTCACGCCGGAGTCAGCCATCTGTTTTCGAATTTGACCAATAAGCAGTTTTCTTTCGTGCTATTGGTCTCCATATCATGGTTGGCGGTATCTCTCTGTTCTTTTGATTCCTCACGAAATCTCGAAGACTTTTGAAGCTTTTGCTTCCAAAATTTATGTTGTTTATAAAAATATATATACAAGTTCTTTTCAACTGTCTTGTTAGAATTTTAAAAAGTTTATTTAACTCTGAGATTTTGTACGAAAATTGTGTAGAAGGTGGATTGGCTAGTACACTCCCCAAACACTAAGGTTGTAAAACAAAAAGGCCTTTCCCCTGTCTTGGACACTTGGTTTCGGTGAAAGGTTTCATTCACTCTATTTCTTTGTATTGCTTGTTCTCCAAAAAATATTATTGCTTTCATTAATATGTTCACTGTGTAACGTATACTCCAGATTCACTTTCCTTTTGATTTTTACTAACTCTGGTTATTTTATTTTACTATGTAAATTATCTTCTTACTGAACGAGATGTTATTTCTCCCGCTGAATGAGATCTGGCAATGAGTGTAAGTCATGACGTGGTGGTAGCCAGTATAAATAGGCGCGTTCAATGATACATAGGGAGAGCGTTTGTTATTGTATAGAGAGAGCGTTTGTTTATGTGAAAGAGAGCTTTTTGTTGATGTGCGTAGAGTGAGCTGTTGTTGTACGAAGTGAGCTGTGGTTTATGTGACAGAAAGCTGTTGTTTTATAAAGATATCTTTGTTTATGTGAGAGCCAGAAGTTTCACTAATAAAGAATTTGTTGTAAGTACGTTTTTTCTCAGTTCATAGTTTTGTCAGATCTCTGGCTGGCTGTTAGGTTTGCTTCATTAGTTGATTATTATTAACAACCAGCATAAGACTTTATTCATCTTAATTACTACTACAACATTACTAGCAGTTAAAAGCTTGTTCATTATTATTACTACACTACTAGCAGGAAAGTTTATTCATGATATAATTAACAAACAACAACCATTACTAGAAGAAACTAGTAGCAGAAGCATTATATTCATTATAAAGCATTAGAAGAAGCTGAATTCATTATAATTTAGCTTAGAGAAAAAGCGATATTCATTATAATTGGCGCCCGAACTTTTCTCGAACACGAGATCTTGACAATTATTACCCATGTCTTCACTACCTGAGACAACTTCAATTTTTCACCCTAAGGCAAGTTTCGATGGTGATGGTGTTTTTTTTTTTTTTTTTTTTTGACAATTTGCAAGAAGCCTGTGGGTCTCACTTTGATATGAATTATTTACAAGTCCCCAGGCATTCTTCACAGTTTCGTAATGCACCAGCTTCCTATTACTCTGAGTCGCGGGTCGTACCTGAGGGAGTTCAATCCTCTCAGCGAAGCCGAATGCTTGCCCATTTCGTGCCGCATGCCGGAACAATTCATTTCAATGGGTTGGAGGGATCCTTGAATTTCCTCGAAGATTTGGAAGATCATTTTGATCTATACAATATTCCTGAAGACTGCAAAGTACAAATCGCAGGCACTTGCTTGAAGGATACCGCTAAGACCTGGTATCGGCAGTGGAGAGTGTCGAACCCGGATTCTCATTATGAGAATTTCCGTGCAGAATTTTTGGAGGTCTTTCCTTTCGGCCTCAGTCGAGCTAGCCTTGCACAACAACTTTTTTCTCGTCAGCAAGGACCCAACGATAGCCCTGTTGCATTTGCGTTGCAAACAACACGCTTATATAACTTATGGGATCCACATGCCAGTCATGTCGACATGTTGGATACCCTATTGCAGCAGCTCGACCCATTTCTACAAGATTTTCTGGAGGTTCGACACCCTGCTACAATTCATGAATGCCTTCGCCTCATACGAACGTATGAAAAGCAAAATGGCAAACATGGTTCAACTCACCATGCTCGGGCACCCCGTGAGGCTTATTACGAAAACCCTCAGCGGCATAATAGGCATAATAACTTTCAGCGCGAGCATGCACAAGTGCACGCCCAAGCTTCATACGTTCCACCACACAGAAGAGTGGCAAACCAACCGCGAGTTTCTGAACCATCTTCTGGATATCGTACAAATGCACAGTATGCTCGAATCCGTTCCAATCCGCAGCATTCGGAACGTTTTCATGCTCAGGGCAATGATTATTTTTCTGCCCGTGCTGAGGGAAGAAGTAATAGATATGAAAATGTCAACAGACACGCGGAGTTCCCGACGCAGGTTTCACGCAGTTTTCCTCATCGTGAAAATTTTCCCGATACCCGGCAGGGTCGAGGTTTCAGACCGCATGATAATCCAACCAGGAATCCTTTAAACTTCCAAAGGAAGTAGACCAAGGGTCGGTCCTGCTTCCTGATACCAAGCATTCTGACCCTAAAACAGTATTAGTGACTGTCCAAACTCCTCAGTTGCCTGATGTATTCTTGACAATTGAAGATATTATTGTCGAGACAAAGTTCGACACTGGTTCTGAAATATCAGCCCTAAATACGAAGTTCTGCACTGACAATTTTCCTGCAATACACGTACAGCCTGCGACGCAGTATTTGCGAGGTGCAAATAACGAAATCTTCAGCATCACAGGAACTGTCACATTATCTCTAGGGCTGGGAAAGGCTCGTTTTACGCATTCTTTCCTGCTTATAGACGAACTACCTGTTAAATGTCTAATGGGAATGGACTTTATTAAAACGTTTCAAATAACTCTGAATTTCGTACAACATGTGATTTCCTTTCCGGAACTTATCGAAGTGATTCCTACGGTTCCTATGGATATAACGAGTTTGTTATTGAATGAGAGGCAACGAAACCAGCTTTCTCTACTTTTGCAGGAAAGCCCTGGTTTATTTTCTGATCAACCTGGTTTCACACAGGTGGTTTATCATGTCATTGACACTGATGGTTCGAAACCGATAGCGACGAAACCTTACCCTTGTGCTCCCCATAAGAAACAGGTAATGCAACGTCAAATTTCTGAAATGATTAAACAGGGCATAATAAGGGAATCAACAAGCGCCTAGGCAGCTCCTGCTTTTTTTGTTCCAAAGAAACAACCCAATGAATTTCGTTTCGTGACAGATTTCCGCAAGCTCAACCAAGTCCCAAAAACGATCAATTATCCACTACTTGTCATGTCGCATATTTTGCATGACCTGTCATCAACTAAATGGATGTCAACCTTGGATTTGGCGAGTGGATATTGGCAGGTGGCGGTACATCCGGACTCTGTCGATAAAACAGGCTTTGTGACTCCTTTTGGGGCTTATGAATACCTGCGTATGCCCTTTGGATTAGCTTCTGCACCTGCTACTTTCCAAAAGCTTATGGATACGGTTCTCAGACCTGTTCTGGGTCCCCATGTGCATGTATATTTGGATGACATTATTATTACATCCGAGACTTTTGACGAGCACCTTTCTCTGCTCAAACAGGTGTTCCAACTCATATACAATGCTGGCTTGACGTTAAAACCTGGTAAATGCCAGATAGCGAGGGACGAGATTGTATATCTGGGGTTGAAAATAACTCCCCACGGCTTATTTACGGATAATGAAAAAATTAGGCCTATTGTTGACTTTCCTCGGCCTAAAACAGCAAGAGAACTATCACGCTTTCTGGGAATGACCGGATGGTATCAGCAGTTCGTCCCCGCTTATGCTACAATCTGTAAGCCATTGTATGCTTTGAAACGTAAATACAAGAAGTTTGTTTGGACACCTGAGGCTAACGCTGCATTTGAAACACTGAAGTCTGCGTTGACTCAGCCTCCTGTGTTGGCTTTCCCGGATCATACTAAGGAATTTGATATTTATACTGACGCATCCGGAGTTGGTCTTGGTTGCGTTTTGTCACAAGCTGGGCATCCAATAGCTTTTGCGTCTCGTACTTTAGCCAAAGCTGAACGCAATTATTCAGCTACGGAACGTGAATGTCTTCCTGTTGTGTATGCTCTTGACAAATTTCAATGTTATCTTAACGAATTTACAGTTAACATAATTACGGATCATTCTGCCCTTCAGTATTTGAATTCTGCTAAGCATCTCTCTCAAAGACTTATGAAGTGGGCTCTGAAGTTACAAGAGAGCAATATCAAAATTTCGTATCAGCCAGGTCATAAGAATCAATTACCGGACGCATTGTCTCGCGTTCCGATTAGTGGGGTCCCCACAGAAACTACTCCTGGATGTCAGCCTTTACTTCTAATAGCTGATATAACATCCAGAGAGCAGATAATGGCAGAATTAATAAATGATCCAGATTTTGGGGATATCTATAATTTTTTGCTTGCGGGTTTGCCCCTACAAAGTGATCCTTCTCTGGCTGGAAGGTCACAACATTTTGAAGTCATAGAGGGTCTTCTTTACTATACGAAATCTCGGACTACTAGGGCAGAGTTTCGCCCATGTATTCCGCGAAACCTTAGAATGGCCCTTTTAAACGAATTTCATGACAAACCTCTTGCAGGCCATTTAGGTATTCGCAAGACCCGTTGTAAATTGCGGGATGTTGCCTTTTGGCCTGGCATGTACCAAAGTGTGCTCGCATACGTTCAATCATGTCACTTGTGTCAGATTAATAATTACCGTAATGTAAGACCGGCCGGTCACTTGAAATCTAGTTCAAGTTCTCATGTTTTTGATATTATTTCAATAGATTTATTGGGACCTTATCCTTTATCTGTTAAAAACAAAGCTCGTTACGTTCTAGTATTAACTGATAATTTTTCTAAATGGGTTGAAGTTTTTCCCTTTAAAGCCGCTACGGCAGAAGTTATTTGTAATGTATTAATTAATGAAGTATTCTCTAGATATGGTGCACCTAATAAAGTAGTTTCGGATAATGGTCCACAATTTATTTCTGACATTTTTGAAAGAATGTGTGCGAGACTACACATTAAGCATAAATTCATTTCCCCATATCATCCCCAGAGTAATCCTGCGGAACGAGTAAACCGCACGCTAGTGAAAATGATTGCTACATTTGTCATGGATCATCACGAGCGATGGGATGACCATCTTGAGCTTTTTTCGTTCGCCCTCCGCTCGTCTGTTCACGAATCTACTAAAATTACTCCTGCAGAACTTTTTCTGGGTCGCAAAATTAAAACCCCTTTTGAAAATTTAACGGGGATTATCGACGAACTAAACCAGCGACCAACTCCGCAATCAGTACGAATCATGGCAGAAAAAGCTCGTGTTGCAATGCTAGGAGCACAAGCGGCTCAAGCAAGATATTATAATACTAGGCGTAGGGAACCAGATCTTGTCGTTGGAGATCTCACTCTCGTGGAAACGCACTTCCAGTCTTCTGTTTCTCATACTTTAGTGAAGAAATTTGCACCCAGCTACGAAGGTCCATATCGGGTGGCAAATGTGTTTGACAATAACATTGTTCTTGAAAAACCTGACAATCAATTTCAATACGTACACGTTGCTCAGTGTCGCAAGTATCATGAACGAAATATCGATTTTATAATCAACCCTACTCAACCTTCTGTTCCACAGACTCAAGAGTCTATATCTCACGATCAACCTCCAGAAATTTTGGACGAACCAACAAACATTTTTGAAGAATCTCTAGTGATTTTTTTCTTCACCCTCCCCTCCTCAAGACGGGTTTCCAAACACGCAACCTGATTCTCCCATGAGACGAAGGCTCGAATCAAGTTCTTCAAATACTAGTATCGTTCCTTTCCCTCCAACCATTGCCAAGACTATTGCTGCACCATTTCCTGATAACTCTGCAACACCACAAGCTCCTACTTCCTTGAATACCTCATCAGAGAGTATTCTTATAGGCAGACATAAACATCGCCCTGCACGACCACTAAATTACAGCAGCGACTCAGAGGCTTCAGATATTTCGGATTTGTCAGTTATGAACAATAATTTGACTATTCCTAAACGTCAAACACCAATTACAAACCGTCCAGTAACACCAAAAGCTGGGCGAAAACGTAACTTGTCTCCCCAATCTGCTTCGCCGCAACAGCGACGAAGGCAGAGATCCTTGCATCCGCCCGGGTTTCGCCCATGGAACCTACGCTCAGGGCAAACAGGGCCGATGCCTGCTGCTACTCTCATGCCACGAGGGCGAAAGCGAAAGCAAACGATGTGGCCGGAGCCACGTCCGTCCAAAAGAATGCTGGAAGAACAACACGGGCCACAGCACAAAAGGACTACATATCAAAAGCCTGGGGGAGCCAGTTCCTGTCATCCGCAGGGATTTCCGGACCGCCAGACTTCAGCCATTCCTGACCGACGGACGTCAGCCGTTCCTGACCGTTCCTATCAGCCGCAGGGATTTCCGGACCGACAGACGTCAGCCGTTCCTGACCGTTGCTATCAGCCGCAGGGATTTCCGGACGGACAGATTTCAGCCGTTCCTGGCCCACGGATTTCAGCCGTTCCTGACCGTTCCTGTCAGCCGCCGGGATTTCTTGACCAACAGAATACAGATGTTCCAGATCCATTCAAATCCTTGAAACGCTCAACGCCACCTGAATTTACAAGTCCGATTAGGCCTGGAAAATGTTATCGTACTAGAGTTTTTTATGCGTCCTCGAGATAAGTAAGTTCTCGTGGACAGGTTCTTTTCTCCGTTTGTTGTTTTTCCTGCACGACCAGTTGGCGTGGCAGAATTTCTTTTTTTCGTGTGGGCCTATGCATTCTTTTTTGTGTATATATGTGTTTTTTTTTTATATTTCTTCTATGTCCATCTACTAATCCAAAATTTTTTATATATATATATGTGCTTTTTAAACAAGTTCAACACAGGTAGTGACCATAGATTGGTGAGATGTAAGATGCACCTCAACACTAAACTTGAACGTGGCAAGCTCATAAGACAAACAAAATCTATTGACATAACCAACCTTAAAAAACACCATAATACCTTCAAGTTAGAACTGAAGAACAGGTTCTCTGCTTTAGAAGGCCTAACATCGGAAGAAGTGGACATCTCTGAAGTTAACAGAAAAGTAACCAAAGCTCTTATGGAAACAGCAACAAAATTAGCTGGGTCTAAGAACAAGTTGCATGTAAACAAATTATCAGGAAAAACCAAAATGTTGATGCAAAAAAGAAGAGAGATGAGGACAACTAAAGAAGATGTGACTTCCAAAGTGGAATATATAGAGCTATGCAAGACAGTAAGAAAAAGTATCACTGAAGACGTAAGGAAATTCAACTGTGAACTAGTGAGGAAAGCAATTGAAAACAACCAAAGCCTAAAGATAGCAAAGGGACATCTCAGTAAGGGAAGAAAACAGATTATGGCACTGAGAAAAGAAGATGGTTCTGTAACAAGAAATAGAGGCGAAATTTTGACAAGAGTGAAAGATTTCTACTCCAAATTATATGAAAGGGATGATATATGCACTCCAGACATCATGAAAGATACCAGTACCAGAGTTCCTCCAGTCCTTCCAGCAGAAGTTGCACATGCAATCAAGAACATGAAGCGAGGAAAAGCTCCAGGAGAAGATGGAATTACTGTAGACATCATACAAGAAGCAAGTGGAGAAATCGAAACAGTACTCGCCCAAATTTTCACTCGATGCCTTAATGAAGGAAAGATTCCTGAGGATTGGAACACCGCTACAATGATCCTGCTACATAAGAAAGGTGACATTGAGGATCTCGGAAACTACAGACCTATCAGCCTCCTATCAGTAGTTTATAAAATCTTCACTAAAGTTCTTTCACACCGCTTGAAGGTAACACTGGACATGGCTCAACCGAGAGAACAAGCTGGATTCAGGAGTGGCTACAGCACAATAGATCATATCCACGTGCTGAGAGAACTAATTGAAAGAGCGAGGGAATATGAACTTCCATTGTGCATGGCTTTTATCGATTATGAAAAAGCCTTTGATTCGGTGAAACCATCAGCAGTTACAATGGCTCTGAAAACCTGCGGTATTGAAGATGCATACATTAATATTATTAATAACATCTATGAAAATGCAAGTGCAAAGATTAGGCTGTTTGAAAATACAACACACGTAAAAATTGGAAAGGGAGTGAGACAAGGTGACACCATATCTCCGAAGGTCTTTAATGCCACATTGGAGGGTGTTTTTCAGTCGCTGAGCTGGGAAAACAAGGGGATAAAGATTAATGGAGATTATCTAACCCACCTTCGTTTTGCTGATGACGTAGTCATTTTTGCAACTACCCCATCAGAGCTGCAGAGTATGATCCAGGAACTTGCTGACAAGAGTAAAGAAGTGGGATTAAAAATGAACTTTCAGAAGACAAAAGTGATGTTCAATGCTTTTACAAGAAATGAAGATTTATCGATTGATGGAGAAAAGCTGGGGATAACAGACACGTACGTTTATCTTGGACAGCAGATATCAAGTGAGGTCACATTGATGAAGAAATTAATCGGCGTACAAAACTTGCCTGGAGAGCTTTTGGAAGAAACAGCATAATTTTCAAGAGCAATATGCCATTATGTCTTAAAAGAAAAGTGTTTGATCAATGCATCCTTCCAGTGCTTACGTATGGTGCAGAGACGTGGACCTTAGCTAAAAGAGACATACAAAGGCTGCAGACAACTCAAAGAAGCATGGAGAGGTGCATGCTTGGTGTAACCAGGAGAGATAAGAAGAGGAACTCGTGGATCCGAAAAATGACAAGAGTGGAAGACATCATGATCAGAGTTAAATCCCTGAAATGGCAATGGGCTGGACATACTGCCAGAAGGACAGATCATCGATGGACAGCCGAAATTTTAGATTGGATTCCAAGGGACAGGAAAAGACCCAGAAGAAGACCACATGGGAGATGGGTGGATGAAATTCGAAAGTATGCAGGAGTGACATGGAGGAGACTGGCACAAGACAGACCGTTGTGGAGGAAACTTGGGGAGACCTTCGTCCAGCAGTGGATTGATAATGGTTGACAATGATGATGAATGATGATATGTGCTTAGGGGTAAAATAATAAAAATTGTTACTGTTAGGCAGCTCCAGGCAATCTTCGCTGCTGATACAGTTGGTGTGTATTCAACGAATAATGAGAACGTAATTTGAAATTAAAAAAGTGATTCCTGCTAGGCAGAATAAAAGGAAGGTATGCCGATGCAGGTTTGTTTTGTTCAAGTATACAAAGTGTTTCACAGACGAATACAGATTTCTTGATTTTGTCATGGCAAGTTTGAGATTGTACATACTGCTGCCACCAAGCAACAAAACAAAAAAGAGGTCGATAAACGTCAATCAACGAAGTGTAAGACTTACACTCAAAAATTGATAGGTTTTTCGAAAAAAAAAAAAAATTAAAGGGGAGATGATGTAACGTATACTCTAGATTCACTTTCCTTTTGATTTTTACTAACTCTTGTTATTTTATTTTACTATGTAAATGATCTTCTTACTGAACGAGATGTTATTTCTCCCGCTGAATGAGATCTGGCAATGAGTGTAAGTCATGACGTGGTGGTAGCCAGTATAAATAGGCGCGTTCAACGATACATAGGGAGAGCGTTTGTTGTTGTATAGAGAGAGCGTTTGTTTATGTGAAAGAGAGCTTTTTGTTGATGTGCGTAGAGTGAGCTGTTGTTGTATAGAGAGAGCGTTTGTTTATGTGAAAGAGAGCTTTTTGTTGATGTGCGTAGAGTGAGCTGTTGTTGTATAGAGAGAGCGTTTGTTTATGTGAAAGAGAGCTTTTTGTTGATGTGCGTAGAGTGAGCTGTTGTTGTATAGAGAGAGCGTTTGTTTATGTGAAAGAGAGCTTTTTGTTGATGTGCGTAGAGTGAGCTGTTGTTGTACGAAGTGAGCTGTGGTTTATGTGTCAGAAAGCTGTTGTTGTATAAACAGATCTTCGTTTATGTGAGACCCAGAAGTTTCACTAATAAAGAATTTGTTGTAAGTACGTTTTTCTCAGTTCATAGTTTTGTCAGATCTCTGTCTGGCTGTTAGGTTTACTTCATTAGTTGATTATTATTAACAACCAGCATAAGACTTTATTCATCTTAATTACTACTACAACATTACCAGCAGTTAAAAGCTTGTTCATTATTATTAATACACTACTAGCAGGACAGTTTATTCATGATATAATTAACAAACAACAACCATTACTAGAAGAAACTAGTAGCAGAAGCATTATATTCATTATAAAGCATTAGAAGAAGCTGAATTCATTATAATTTAGCTTAGAGAAAAAGCGATATTCATTATAACTGGTATTTCTTGAGCTGTTATGACCAATTATCTACCCAACTTTTGTCAAGAAAATCTCCTATTCTCATAGGTCTAGGCGAAAACAAGAGTTACCTAGTGAACAATGTTTTGGGTATTCTCATAACCCCTTTGTCATCCAATAAGATGAGTTCAGTGGCGCACCCACAGAGAGGGCCGATGCCCCCCCCCTCCCGGGCTGACAGAGCCGGAAATTATTAATTATATTATTACGTCGAAGTTTGAAACAAAAAATCACGATACGCGATCTACATATACTTCTGAATCATGTACCATATAATTATAACATATAGTATTTATAAGGGAATAGTTCTGTTAAATAAATTTTTAAAAATCTAACCAGAAAAAGAATTTCATGTACCGCTTTTTCTAATCATTTAACTTTATTGTACTGTAACATTACTAGTAACTGAATAAGAATAAATGTACAAAAGTCAACCTCTTTCTTAATTATTATGGTACCTGACTATTTTTCCCGGTAAATTTAGGAGGGTCACCTCCACCTTGGGGAAATTCTGTACGCCACGGCCAACGACCCCCCCCCCCATGGAAAATTTCTGGGCGTGTTACTGCATGCTCAAGCTGCTGCTGCTAACAAATCCGATAGGAGAAGAGAGAGAGAGAGAGAGAGAAAGAGAGATAACAAGAAGTGAAAACAGATTGTTAATGAAGGTGTCATTGCTAATGAAAATGTTGTAGTGCCTGTTTCAACTCTGGAAACCGAAACCGATCAAGAAATGGACTCAGCCAAAGAAGAGGAGCTTCTCGCTTCCGCACCTACAGAAGCCTATTCATCTTCAGATCAAGAATCTACCAGCGTCCCTATGGCCGATAATTCCAAGCAGCTGTCCTAGCTGCAGTCCACAGAAAATTCCATGTCTTCCTTGGATGTCGCCATAGATGCTGCAAAACGCACAGATGCCAAGACTGACATTCTCCGCAAGCAAGTTGCTGCGCAAAGAGGGATCCTGAAGACTCTCGTCAGTGCCACTCGAGTGGTGCTGGCCAATCTGCAAAAAATTATTGCTGATCAACAATCCAAAGTATCTTTCACTTCCTACCGGGACTCTCCTCGGAGCTTTCACTTCCTACCGGGACTCTCCTCGGAGCTTTCACTTCCTACCGGGACTCTCCTCGGAGCTTTCACTTCCTACAGGGACTCTCCTCGGAGCTTTCACTTACTACCGGGACTCTCGACTGTCACAGGTCTAGGACTCTATTCAGAGGGCCAAAAACGAAGCTTATGCATCGTTTCAGAAGGAAGTCAAACAACATCTACACGTTTATTTCAAGAAAGAAAACAGAATAGCAGCAAATTCCATTTGTCATCATGCTAAAGAGGCTCTGTCACGTAATAAAATTAGGGGTATCTTTGTTTCTCATCCAGATACTATTTTTCCTGGTCAAAACTCTTATTCTGAAGTTTCTGTCTTTTTCCCAGTCTTCAGTCATACATCCGCCGTCTTCTGGAGTTTCGAGACCCCTTAGTACCAGGCCGGAATTAAGTAAGGAGCAGAGTTCTCAGCCTTCGGCTCCTGTTAAATCGTTTCCTGTACAAATTTCTTTTCCAATATCTCGTTCTGTGGGACATTCTACATCATCTGGGAAACCTGCTGAAGACAGATGTTTTGAAATTATCTTAAAAGGCCTCCCTTCTGTTGTCACAGATGTGCAGTGCCTTAATTCTCTTGAGACAGAGGATGCCCCTTGCACTCCTGACTTTAGATCGTGCCACCCGTCCAGCCGGAGTTTTACGGGGTATTTTGTGTAATACTGCCCAACAAATAAAACTTCAGAAATTTTTGAACTCCTTGGGTATCCCTACGTAGTCCAGAAATTTGTAAAAGCTGTCTGAGAGCGCACCTTCTCGAGGGCACCCAGGACTTAACCAGCATTAGTGACTAAGCGCTCTGTTCCCAGAGTTTCAACGAGAGATCCTACTAAAAGAAAAGATGACCTCCGACCTCATCATCTGATGAGGATGAAATTTATCAGAGCGTGTAAATTGCGAACGAAAATCGGACAGCACTCAACCCCTATATATAAATTGCGAACTAAGGCCCAAGACTCCTATGTGTAAATTGCGAACCAACTTTTCTAGACTTTATGTGCAAATTGTGAACCAACTTTTCTGCACCCATTCTGGCGATAACAAAAAATAAACCAGTATGAAAAAATAATGTTTAAAACAATGTCAAACAATTTAAAGCAATGTATTCACGAAAACAACAAAACTACACCGTGCAAAAATTAAGAACGAGACGGTTTTTCGAATGTAACGTCGTGCATAAGTGCTCCACATCGACTCAAATCATACCATAAGATCCACAAGATGTAAGAATATGGGACAAATGAGCAAAACCGTCCAAACAAGGAATCCAAAGGATACACAGGCACTTTATTGAAAAGGTAGCTTCGAGCACAACTGGACAGAAGACAGAAACGTCCATTTGATAGGCGGCTGCCAAGAAAAATCCAGTCTTTAGTAGGGGATATGATCCACCCTGACTGCGTTGCAGGATTTACAACGTCTGTCCATGCTGAAGACGAGGTTGTCAAGGAGCTGCTGAGGCATCGCAGCCCATTCCTCTTGTAGCTCCAATCGCAGCTGCGGAATAGTTTCTGGCGGCTGGTGACATGCTGCCAAGCGTTTCCCGAGAAGGTTCCACACGTGTTCGATTAAATTTAGGTCCGGGGACCTTGCGGGCCAATCTATGCGTTGAATATCTTCACTCTCCAACAGCTCTGCGACAGGCACTGTACGATGAAGTGTAGCGTTGTCGTCCATGAAGAGGAACTCAGGACCCACAGCACCTCTAAACAGACGCACGTGAGGCAGGAGAACCTCGGTACAATAGCGGACACCAGTGACTTAACCTCCTTGGAAGATGTGGAGGTCAGTACGGCTACCAAGCATGATACCGCCCCAAACGAGAACTCCGCCACCTCCAAAACGGTCCCTTTAGATGATGTTGGGGGTGTGATTGCGCGTTCCCTGCTCTCTCCAGATGTGTATACATCCAGAATCGCTCGTCAGACTAAATCGGCTCTCATCCGTAAAGAGAACTCGACCCCATTGCTGATGTGTCCAGATTTTTTGTTCCTGGCACCACAGAAACTGCCGTCTCCGATGAGCAGGCGTTAATGGCACACACCGTACTGGTCGTCGTACAAATAGACCACCTTTGTGCAGCGTCCTGGCCACGGTAAAACGCGATAACGGACGTCCAGTTGTCTGTTGCATGTGCCTTGCGATTTCTCCCGCTGTTTGCCGTCTGTCTCTTCTCGCCTGTAGGACAATATACCGGTCGTCCGCCGCCGTGGTTGCTCGTGGACGACCACTGCTAAACTCTCGGACAGCTGTTCCTGTCGTTTGAAATGCTCTCCAAGCTCGTGGAACGATGCTGTGAGCGATCCCGAACTCCTCGACGCGAACTCGGGTAAAGTCATCCAGATGTCGTCTTCTGGATTGCCTGTTGGCCATATCACACGATGGCAGCAACTCGACGTCGTTCAAACCGATGTACACCGGGCAATACAATAGCTTTCACCGAATTGCTGAGCGTACACCGCCCGTGTGCTTTAAACCCTTCCGACACCCCCTCCCCCTTACGTCATGCTGCATATATCTGCATGCTCTACCGTACCGGACTCTAGTCTATTTCCTGAGTGGTCTTTCGGTCCGTTCTGCCTGCTCTTTCTGCTGTTATGCTAATATCTCCTCTTCGTCCTTAATTTTTGCACACCGGTGTAGTTTGTCATTCTTGCGCAGGGGCCATGTTAATTTTATCTGTAATGTTCCGTATTTAGTATATGTACTTAATTCAATGTATTCACGAAAACACCAATGTGTTAAGTAAGTATATATGCACTTAAACAGTATCAAAAGTAAATAAATGATGACGGAAACAATGTAAAACGATGAAAAACAATGTAAAACGATGAAAAACAATGTATTCACGAAGACAAGAAAATCAGTTTGTCATCTTTGCGCAGGGGGCCATTCTAATCCCCCCCCATTTTCGGAAACAATCACATTTTATAATGATGCGGTGCCAATTTTACATAAGAAACTCTTGAAATAAGTCCTCTTTTGTAATCGTTTTTTTTTTCTTGCACATTTTTTTCCGTTGAAGTGCACTTTTACCGATTCTTCTCTTTGGTGCTTACACACTTTAAATTTTAATGTACGTTTGCGTTTGAAATAATGTCAGCACTTCTACGAAATTATACAAACTTGGGTGCGAATAATAAAAATGGGCGTTGAATCTAGAATGAAAGGACTCGTATGCATTTGTAGTGTGTTCATTAGATGTACTGGCCTCATCACAAAGGTTTGTAAGAAAATCTCTTGCCAGATCCCAAATGTTGAATTCCCGCAAGTGTTCAGAGAAGTGGGTTCGGAATTTGCATATAGCGGTCATGGGCCTTGGTTCGCAATTTACATACCACCAAATTGATGCTGCTTTTGCTAAATCAAATAAGTTATTGTCTCGCAGCAAACGTATGACTTAGCTCGTTTGCTGCCCTTCGCGTGCTACACATTCTCGCAGCAAGTACGGTTACTCCTTACTAGCTTTCACTGTGTCAGGACCCTGCACCATCCTTGGAACGATGCCTCTGTTCCTCTGTGCTTTAAGGGGGAGAGGGTCATGATCTTTTGGCGTTTGTTTTGTTTTTAACCCCTTACAAAATTGGTTAGGCTAAAATTGTTAGGTAGGTTTCTAGTAATTTTGTTTGCATTTTTTAGGCTATCACAACTTTTATGTTTCGGAGACCTGAATTTTATCGAAATTTTAAATAAAATTTCGTTTTTTGGGGCAAAGAGGGTTTCACTGGACGCCACTCTAAACCTCGCTTGATTTAAACTTATTTATTTATAATTTTTTTAAGTCTTATTTCGGGAGGGAGGGGACCAGTATAATTGTTTTATGTTTTCTCTATTTAATTTAAAGTCATGTTTTTTTTATTATTCTTATACTATTCCACTGCTTGTACCTCAACTACAGATATCATATTGCTTACAGAGCACATGTTAATGCCTTGCTTATATTGCTTCGTAATTTAAAACGATTACGTACGGTGTCCCTCACACATACCAGAGATTTCGAAAATTCGAAAAATTATCTGTTTAACTTCAAGTCACACAAATTTTAACGTTCCTTAGAGGACATACAATTATTAGCACTAACTGTATGTCCCCTAACTAAAAGGATGCAAAAATTACAAATCTCTTATAAAGACGTTTTCAGTTCGATGTTTGCATCGAAAGCAAAATCGCTTAGCTTACTCCTTTTTCAAAAAATCCCCGTAAGTCAGAAATCAACAACGAAATTTTTAAAGTTAAAAACAAATAACTTGGATGAACGCGAACAGTATAAAAATTAATTATTATCACGAAGGTACTTGCTTCACATTACGCGCGCACACATACACACACAAGTCACGATACACTCATTATTATTTCCTTATGGAAATATACATAGTTACAAAAGTTCTGAATGTTTTAAAATAAGCTTCGTACAAAACATCAAAAAAAAGCAGAAGAAAGCAAGCGGGATAGTGAAATTTATCGAAAGACACTTAGTCCAACATGTTATCTATCTACAAAACTGTTTCCACACCTAAATTTTCCACATCTTAAGAGAATGAATAACCACGTTTAAGCAAGATCGGAAACAAATGTACACGCACAACCTCTTGGTAAATACAGTGATGGAAATGGAAACCAAAATATCACTAAAGAATAGTCCGAATTTAAAGAAATTTCGTAATAATGTGAAAAGGATTATAGGAATAGGTGATTCACATCTACACTGCTGGCCACCCAAAATGCAACACCAAGAAGGAAGCATCCGATTGGCCTGAAATTCGCAGCATGCGTCGCGCGCGGGAGGACATGCAAACGATTAGCATAGCAGGGCATATGTAAATCATGTGCGCATGGCACGCCACCGAGAAGCACTATAAGAAGGGTGCACAGAAGTAGGGGTGTAAGTAGTGGAAGTGTGTTGTGCTGCCGGACCTGTGCGTGGGAAGCTTCCTGATGCCTCGTCTCAGAACACGGCAGTCATTCCAGCACGTTTCGGAGTTCGACAGAGGACGAATAGTGGCTTATCGCGACAGCGGTTTATCGTACCGAGACATCGGCGCCCGTGTGGGACAACATCCAGCCACAGTGAGGCGAGTATGAATTCGGTAGGTGCAGGAGGGACGGACGGACCGACGGGAGTGATTGTCGCAGTCGTGGCACACCACCGAACGAGAGGTCCGGCATGTTGTGCGGCGGGCATTGACGGCTGGCACCGCCACCTCACGAACGTTAGCGCAGGAATTAGGATGTGTTGCGCAACAACCTGTGTCAGCACGTACCGTTCGACGTCGTCTGCAATAGCGGAGACTTGTCGCACGGCGCCCATTGCTCCGATTATCATTGACGTTACATCACCGACGAGTGCGGCGGCAGTGGGCCGTTGAACGCCGCAACTGGACTACGGAATGGCACAACATTGTCTTCTCCCACGAATCCCGCTTCTACCTGCAAAACCACGATGGTCGGATCCGTGTGTGGTAGCACCGCGGCGAGAGACTGTATGACGCCTGCATTATGCATCGCCATACCGGTCCGTCGTCTGGCGTTATGGTTTGGGGCGCAATTGGATATGACACCCGTACCCCTCTGGTACGCATCGCCGGTACACTCAACAGCCACCGCTACATCTCCGACGTTTTGGAGCCTGTAGTCCTCCCTTACCTGCAGGACCTGCCAGCGGCCACGTTTCAACAGACAATGCGCGCCCTCACGTGGCAAGCATCGTGCAACAATTCTTCACGGCCCACCAGGTGTCACTGCTGCCGTGGCCCACCTGTTCTCCCGATATGTCGCCCATCGAACACGTCTAGTCGCTGATCGGCAACCGAGTGGCCCGGCAAGCACCACACGCGGCTACGCCTGATGAACTGTGGCAACGTGTGGAAGCAGCCTGTACCGACATACCCCAAGCCCACATCCAAAGCCTCTTTCGTTCGATGCCGCGGCGTGTAGCGGCCGTTATTGCCAGCCATGAGGGCCACACGAACTATTAATGTCTGCGTGTTCCGCAAGTCGCACGGGCCTGTAAGCTCAATCGTTTCATCTTTGTATCTGTTGTTATGTGTCCAGTAAATCTGGCTTTGCTATCTCGTGTCCTTGTGTTGCATTTTGGATGGCCAGCAGTGTAAAAGAATCTTGATTTCAGCATTAAAAGTGATACAACCACCCATTTATGGTCATATTTTAAAGTTCAAATTGCAGGCTTTTTGTATCAAAAAGTTGAGATTTCTTCAAAAATTTTATCAGAATTTATTAAATTTAAAGTCTAATAAAGAGAGGTTAAAAAAGAAACTAAACTAAAAAACCGCTGTGTCTAGTCAACTTATGGTACATTCTGGCATGTTGCTGAACTAGCTTAGACTTTAAATTTAGCTGGTGGAAGGCATCTCAATTCGTAGATCTTATGGTAAAGAAAGTCATACATGCAATAACGAGATATTGCCCAAACACATCCGAGAGCGGCGGCCAGCAATAAGACGCATGGTTTTGACTAACAGGCAAGCCACATCTACCCGGATTAGGTGTGCCGTGCTGGAAAGGGAAAGCTATCTCGTATACCACTGAACTGTGTGTTTTCCACTCCTATTCATGGCGTGGTCGCCTTCGGTGTAGTTAGTGTGCATCGGTCGACTTAAAAATACAATGACATCCAGCAGTGTTTAGTGATAAGAGCAGTTTCTTTCTTAGTGCGAGCGATAGATTAATGTGAGTCGCAATACGCCAGACAGAAAAAAATAAATAGATATTTAAGAAAGAAATACACATCGCACACTAGCAGGGTAATAGTTTGGAGAGTCACCGGGCATGACATAAAAAGTAAATTAAAAAAAAGCCTTCGTGCTACCGGGTATGACATCGTATTTATTAATAGTACGTTGAGAATGTTACAAACCCAACGGCCACCCCGTTTTAGGCGGATATGGATAATGTGATGTATCAACAGGGTTAATACCCAGCCACATGCTGCCAACATTACGAGATTTGGCTCCTTAAGACATCAATGTACTACCGTTGCCTGTAAGATCGCAAGACTGTCTTGAAACGAGCACGTCTGAGACACGGTGCCCAACACCAAATTTGAAATCTAAGCTGAAAGTTCACGTAAAACAAGCATGGAACATGACGCAAAGTCCCACATTACTTCAATTCAACGCTGTGTTCAAGAACATGGGATCACACCCGGTTAGAGATTTCAACAAGAAAGACGACACCGAATTTTTGGTCGTAATGAGCACTTTTTTTGAATCCGTTCTGACGCCAATTAAATTTATCAAAGCTATTCAAAGTCAATGGAATCCGTTAGAACACAAAATCAACCCGCTTTGTACAATCGATAGACTATCCAGAAATAGAAATAGTTACTTAGTTCCACCAGCGGCTAAAAAGCATGTTACGAAGATCAACAAATGGCGCACAAAAAGTTTCTCACAGCACATGGAAGATATCAGAGGCAAAGAGATTTTCAAATCGAACAGTTAAAAGAAGAAATATAGAAGGAAACATGATATAAGTCTACGTCTGCTAGCGGAAGAATTTTGCATAATGGAAAAGTTGAAAATAAGCGAAAAATATTTATCATGGAAAGAGCTATACTAAGAAAAAAGAACTTTTCAAATACGTCCCCCAGACGCAGAGATAACAAAAAAAAAAAAAAAAAAAAAAAAGGTTTCGACCTTTACGCACCTACCGGGAAATTTTTGCATTATTTAAAGAGGATAATGTTCCACATCTCTATTATAGCGAATGGCATACAGTAAAGAAGAAATTTCGCCGCCCCGGTGGCGCAGTGGTCTAAGCGCTGACCATTCGTCCGAGATGGGTCTGGGTTCGGATTCCAGTGAGACATTGATGTTGGGTTTGTATTACAGCACTGGCTCTCTCCCTTCCCTGGTACCAGTGATCTTAAATTAGGGACGGGCGACTGCTTATAACCCATTGAGTTGCTCATAGTGGTCATTAAAACCCTAATAAAAAAAAACAAAAAAAAACAGAAATTTCTCAATAGTGTTTTCAGCTGCAAACTGAAGTACACAAGCACCACTTACCGACAGAATTGTGAACCACAAAACTTCTCATGTAGCAGCTGAGATTTTGCGAAATACAGTTTAAGCTTTTTTTTCAGTAGAGTTTGTAGTCCTGCATAAATTGCTGTAAACGGAAACGTGAACTTACGCCCTCTGCTGGCAGACTTGATCGTTAAGAAAAATTAAAAATTATATGAGAAACATTTCACGACGGAAATGCTCTCCAACAAAGACAGAATTTTTCAAATCGGACTCTTAGAAGCATAAATATCGACAAAAATAATATATGCACCTACGTCTCCCTGTCGGGAAAACTATGGCCGCCCCGGTGGCGCAGTGGTCTAAGCGATAGATTCTGATCAGTCGTCCGAAAGGGGTCCGGGTTCGAATCCCGGTGAGGCATGGATGTTGTGTTTGTCTTACGGCACTGGTTCTCTCCCTTCCCTGGAAACAGTGGCTCTAAATTAGGGATGGGCAACAACTTGTAGCCCATTGAGTTGCTCACGGTGGTCGTTAAACCTCCAATAAAAAAAACAAAAAAAACATGCATTATTTTAAGAAAAAAGTATTCTCAAAACGTTTTCCGATGTGAGCGGAATCGGTTCACGAAAAAAAGTTTTCAATAGAGTTTTCAGAAGCCCAGGTTTTGCTGCAAATATATGACATGCAGAAATTAACACTTACGCCCCCTTGTGGCAAAGCCATTCTTTACCAAATATTTGAAATGACACGCAAAACATTTTCCATCAGGAGCTGTATGCAATATAGGAAGAATTTTTCAAATCTGAGCTTTAGAAACGCAATTTTCCTAAACGCCCCTAGCGGAAAGTCTATGAATTACTTGCAAATTTTGAAAATATATGAAAAAATGTTGCACCGGAAACTATCCGACAAAGAAGTAATTTTTCAAATCGGACTCTTAGAAGCAGCGATATCGACAAAAATAACATATGCGTCTACGTCTCCTGGCGATAAAACCATGAATTATTTTAAGAAGAAAGTATTCCGAAACGGTTTATGGACGTGAGTGGTATCGGTCTGTTTTTTTTCAATCGAAAATTTAGCTTAGATTTTGCTGCTAATACATCAGAAGCAGAAATTAACCCTTACGCCCCCTGGTAGTAATACCATCGTTTCCAAAAAATTAGAAATTATATGCAAAAGATTTCCCATCATGAGCTGTATCCGACACAGGAAGAAGTTTTTAAAGCTGAGTTTTAGAAGCAGTCATATCTGGAAAAACGCAGTTTACTTTTACGTTCCCTAACGGAAAATCTATATGCGTAACTTGAAAAAGTAGCTTGTGATACCCAAAATTGTCCTTGATATGAATGAAATGGGATGTAAGGTCAGGTGATGCGCAACATCACAGCCTCTCCTTGACAAATGTCAACCCCGACTTCTCGTGGTGCATCCTGTTCCCACTAAAGGGGCTATGACGACCGCCAATAGCGGTGTAACTATACCATCGGGATTACAGGAAATGCTATCCCATACTGACCAACCCGCTAGGCCAGCGTAGTGAGTTATGGCCAAACCCCTCCAAAATGACTCCACAACTTAAATCTTGGCCCTCAGTCTCCGGCAGCTGGAATGTACCGGGCCAAGGCAGTGGCCAGTGCGACATGAAGGCAGAGGGTGCTAAGAATCCCCGCAGGACCAGACTAGGCTGCCATCTGATGCTCACCTTGGCTACGTATAATGGACGCTCCCTATCTTCTGATTCAAGGCTTCTTGAATTGGAAGAAGAACTACAAAGGATCAAGTGGGACATCGTCGGGCTAAGTGAGGTAAGGAGAAAAGGAGAAGATCTCATTGAACTGAAAAGTGAACATCTCTTCTACTATCGTGGGACAGATACTGGCAGAACTAGTGGTGTTGGATTTATAATAAACAAGAAACTGAGGGATAAAGTTGTAGAAGTTGAAAGTTCCTCTGACAGAGCTGCACGACTCGTTATCCAACTCTCGAAAAGATACCAGGCTCAGATTACTCAAACTTATGCACCCACCACAAGTCATCCTGAAGAAGAAATTGAAGAATTTTATGAGGAAATTCGTCATCTAAATAATAAAGGTAAGCAGCACTTGAAGATAATTATGGGAGATTTCAATGCTAAAATGGGGCAACGGCAACAGAATGAAACTTCAGTAGGTAAATTCGGTCACGGCAACAGAAACCAGCATGGAAATACTCTCGTAGAGTTTGCAGAGGCAGAAGGGTTTTTCATCTTGAACTCCTTTTTCAAGAAAAAGCCACACAGGAAATAGACATGGAGACTTCCAAATGGGACGACAAGTGAAATTGATTTTATTATGCGTAACAAGAAATTTGTCATGGAAGACTGCAGTGTGCTGAACAAGTTCAACACAGGTAGTGACCATCGAATGGTAAGATGTAAGATGCACCTCAATGCTGAACTCAAGCCTGGCAAGCTCATAAAACAAACAAAGTATATTGACGTGACCAACTTTAAAAAGCATCATAATACCTTCAAATTAGAACTGAAGAACAGATTCTCAATTCCAGAAGGTCTAACATCAGAAGAAGTGGACATCTCTGAAGTTAACAGAAAAGTGACCAAAGCTCATATGTAAACAGCAACAAAATTAGCTGGGTCTAAAACCAAGTTGCATGTGAACAAATTATCAGGAAAAACCAAAATTTTGATGCAAAAAGAAGAGAGATGAGGACAACTAAAGAAGATGTGACTCCCAAAGTGGAATATATAGAGCTATGCAAGACAGTACGAAAAAGTATCACTGAAGACGTAAGGAAATTCCACTGTGAATTAGTGAGGAAAGCAATTGAAAACAGCCAAAGCCTAAAGATAGCAAAGGGACATCTCCGTAAATGAAGGAAACAGATTATGGCACTGAGAAAAGAAGATGGTTCTGTAAAAAGAAATAGAGGCGAAATTTTGACAAGAGTGAAAGATTTCTACTCCAAATTATATGAAAGGGATGATACATGTACTCCAGACTTCATGAAAAGTACCATTACCAGAGTTCTTTCAGTTCTCCCAGCAGAAGTTGCACATGCAACGAAGAACATGAAGCGGGGAAAAGCTCCAGGAGAAGATGGAATTACTGTAGACATCATACAAGAAGCAAGTGGAGAAATCGAAACAGTATTCGCCCAAATTTTCACTCGATGCCTTAATGAAGGAAAGATTCCTGAGGACTGGAACAATACTACAATGATCCTGCTACATACAAAAGGTGATATTGAGGATCTTAGGAACTACAGACCTATCAGCCTCCTATCAGTGGTTTATAAAATCTTCACTAAAGTTCTTTCACACCGCTTGAAGGTAACACTGGACATGGCTCAACCGAGAGAACAAGCTGGATTCAGGAGTGGCTACAGCACTATAGATCATATCCACGTACTGAGAGAACTAATTGAAAGAGCGAGGGAATATGAACTTCCATTGTGCATGGCTTTTATCGATTATGAAAAGGCTTTTGATTTAGTGAAACCATCAGCAGTTACAATGGCTTTGAAATCCTGCGGTATTGAAGATGCATACATTAATATTATTAATAACATCTATGAAAATGCAAGTGCAAAGATTCGGCTGCTTGAGAATATAGCACACATAAAAATTGGAAAGGGAGTGATATCATATCTCCGAAGCTCTCTAATCCCACATTGGAAAATGTCTTTCAATCACTGAACTGGGAAAACAAAGGGTTAAAGGTTAATGGCGATTATCTAACTCACCTTCGTTTTGCTGATGACGTAGTCATTTTTGCAACTACCCCATCAGAGCTGCAGAGTATGATCCAGGAACTTGCTGACAAGAGTAAAGAAGTGGGATTAAAAATGAACTTTCAGAAGGCAAAAGTGATGTACAAAGCTTTTACAAGAAATGAAGATTTATCGATTGATGGAGAAAAGCCGGAGTTAACAGGCACGTGCGTTTATCTTGGACAGCAGATATCAAGTGAAGGTCACATTGATGAAGAAATTAATCGGCGTATAAAACTTGCCTGGAGAGCTTTTGGAAGAAACAGCATAATTTTCAAGAGCAATACGCCATTATGTCTTAAAAGAAAAGTCTTTGATCAATGCATCCTTCCAGTGCTTACGTATGGTGCAGAGACATGGACCTTAACTAAAAGTGACATACAAAGGCTGCCGACAACTCAACGAAGGATGGAGAGGTGCATGCTTGGTGTAACCATGAGAGATAAGAAGAGGAACTCGTGGATCAGAAAAATGACAAGAGTGGAAGACATCATAATCAGAGTAAAATCCCTGAAATGACAATGGGCTGGACATACTGCGAGAAGAACAGACCATCGATGGACAGTCGAAATTTTAGATTGGATTGCAAGGGACAGGAAAAGACCTAGAAGAAGACCACATGGGAGATGGGTGGATGAAATTCGAAAGTATGTGCGAGTAACATGGAGGAGACTGGCACAAAACAAACCGTTGTGGAAGAGGCTTGGAGAGACCTTCGTCCAGCAGTGGATTGATAATGGTTGACAATGATGATGAATGAAATCGAATGGTGAAGGAATTTTTTCAATGGGATGTTTAGAAGAATTTTTTCAATCGATGTTATATGGAATAAAGTATATTTTGAATTCGATACCATCAGCATTTACACCCTCTAGCGGCGAAACTTTAAAATATATATATATATATAAAGAAATGAAGGGTCATCATTCGCACATTTCAAGCTTCCCAATGCAAAAAGATATTTTCAAATCGGACTAACAGTTGCAGATATATAGTGTTTGGTGTCCATAGACAGACTGACGGACAAACCGGTAATACAAGCACTATCTTTTTTACAAAAGACGTGCTAAAAATTTAAACACTTTCCATTGATATCTCAAGTAGAATTTATTGTAATAATTTGAAATGTTGATTCCATAATGAGTTTTTTTTTTATTTACCACCGATTCTGCTCAATATATGGATGACTCTTTCGTGCTGTTCCGGTTTCCATTTTCTTTAGTGCATTAACCTATATTTCAAGTCTGATCACATTTGTTTCCTGGATTTTATTTAAAATCAATAGGGAAATTCCACTGGAAAATTTTATCCCATAAGTGTGTGCTTTCGTTCTCATATTCTTCTTATTAAATAACTAAACTATGTTTTTTTCTTTGTGAACAGATTGTCAATCGCATATACCATACATATTCTATGTGTAAAATATTACCAGTTTTTTATACAAACATAATATCAGTAATTAATTTGTTTACTCTCTTACAGGTTTTAACTACAGTAAACTCAGCTAAGAAAGATATCTTGCTTTAATCGTAACGTAGGTCATATTAAAGCACATTTTATTTTGAACACGTACAGGCGACCTTAGCAGGAGATGGATTTTGCTGCTAGGAGTACCACACTATCTAGTAGTTCCACGAATTTCATTCTGAATGGAACCAAAATCATTAACGCATTTTCGCGTGAAGTCAGTTACGCACAAACAAACAAACATTACGAAAGGAGATTTTGGTGTTTTGTCTGGCAGAAAACGAAAAGAAGAAAGAGCCTTTATATGTTTATAGAGCTGTTCGGGTTTGTGCTTGCTGTTCGGTAGACTTTGTAGTTCCTCAATGTTTTTGTTGTATGAAACTACACGCAGGCCTGGATTTCCCATTAGGCGCAATAAGCGCTAGCTGGGGGCATCAAGCTAAAGTTGAAATGTGTGAATAAATAAATACATCGCTCTTTCCACATTCCAGAAACACATAGCAACCGAAAAATTGTTTTCAGCCGCCGCCGTGGAATTGAACCACGGAACTCTCGATATCTAGCCGAGCGCGTTAACTTTAGACCACGGTGGCCAACAATCCACGGTGCTATGTGTATTTTTAAGTCAGCTTCTGACATCAAAAATCCGTAAGATGGGCTCAGCTACTGAGACGTCTCCATCTAGTGGGCATTAACGGCACTGGCTATATATATTATAGCAGTGAAATCCAAAGGGCGAGATACACATAGCACCGTGGATTGTTGGCCACCGTGGTGTAAAGTTAACGCGCTCGGCTAGATATCGAGAGTTCCGTGGTTCAATTCCACGGCGGTGGCTGAAAACAATTTTTCGGTTGCTATGTGTTTCTGGAATGTGGAAAGAGCGATGTATTTATTTATTTACTGACGCCACGTATTTGGAGGATTTTCACCTTGAAATGTGTGCTTTGCGAGTTCCTTTCTCAGAATGTCGGCGGTGCACGGCTAGAAATCTGTGTAACGTTTTTGGAATTATTTGAATTTGAATAAGTTCACACACTTTTTTTGAAAAGTTCTGTGGAACATGGCAAAACTCTAGCCTTTGTGTAATATGTTTCGGAGTTTGGTGTAACACTCCACAATACCCGCAATTTATTCAATGCGCATGCGCAAATTTTTCTGAGGTTGTGTAACGTTTCGGAGTTCCGTGTAACGTTTCGAAATTTAATTAAATGTGCATTAGTATTTTTCTAAGAATTGCGTAATGTTTTCAATATCGGTGAAACTTTTCAGAATTTTATCGCTGTTCGCTTTCTGCGTGACATCTGTCTCAGATTTAGGGCATGCGCCGTGAAACTCTAAAGCTGTGTTCGCTGGTCATCGTAGCATGTTGTTTGTGGCGACGTGGATTCTGAATTGGGGCGACGTAGATTCTGAATTGTGGTGTGGAAACCAAGGTTGGGACTTTTTCTTTCGGTTAACAAAAGACGAATTAATTCATGTTATACACAAATGTGAAATGTCTCACCCTAGCTTTGGATTAATTGCTTTTCGTGTTCAAACAAAATTGTTGATCATTAGGCCTAATGACTAAACGATCACGCTAAGAGACTGTGTAATCGTGTACTTTTTGTTTTCTAAAAAATTAGGACGCGTGAAACGTTTGAGTGTTACGGAATAATTGTTCCGTTAGGTATACAATTTAAGATTAAAACCGTGTCCACTCTAGTTCCCCCTTCCCTAACGAAAGCAAAAATGTACACCTAAAGTTGTTTCGTAAGATCGCACTGAACAGCTAATGGCATTCCTTATGTGCATGTTTAAAACGTACTGAATAGGTGAGGAACCGCGGTCACATAATATTATAAATTTTGATGTATGGTAGACGTTCTTCTTTCTTTTGATCGGGGGTTCAATGCATTTCTGTTTTTTCAATGATTGATATTATTGATAAAAGACAAGACTTTATTTGTAACCTAATGTGTTCCCATTAGTGTAATTTTTTCTTTGCAAAGGCATAGCTAAATTTTTGGATGAGGCGCCAACGTATGAAGGTAATGTTTCTACACACACTGTCTCCTTTAGATTCCACTCACAGGAAGAAATCTGGAGGAGATAAGTCCAGCAAGAGCGCGGTGGCCACATATTAAAAAAAGAGTGAATTCTGGAATAAGTCCAGTAGTATCTCCATGGATTCATCTGATTTGTGCCTAATTGTTTCATTAGCTGGCACCAACAGTAACGTTCATCCTCATGCAGTAAAGCCACAAACTGTTGAACAATATCTGCGTTGATAGCTTAGGTCACAGTAGACTCTAAAAAAAGGTGGTTCCACAGTTCTTTCTTTGGTGGAAACAGCTTAGTGTGCATTCTGGCAATTTTCAAAAGCCGACGGACACTTTTTTTTTTTTTTTTTTGAGAAATTATGCATCCATTTGAATGAAACTAAGCTTTTTCTGAAAGAAATGTGTACAGCACTATGACACTGTTGCATGTGAACCTCATGAGCCAATGGCAATTGTGATCATCTATGTCTACATCAAACGTACAGTTTTCAATTTAGAACCACCAAATTTGGTATACTATCACATGAAACTCTAACTTAGACTGTAGACGGTTGGCGGAAAGGGTCGCAGCCCTGGGGTCAAGCCACCTACCATGCAAAATTTTCGTAAAAATCTACATTTCAAAATTGTCGTTATTCTTCAATAAAAATAACATTTCTATGTACATGACAGTGGAATTCTGGCAATAAATACAGTGGTATATACATCAACTGGAAAGATCCAGTGAAACGTAAAACAAAATATTGTAAAAATCATAAAATTATTTCGCCACGTAGGGCGAAGGAGAGGCAGACAATAAAGCTCGAGCGATACAAATGAAAATGTATACCTACAGTATTGTAGACAGGGAAAGACATAATTCTATACTATGCACAAATTCCAATCAAGCACTACCATACTCAAGATTAACCATGCAGAAAGTACTAATTCACATAAAAGACCATGGGCGAGAAGGAACGAACAGGTGCAACAGTATTTAGAAATTTCACAGTAGTGGTGCAGACAGATGCGGTTACAAGGGAGAAACAGCTATGTGTTACCAGAAAAGCAACTTCACATGAAGGATAAATTTAACAGTAATAATAGTCGTAAAATACACATCATATGTACAGAAATTCGGTGGCATGAGAAAATAACGCTATTTGTTACCAAAAGGGCAGCTTCTCAGGAAACAGAAATTGAACAGTAATGTTAAGCACAAATTTTTATCATATGTACATAATTATGCAGTGACAAGAGAGAAATACGCTAAATGGACCCAGGAGGGCAATTTTACAAAAAAAAAAAAAAAAAAAACAGAAATGGAACAGTAATGCAATGCGCCAGTTTTATATCACATGTACAGAACAATACAGTGACAAGGAAGAAATCCGCTAAATATACCCAGAAGGGCAGCTTCTCATGAAACAGAAATGTAACAGTGATGCTACGCTCAAAATTTACATCATATCTACAGAAGTATTCAGTGACAAGGGGGAGAAAACGCTAAATGTACTCAGAAGGGCATCTTCTTATATTAAATTATTCACACAGGGACAAATATTCCAAAATATATTCAACATAATGAAGGGGACATTGCGTGTGCAGTAAACTGTGCAGAAGGAAGAATTATATACAACATCATAAAATCCAACATTATCGAAGAGAACATGAGAAACATGGTGAGCTATCTCCAATAGCACATTAAACAGAATAATCACAAATAGCGAACCATGTGGGTGAAAAGGAGACACCACCTAGGAGCCTCAAACCACCAAAATTAATACGTACAATCATGATTTGTGGCAGTGAACGTGGGCGACAACAAAAAACCTACCTATAAGTTGAGATGTAGCTGCAAATTGTGAATATGAAACCACCCAGCCGATTGGGCCCAGGTGGATTGAAACACGCTATCGGTATTTGTTAAGGCAGCACGAAAGTGCTCCATTTGGAGGCGAGTGATTAACCGTGCTAGGAAGCGTCTCCGAATGATATCACTTGCCTCCTGAGGATGTGGAGTAAGAGCAGGGAGGCGTTGTTGAAGATGGAAAGCATATACAGTGAACTTCACAAGAAGAAAATGTAACGGCACACAGGAGGCAAGGGAGTAGGTGGATGCTTTGTTTGAAGTAACCAAGCATATGCAAAAAATGGTAACGATCCAGCACAAATTCGATCAGCAAGACGAAATGCTGTGTTCAGGACCGGCAGGAGTACGGGGCAGAATAGGTATTGATGTTGGACGTCGCTAACTTCAGGGCAAAAGGAGCACTGTGGAGAGGTGAGAAGGGTCATGCGAAATAGTACTGATGGGGCGGGGAGACGAAGGTGAAGAAATTGCCAATGGACATTTAGTTCAAGAGGGGAGGAAAGAGGAGAGGTAGAGGCTGTCCAAAAGGCGGGGAGAAGAGAAGGAGAAGCGGAATGAACAGAAAGTGTAAGTGCGGGAGGGGAAAGAAGAAGCCAATAAAGAGAAGAGGAGGAGATAGAAGTAATTAGAACCGGGGATCTACGAATGAAGAGAAAGAACGGTAGAGAAAGAGGGGCTGAGGGGACCGAGAAGAGACCATCAGGGGAAGCGAGGAGTGGAAAGAGGCTCCAAAGCGCTGTGCGAAGGAGAAAATATTCGTTAGCAAGAGTAATGGTTGGATATGGAAACAGGGAAGGAAGAGGTCTCCAGGTTAGATCAGAAGTTACGAGAGAACGGACAGTTATTACACCTTAGCGGATCCAAATAGGAAAGTAAACGTAAGGGAGGTTAGGATGGTGAATAAGAGAAGAGAAGAAAAGAGGTTCATCTAGGAGATCAACAATTGAAGAAAGAAATGAACGGAGAAGAGGAAGCGAACGAAAGAGAGAAAGGCCCTCTCGCAGGACAGGAGGGAGGTGGGACGGGAGAAGAGAGTATGCATCCATCTTCAGAAACAGTAGGAAGGTGAAAGATGGGCCATGGGAAGAAGCTAGATCATTCAAGGTAGTGGTAAGGTACGGAACAGTTGAAATGGCAAGGCGAATGAAATGAATAATGCAATGTGTTTTTATAAAGGGCAGCTGGATTAGGAAGCTGGATGCCACCCAATGAGGCTGGCAGATGAAGCGTGGCAGGTTTAACCCAGTGATGTGAAGACCAGGTGACGGAAGTTGAGAGGCGAGTGATAGTCAGCATTTGTGACACGGGCAAAACCGTCGACATCCAATTGTATTCGTAGAGTGAGATAAGTTGTCGACGAACAACGGCTGCTCGTTGACGGAACGATGTGAAAGGGCGGGCCTTACTCCAGTAGGCAGAAGCCCGTTTTATCCGGGGAAGAAGAGCAGTCCAGGTGGCGGATGCAGAAGACAAAGGAAATCCGACATACGCACCGAGGATCTTCTGTGTAGTGGCTGTCCACTGCGCACCCCAAGGAGCATCGGTGAGAGCATCCCATGCCCCACACCATAAGCCAGTACTTTTAGTGGCATTCAGCGCAGCTCCAGATATTGCAACATACTGATGATATACAGAATACAGGCGATCAAATTGAGATTCATCCCAGACGCAAAAGGTCACATCATCAGAATAGACGGTGAAAATTATCCGATGATGACTAGTACTAGCCACTGTCGGCGGTAGGGCATCCAGTAGTGATCTTCGGGCTGCTAACAGGAAAGGCTCGAAAGCAAGAGCGAATAGCTGGCCGGAGAGCGGACATCCTTGCCGGATGCCTCGCTTAAACGGAATTGGAGCAGTTAGAAATGTGGCCGCTCGAACATGGAAACTGGCGAACTGGTAAAGGGCCAAGAAAGCGGAAGAAAAAGCAGGGGGAAAGCCAAATTGTGAAAGTACAGCAGAGAGATAAAAGTGAGAGGCGTTATCAAAAGCGGACTTTTGATCCAGATTGAGAAAGGCAAGAGGTTCAGAAAAAGAGCAAGCGAGGAAGTGAAGATGAAGGAGAAGAGAAACGTTAGTGGAAATTGTCCGACCAGGCACGGTGTATGTCTGGTCGGGAGAAATAACGAAAGAGAGAACAGAATTAAGGCGACGGGATAAGATTTTTATATAGAACTTATAGTCAATGTTTAGGATAGAGATAGGGCGCCAGTTTCCAAAATCCAAGAGGTCACCCTTCTTGGGAAGGAGGATTATGTGTGCCAAAGTGAGGTCGGGTGGTAACGCAGGAGAGGAAAAAGCAGACGAGAAACACGCAGACAGAAAAGGCAAAAGGCACGGTAGAAAAGCATGATAAAAGGACAGAAGAAGGCCTTCAGGTCCAGGAGCGGCATGAGGATTGAGAGTAGCGAACGCCTCACGGAGTTCGCGAAGAGAGAAAGGGGAGAGTAAAGAAGTAGATAAAGTAGAGGGGACCTGAGGAAGAGAGGAGAGAAGAGGAGAAGCTAATGAGGATGAAGACTACGTTACCGCACTGTACTTGGCGGTGAAATACTGTCTGGTGAAAGTGCATAGCTTCGATGGGTTCGAGGTGATGGAACCATCCTGGAGGCGAAGATGACGCAAAGATGTAGCAGAAGGATGTTGAGATTCCAAGGCGGTTAAGTAATCGTGAGAATCAGCTGATGGGGAGAGATGCAAGAAATGCATCCTGCAGGCTGCATCGGATGCGCGGGGAAGAAGCAAAGCTTGGAGATCTGCCAGATAGCCGGGGTTTTGCGGATCATCAAGAGAGAGCATCGACAGTAGAGCACTTAGATTCGCAATTCCCATATCGCTCTCATTCCGAGAGGCATGGGAGTAGCGCCGTACAAAAAGGACCAAGTCATGTTTGACAGTGAGCCACAGTTGTATCGCGTCTGACGTAGTATCAAGAAGGGGCTGACGACTTCGGAGGAACTTACGCACAGCAACACAAAATTGTTGATCATCCAGGAGCGAGTCCGGAAAAGTCCGTACTCGTTGAGTCCTTGAAGGTGAAGGAGAAACACACACCGACATACTGACAATACTGTGGTCTGAAGCGGCGGAAGGATGATGGGCAGCAGCTGCGATCGACGGGAGAAGAGCAGTCGATACATAAAATTTATCCAGCCGTGCTGCCGTAGTGCTGGCAGGGATGGGAGAGCGCCAGGTATAAGAGATTTCCGACGGGTGTAGATGCCGGAACGCATCAACCAATTGACAATCATCTGCTAGCTGAGAAATCTGTAATACACGGCGCCTGCGGTATTCGCCAATGGTTGAATTGCGGTCAAGGGCCGGCAACAACGTACAGTTGAAATCTCCGCCGATGATAATAAATTCAGACGGTGGGATGCATGACAGCTCTGCACGGAGTGTGGAGAGAAGATCAGGCAACAGACGCTCATCACAGGAGACATAAATGTTAAAAACATGATAGGTCACGTTTTCAATGCAAAAGACAACGACCTGGAGGTTGTCCACATGTAATGCACGAACCACTGGCGTCGAAATCAGAGGGAGTAGGCGGTGATGGATCCCAATTGCAAGGCTACCACTCCGTCCAACTCGATAAGCATGGTGAAAATCGTAGGGCCAAGCCCGCCAACGAGAGAACAAAGTGGTAGCAGAGCAATTGGTCTCTTGGAGCAAGAGAATATCTGCGTGTAGAGGCGCCAAGTCCTTAAACACTAGGGCGTTTCTAGGAGAAGCAGAGAACCCTCTGCAGTTAAGTGTGACCACCTTGAAATGGTAGGTCCTTCCCAGGTCGACACGCACGTGCGCTGAAATCTGTTATTTTCTTCGCTTGCTTCTTCATTCTGTCAACACTAAATTTGAGATCGGGATACGAAATCACAAGATTTTGAAACACAGATGTCACACTAGAAACTTGGGTTTGAACAGTAGGAAAATCATGCATATGACGTGCAACAAACTGATTAAAGAAACTAGGATGTTTACGAGAGCATAATACTTCATATATTTTATGAAGAGAAAGCGGACCTACCGGTATATCCACCTTCGCTTCAGCTAGGTACCTGAGAAAAGAATCTAGGGAAAGCACCGTGGGTGGAGTCTTAGAACCTGGAGTCATCTCAGGATGTCGACTTGTTAGTGGCGAAGTACGTCGTTGAGAGGATGAGCGGGAAAATGAGTCAATAGAACGACCTCTTGCTGCACCGGTGCGAGCAGGGAGCTGAGTCTGCGGAGCACTCCAGGACTCCCGTCGAGCAGGCTTGCTGGTAGTGGTAGGGTCAGAGTCACTGCCAGAAGAGTCACTAGCAATAGGGCAGTCCATATCAGTAACTGTACTTGGAGTGTCTTCATCCGACGGAGGATGAAGGTCAGCAGTCAGGTCAGCTAGAGCGGCAACGAAAGTGAGCGGAGCAGTCGGCACCAGAAGAGGAAAGTCCATTGTCAACAATTGTGGAACAGGACCCTGGAGGAAGGCCCGATGGTAGAGCGGGTTGATGACATTCTGGAGACACCTGTGAAGCGGTAGGGGTGGACAACACAAGGCTGTCACGAGTGACTTTTGGTCCCGAAGACTGAGGTACAGCAGGGCGGTGGAAGCACTTACTTCGTTGATGGCCATACGCCTTACAAGTCTGACAATGAAAGGATGTTAAAACGTCGATGCGTCGGATCTGGTCTCCGCATTTAACAGTGAAGAGAGTAGGAAAAGTCTTGATATGATCATCAGAAGAGAATACGACTCGTGCAACTCGTCGGGCACATTCAATCGAACGATCATCCTAGTCCTTTAGAGCAGCGGAGTGTGTGGTAATGTTACCCACAACACGACCGGATTGTATTAGGAAAGCACAAAGCATAGCATCTGTGACTTCAGGATGCACTGGGTACATCGAGACCGTTACTGGTCCTTGGGCGACAGGCTCAGGAAATAATTGATCACCAACAACCAGCCCAGTCTGTAAGACAGAGCCGCACGAAAGAAGTAAACAAATGTCTGTAAGACATCTGCCGCATGAAAGATGTAAACAATGACACTCGGCCCTCTGCGCGACATATGACGTATCGCTGACGGAAAGAACTTTTGTTTTAGAGCAGTAGAGCACAGTTTGAGTGGTATGTCTGGCAGCGCCTCAAAGCATACAACCAACTCAGTAGCCGTGGTGAAAGAAGTATCTGCTGGAGAATCCACTGGAATTTAGAGCACAATCTCATTACCAGAGCGACTGACATGAGGTTTTAATGCTGCGGCATCCACTCGCATGGAATTAGACTTAGGCTGAAGCCGTTGGGAAGTTACCTCTGAAGAATAGGAGCGGGGAGCAGTAGAGCCGTTGGTTGAAGGCAGAGGAGCACCGCCATCCATTGAAGGCAGAAGAGCACCGCCATCCACTGAAGGCAGAGGAGCACCGCCATCCACTGAAGGCAGAGGAGCACCGCCATCCATTGAAGGCAGAGGAGCACCGCCATCCACTGAAGGCAGAGGAGCACCGCCATCCATTGAAGGCAGAGGAGCACCGTCCTCCATAGTGTCCATGACGTCATCTGTCACTATGTGAGAAGCAGCTGGGGCAAGAGCTGTAATAGTGACGTCAGGGAGGAAAACGATACGCCGCCAACGGTTGACGTTGACCCGAAGGGCAACGCCACCGCTGGGCAAAGTGCCGTGTCACCGGAAGTGATGTCAGGGCAGACAACACCACCGGATAACGCCATGTTTAATGGCGCTGGGATAACGAAGCTTCAACCAGCGCGGTAGGATTTGTAAACAAGACGATAAGAAACGAAAAAAGTCACTCACCACCTCGGGAGATGTCCGAAACGATTCACCAAACCTTTAAAGTGGAGGTAAGCACAAACTCAGTTATCCTAGTAGCCTAAATACTTGTTATTCAAACAAAACTCAGGAAGCACAATTTCCGAAAATCCAGTTTTCAATTTAGAACCACAAATTTGGTATACTATATCATGAAACTCTAACTTAGACTGTAGACGGTTTTGGGGAAGGTTCGGTGCCCGGGTGTCAGAGCCCCCCTCCCGCTCCCGTACAAAATTTCCGTACAATCCACAGTTTTTAATTTAGAACCACCAAATTTGGTATACTATCTCATTAAACTCTAACTTAGACTGTAGACGGTTTTTGGAAGGGGTCGTAGCCCGGGGGTCAGAGCCCCCTCCCCCATACAAAATTTTCGTAAAAATCTACAGTTTTCAATTTAGAACCACCAACTTTGGTATGCTATCTCATAGTTCTCTAACTTAGACTGAAGACGGTTTTCGGAAAGGGTCGGGGCCTGCAGTAAAGGTGCCCCTACACAAAATTTTCGTGAAATCTACAGTTTTTCATTTAGAACCACCAAATTTGTTATACTATCTCATGAAACTCTAACTTAGACCTCATGTGGTTTTTGGAAGGGGTCGGTGCCCCCATACAAAATTTTCGCAAAATCCAGTTTTCAATTTAGGACTTCCAAATTTAGTATACTCTCTCATAGTTATCTAACTTAGACGGTAGACGGTTTTTGGAAGGTTTCGGGGCCCGGTGTCAAGGGGGCCCCATACAAAATTTTCGTAAAAAGTTCCATTTTTTACTCTTAAAATCTGCAACACAATTCAGCACTCCAATACCCTATCTACGTTCTAAGGCGCTCTTTGGCTCTTTGAGGCCCTTGCGCCATAAACCACCAACTAACCAACCTACGGTCTAAGTTAGAGACCGTAGATAACAATAAAGTGCAAAAATATGCGGTTAATGGTGTATCAAAAACACAAATCAGTATAGTTTAGCTTTCACTACCAACGAGTGGCTTATCAGGCAGAAATGTGTATAATGTAATGCAAATAGAGAGTTCCAGATATTTAAAATTCAAAACGGTAAGAAAAAGATGATCAATGCCATTGTCAAGTCGTATGCATGCGACATCACATAGGTACATTCATTTCTGTGTCGCGGGATTCTCGGAAGCACACGCCAGATGTACGGCATTTCTATAGATATCTCCTCGAAGGTAAGTATTCCCATTCCTTTTTCTTTCTTTTTTGTTTCGTAAAATTAAATTAACTAAATCAAAAAATTTAAAATAAGTTTACTGGAAAATTACAGGAATATCTTTTTCATTTATTAACTTTCACCCGCTGAACTTGGTGATTCCACAAATAGTAATATGTACCGGGAAAATACCCGGAATCCCTGCTAGTACAAATTATATTAATGATTTCCTTGCGTCCAGTTAAATCTAGTATTATAAATATAATGATCCGATTTATTGGTGTCTAAAATAAGAAATCACACAAATTTCACTCCGCAAGCTTTCACCGTCAACGGACGGCTTCATCAGGCGGTTACTTAGAGAATATAGAATCAAAATTGTAGACAGAACGTTAATTCTAATATGACAAATGAAATCATGCGTGAAGACCGCGCGCATAAATAACCACGAACGTGGTGAATACAATATCTTAAAAGCTAATGCAAAAGCAAACAATGTAAACTTTAGGAAGAAACTAGAATCATGAAGACCATCTTGCGATGCCTAGCAGATGGTTCCAAGCCACCGGTTGTTCGAAAGAGACATCGGTGTTGCATACATCCTGTTTCGTTAATATCTCAACTGTTTCCCTTATGGCAGCTGTTCTTGCGTCTCCATATGGTGCGATCTTCGAGATATTCTGCCATTGGGGTTGAGCTTGATGGTTAGCTACTTCTTTGGCAAGTGACGTAGAAAGTTTCTTTTGTGCAACGTCCCTCTTATGCTCATTCATTCTCTCCTCAAATGACCTTTTTGTGAGACCTACGTAAAATTTAGTTGAGGAGTCTGGGTATAACAATGGGATGCAATAGATGCCCGCATCTGTGAGCTTCAAGGTACTATTACTTCTTGCTGTGCTGAGGATGGTTGCCATGTGTTTAGAAGCTTTAAGGCCAACATCCAATCCTTTCTTCTGAAAAAGATTTTTAATAAAATAAGATATTTTTGGGATGTACGGGTTCGAACCAACAAATTTTAAAGGTGCTCTCCTGTTCGGTGTAGCAAGTGTGTTGGCTTCAACTTTCGCTATTGTGTCCTCTACGCGGGAGACGTCAAACCCTCCTGCAAAGGCAAGATCTTTCAAAGACTTAATTTCGGCATCATAGTCAGATTTCAAGGTGCAAAAATCTTTGGCTCTTTTAGCCCGGTATTTGAATAGAGCATACTTGTGTGTTGTTGGGTTGGCTGATCCTGGTGGAATAGGGTTAGGTACGTGCATGGGTTTATAGTAGACTTTGGTAGTGAGTGTACCTGAAATCGATTTCTTCACAAGTACATCTAAATATGGTAACTCTCCTTGATTTTCTATTTCCATCGCAAATTTAATGTCTTCATGTATGTTGTTTATTTCTACCATAAAGTCTTGCAAGTAGGCTTCTCCGTGCTCCCAGACACAAAAGATATCATCTGCATAGCGTAGCCATACTCTTGGTGTCCTGGGAAGAGTGGTGAGTATGATCTCTTCAATAGGTCTCATGATGGCTTCAGCGAGTATTGGAGACAAGGCTGAACCCATCGGGACTCCTTTTGATTGCTTGTAGACGTGGGAGCCATAGGTAAAGAAGTTGGAATCTACAGCTAAGTCAAGAACAGCAAAGATATCTTTCAGAGCTTCTTTATCATAAAGGTTAGCTCCAGCCAGGGTTCGCTTGATGTTTTGCGTTGCTTCTGGTATTGGAACAGAGGGGTAGAGGAGATAACATCAAAGCTGCCAATAAGTTCATGTTGTGCAATGGTGATACCTTTTAGCTTGGACATGAAGTCATTCGAGGATCTAAGGACTCTGTCTGTGTTCGGAAGGAATGGCATAAGAAAAGTTGCCAGGGCTTTCTCAAGGTGTGTTGATGGTGCTTTCTTCCTTGAAACGATCGGTCTGATTGGGTTGCCCTCTTTATGGTGCTTTAATCTCCCGAATAATTTGGGTATGGATGCCCCAGGAGGGAGTTTCGCTGCTCGCTTGATGGCGTCTGGAAGGGCTTTAAAATTAGAAGCTTTCCTGACTCTTGCTTTCCATCTGTTGAGAGGGTCTTTTGTCTGCATAACGGCGTTCGAATCAATGAAAGAACGAATTTTTATGTCGTAGTCTTGCTCGTCCATTATGGCGATCTGCCCCGACTTATCAGTTAGCAGGAAAACAATGTCTCTATCATTTTTGAGCCTCTTTAATTCATTAGGGAGCTTCTGAATGTAATTTCTACTCCGTGCCTTCGCGATACTTGTAAGCATGACTGCGCATTTGTATCTGATAGGGTCACGCTCAGAAACTGGCAAATGTCGTAGGACACTTTCGATTTGTGGCACCACTTCTTTGTACCTAAGAGGTCTCTCAAATGTAAATTTCGGGCCTTTCTGCAGGATCACAAGCTCCGAATGGGTAAGTGTCTTAGAAGAAACATTAACGACTGGAATAATAAAATCTTGATGTTGAGGAACGTTCGGATGCTGTTCTGCCCAGAGCGTATCTATTAGATAAGCTCTGGGCAGAACAGCATCCGAACGTTCCTCAACATCAAGATTTTATTAACAGAATCCGAACGTTCCTCAACATCAAGATTTTATTATTCCAGTCGTTAATGTTCTTGATGTTGAGGAACGTTCGGATGCTGTTCTGCCCAGAGGTCCGAACATTCCTCAACATCAAGATTTTATTAACAGCATCCGAACGTTCCTCAACATCAAGATTTTATTATTCCAGTCGTTAATGTTTCTTCTAAGACACTTACCCATTCGGAGCTTGTGATCCTGCAGAAAGGCCCGAAATTTACATTTGAGAGACCTCTTAGGTACAAAGAAGTGGTGCCACAAATCGAAAGTGTCCTACGACATTTGCCAGTTTCTGAGCGTGACCCTATCAGATACAAATGCGTAGCCATGCTTACAAGTATCGCGAAGGCACGGAGTAGAAATTACATTCAGAAGCTCCCTAATGAATTAAAGAGGCTCAAAAATGATAGAGACATTGTTTTCCTGCTAACTGATAAGTCGGGGCAGATCGCCATAATGGACGAGCAAGACTACGACATAAAAATTCGTTCTTTCATTGATTCGAACGCCGTTATGCAGACAAAAGACCCTCTCAACAGATGGAAAGCAAGAGTCAGGAAAGCTTCTAATTTTAAAGCCCTTCCAGACGCCATCAAGCGAGCAGCGAAACTCCCTCCTGGGGCATCCATACCCAAATTATTCGGGAGATTAAAGCACCATAAAGAGGGCAACCCAATCAGACCGATCGTTTCAAGGAAGAAAGCACCATCAACACACCTTGAGAAAGCCCTGGCAACTTTTCTTATGCCATTCCTTTCGAACACAGACAGAGTCCTTAGATCCTCGAATGACTTCATGTCCAAGCTAAAAGGTATCACCATTGCACAACATGAACTTATTGGCAGCTTTGATGTTATCTCCCTCTACCCTCTCTGTTCCAATACCAGAAGCAACGCAAAACATCAAGCGAACCCTGGCTGGAGCTAACCTTTATGATAAAGAAGCTCTGAAAGATATCTTTCCTGTTCTTGACTTAGCTGTAGATTCCAACTTCTTTACCTATGGCTCCCACGTCTACAAGCAATCAAAAGGAGTCCCGATGGGTTCAGCCTTGTCTCCAATACTCGCTGAAGCCATCATGAGACCTATTGAAGAGATCATACTCACCACTCTTCCCAGGACACCAAGAGTATGGCTACGCTATGCAGATGATATCTTTTGTGTCTGGGAGCACGGAGAAGCCTACTTGCAAGACTTTATGGTAGAAATAAACAACATACATGAAGACATTAAATTTGCGATGGAAATAGAAAATCAAGGAGAGTTACCATATTTAGATGTACTTGTGAAGAAATCGATTTCAGGTACACTCACTACCAAAGTCTACTATAAACCCATGCACGTACCTAACCCTATTCCACCAGGATCAGCCAACCCAACAACACACAAGTATGCTCTATTCAAATACCGGGCTAAAAGAGCCAAAGATTTTTGCACCTTGAAATCTGACTATGATGCCGAAATTAAGTCTTTGAAAGATCTTGCCTTTGCAGGAGGGTTTGACGTCTCCCGCGTAGAGGACACAATAGCGAAAGTTGAAGCCAACACACTTGCTACACCGAACAGGAGAGCACCTTTAAAATTTGTTGGTTCGAACCCGTACATCCCAAAAATATCTTATTTTATTAAAAATCACTTTCAGAAGAAAGGATTGGATGTTGGCCTTAAAGCTTCTAAACACATGGCAACCATCCTCAGCACAGCAAGAAGTAATAGTACCTTGAAGCTCACAGATGCGGGCATCTATTGCATCCCATTGTTATACCCAGACTCCTCAACTAAATTTTACGTAGGTCTCACAAAAAGGTCATTTGAGGAGAGAATGAATGAGCATAAGAGGGACGTTGCACAAAAGAAACTTTCTACGTCACTTGCCAAAGAAGTAGCTAACCATCAAGCTCAACCCCAATGGCAGAATATCTCGAAGATCGCACCATATGGAGACGCAAGAAAAGCTGCCATAAGGGAAACAGTTGAGATATTAACGAAACAGGATGTATGCAACACCGATGTCTCTTTCGAACTACCGGTGGCTTGGAACCATCTGCTAGGCATCGCAAGATGGTCTTCATGATTCTAGTTTCTTCCTAAAGTTTACATTGTTTGCTTTTGCATTAGCTTTTAAGATATTGTATTCACCACGTTCGTGGTTATTTATGTGCGCGGTCTTCACGCATGATTTCATTTGTCATATTAGAATTAACGTTCTGTCTACAATTTTGATTCTATATTCTCTATGTAACCGCCTGATGAAGCCGTCCGTTGACGGAGAAAGCTTGCGGAGTGAAATTTGTGTGATTTCTTACTTTAGACACCAATAAATCGGATCATTATATTTATAATTAGTTTTCTGGTGTTGGCGTCCCACAAGCTATATAAATCTAGTATGTCCATAAGAACATTTGGGGCCGTATGAAAAATACATTTCAGCGTGTGCCGCTGCGGTGGCGGAGTGATTTAGGCGCTGGCTTTTGACCACTCGTCGAGAAGGATCCTGGTTCAAATCCCGGTGAGTCATGGACGTTGTGTTTAAATTCTGGCACTGGCTGTCCCCCTTCCCAGGAACCAGTGACTCAAAATTAAGAACGGCCGACTGCTTATAGCCCACTGATTTGATATTTGATCACGGTGGTCGTTAAACCCAACTAAAAAAAAAAAAAAGATTGCTACGTGTCCAATGTCTATTACTATTTATTATGGAGCCCTATGAAAAGTACGTTTTTGATATCAACGTGTCCACTTCCATGTAGGCTGGCCATAAAATGTTAGGGGACCGTACGAAATTCCACTTTTGTTTTCACCTTGTCAGCGCTTTGGTATATGGTTGAAGTATACGTATATATAGTTGGGCCATTTCAGCACGTCGTTTGGTTTATATAGAAAACAAAGATAATGTTACATTTTTACTCAGTTACAACACATTAATCCCAAAGGCTATTTGTTGAAATCTTTAATCCGCCGTGCTCATATTCACAACGTTAACATAACATGTCAAGTTATTAATGTTGCAGTTTTACCCTGTCACAAAACTTTAGTTACAAGACCTTAGGCGTAAACTTTTTTAGGAATTTTTAGTCAGACGTATTCATAAGGTTTCGATAACATGCCAAGGTTATGGTACTGCGTTTTGACAGAGGCACAAAAATTAATAAACAGGCCTTAAGCCTTTTTATCAGCTTTCAATCAACCGTGCAACAAAAATTCAGAGAAAGTCAAGTTTATTGTGTTGCTCTTTTACTCGAGTACAAAACTATAAACAGCCATTAACTTTCACCCGCTGAACTTGGTGATTCCTCAATTCATCTATTAGCAAGTCTTTTAAGTAATTTTATGCCATGATAATGTTTGATGAGAAGTCAGGTTAATGATGTTGCGCTTATTAAAGATTTTTAAAAAGGTATAGAGGCTAATAATTATTGTTTGAAGCCTAAGTAAAAGCTCATTTTTAACTTGACTTGTCATGCAATCCTTATGAATATGGCATTTATTTTATTTTGTACATTGTACATAGCGTGTGTATTTTTTTATGTTTTGATATTTGTTTTATTTTGTGTTTACATAGCGTTTCGCATTTTTGTTATGCTTGTGACTTGTGATTGCATTTTGAATTTTTATTTGTTTCACATTTTGGATTACTTTTTGACATTTTATGTTTTTGACATGCTGTTTTGAAAATTTTGTCTTTTTTAATTTTGCGTTGTGTTTTACATTCTTGCATCTTCGGCAGATTACATTCTTGAAAAATTCAAATACAAGTTAGTAAAAGGTATAATTCAATTAGTGAAAAATACCAGCACGTTTTAGTAAAGGGTAGAATTATAAGAAATTCCTCTTTAAAAGTCTAGCTCTGTGCGCCAAAGAAGTTCGAAGTCCTTTTTATCTTGCCAGCGTTTCTCTTCTGGATGGATTTGTTGGAATCTGTGCTATCACTCTTTTGATTTCAGCCATAGTTGTTCCCTGCTCTTTCGCAATTTCACTGATTATTTTGTACAAAAATAGTTTTTTCTCTCCCGTAATTGTATTCCAGCGTCTCTCCCATCCTTCAAGTTTGTTTTGTGTTCTGGGAAAGTCAAGTAAATTGTTTTCACTTACTGACCAAATTGTTGGTGGGAAAGCCGGAAGCCGCCCCGGTGGCGCATGGTCTAAGGCGCTGGCCTCTGATCATTCGTCCGTAAAGGGTCCGGGTTCGAATCCCGGTGAGGCATGGATGTTGTGTTTGTCTTACGACACTGGCCCTCTCCCTTCCCTGGAACCAGTGACGCTAAATTAGGGTCGGGCGACTGCTTATAGCCCATTGAGTTGCTTACGGTGGTCGTTAAACCTCCAATCAAAAAAAAAAATAGCCGGAGGGCTTCTGCTCGGATTGTTTCTTCTGCTTCCACGAAATTTTCCAAGAACATAATTTTCCCTAAACCACTGAACTACAGAATTTGCATATTCTAGTAAAATTGATTTCACTTCTTCAAAAGCAGTTGGAATTTCATCAGATGAAAGAAATGCGAGTGCTTGCAAATGTCTGACTTTTAGAGCAAACTCACTGTTTTCCCCATACTCCGAGGCTATGCCAGAGGATGGCATAGCCTCGGAATATTGGGAAATTTTTTCGCGCATTTTTTCCAAGATGAAACTAACAACATTTGTGTGTACTGCTTTCAAATTCCTTTTTAGCAGCATTATAATGGTAGCTATTTTAAAATCTATCATTATACGCATATTGTGGTGCAAGCTGAATATCATAGTCTGATGCATAGTCTTGTAAATCCTGCAAAAATCTTGTATAATAGTATAATATTCTTCATTCTTGCTGGAAAGTAACCCATAAACTAAGGGGACAAATCTTTGCATCTCTGGATTCGTTCCAACCGTAGCATGAATGCTATATAATTGCCTAAAAAGGGTTGGACAAGTTTCAAATGTCCCATCCATAATCCAGAGGGGTGCTTCTTTAAGCTTTCGTAAATTATTTTCTGTTAAAAATAAAATAATAATTTGATCTCCAAATGCGCTATCTCTGCCAAGAAATTTTGCACCATCTCTTTCCTGTAAATATATTGGGGCATCGATCCCTTCTGAAGTCGTGGTCTCCGCAGTCATGTCTTCTCTTCGTATTCGTTTTACAACTTGCCGTAGTGCATCCATATTAGGCATGTAAGCTTCATTTACTGTAGCCATTGACGTTGTCACGGTTTGAATAATTTGTGCAGGGGCTTCGTCCGTATTTCTCGCTCGATCTTTTACTTGCGCTCTTGCAACAGCAACATCACTTTTATCCGGTCTTGGAGCATGATTATGTGGTTTCTCATTGGGCATCCTGTGTTCATCTTCAATAAGAATAGTACTAGCAAAGCCAGTACAGTTTCCATAATTTCTTTCAATACAGTGCCAATACCGTAAATCACCCCGCACTCTGTTATGGCAAAATAAGTATCCTTTCCATTTCAGCAAATCATTTCCTTTTTGTGAGTTAACTATGTTGCATACTTCATCTGCATAGTGCCTTGGGAAAACAATGCACTTTCTCTTTCCAAAATATTTAGAATGATATATTTCCACTATTATCACTTGACAACGCACAACAAAGGTTTCAACAAACCAGTTCTCTGTTCGCCAGTCAACTACGAACTGATGAACAACCATTTAATAAAACACTCAGAATACAGACGATCACGTGAGGCCTGTTCTTCCAGTTAGGTTTTAGGCGAAGTTCAAGATTTTCGTACCTGCGGTCACAAGAAGACGTTAAGTTTAGGGATCGGCATCTTACCTTTTGTTTTTCCAAAACGCAGAGGTACATGTATTTTATAACACGGACACTCTAAGCGGGGGATCAACGGATGCCAAGCACCCGGGCGCCAGGTTCCGGTGGCGGCAGCAGACGCGGACTGGGCCGCTGTACTCTGGGCCGGTAGGCATCATGCTAATTCTCAAAAGTAAATTCAAATTTTTTTCTGTGCTGCACCATGCGTATGAAAGAAAATTGTTATTCTGAAAAGACAATTTGTTTACCCCGTAATGTATTAAAAAAAAGACCTACGTCCCTATGTGCCAAATGGTCTGTAAACCAAACACAGTTTTTCATGCAACACCTTCCCCCGACTTTTTAAGTTCAGACCCGTCTCGTTCGACTTATTTCCTGTACCGCACCTCTCTTTCGCTAATTGTAGTTAATTGCCGTGAAACGGGTGTTTTACATTGTGGCGTATTCCCGTGTGTCATAAAGACTATACTGAAAGCGGTGAACCCCAGGGGAAAAGTATTCCATTAAAAGCAACAGAAATCTAATGCCAGAGCAAAACTTTTTTCATTGGCATTACATCTAAGCAATTTAGACGAAGTAGGAAGTGTGTTTTTCTACTACGACACCAAAAGATTGTCACGGATTCTCCGACAATTACGATACAGATGTGTCCTCAGGACTTCTCTTTCAAGTAGTCCAAAGGCCGGAACTAGAGGATGGGGAGGGATGCAGTGCGGTTATTCCTTTTTATTGGAGTTAGAAATTCTTAAGGCCATTCTTCCTCAAAACTTTGCCTGTTTACTAATAAGTACTGTCTCATGCTTCAACCATTGCCCAGATTTGTTGTTTTTGTTTTCATTCTTTGAGTTAACAGCGGGAAAATATCTGATCTGCGTTGTTTCAGTTGGAAATATTTTTGTGCTTCAGCAACAGGGCTTCACGTATAATTGCAAAATCGTTCGATAGAATAGACATATCTTACATAAATAATTTACATGAGAAAACAAAGTAATAATAAAGAAAATATTCTAAAACTAAGAAAAGAAATTGCGGAGCCGAAAATGCTAGGTAGAGGAAACAGAAGGCCCTGAGAAAAAGTTCATATTTAAAGAAACCTGTAGTCGCTTAATGAGTAAGTGGTATAAATCAATACAAAATCATGTGATGTATTTGAAAAACAAATTGTAAGCAAGTAGGCATCGTGACTGTCCGCAGTTTCCCTTTTTCATCCTGTCGACGCTACAACCACCACAGAAAATAAAATGACCAAAACATAACAAAAATACCCATACAAAGTAAAATGCCCAAAACATAAAAGCAAGTAACCACACAAAATGAAATGCCCAAAACATTAAAAAACTGTAACCACACAAAATAAAATGCCCAAAACATGGTAAGAAATTCTATTAAAAGCACAATGAAGATAAAAAAAATAGGAGAAATATATGTTTTTAGAACTTAATACAAGTGTCAAAACTGAAATAAAAAGAAAGAAAAAAATATTCCAAATTTCATTGTTACTTTAGATATTTTGACCAGTCGACATTTCATAAATTGCACTTGCACTCGGTCAAAAAATATTACTTACAAGGACCTTTTAGTAACTTTAAATCACTGTGCTCATATTTATAAGGTTTGCATAACAAATCAAGTTAATAATGTTGCGCTTTCACTTAGGCACCAAATATTAATTATTGCCCGCTAGGTCTAGGCCTTTTAAAGAATTTTTGATAAGCGTAACACTCTTAAATTGATTTGTCATGCAAACCTCATATGATCACAGCATTATAAAAATTACTAAAAATGCATATACCTAGGCCTCGGGCGTATCTATTAATGCTTTGTGCTCGAGTAACATTTCAACAGAATTAATTTGATTTTCGCTCAAAACTATATAAGTATCAGCTCGGAGGACTGAAAACTATCAAAACGTCCTAGGCCTAGGGTCTGCTTAATAGTTTCAACCTCAGTAAAGCGCATTGCTAAAATCTTGGACTTCTATGCAAACCTTATGAAAATTAACACGGCGGACTGAAATTTGCTAAATAGGCCAAGGCCTAGCGCTTTATTATTATTGTTTTGTACCTGATTAAAAGTGAAAAACATTATCTTTAGTTCCTACTAGCAGGGGTACCCGGTATTTCCCGGGTAAATATCAGTTCAGCGGGTGAAAGTTAATGAATAAAAAAGGTATTTCCGTAAATTTCCAGTAAACTTATTTTAAATGTTTTGATTTAGTTAATTTAATTATACGAAACAAAAAATAATTTACATTATTTAGATTACATTGTACACTGGCGTACAAAAATTAAGGACGAGACGGTTTTTCGAATGTAACGTCCTGCAGAAGTGCTCCACATCGACTCAAATCATACCATAAGATCCCCAAGATGTAAGAATATGGGACAAGTGAGCAAAACCGTCCAAACCAGGAATCCAAAGGATACACAGGCACTTTATTGAAAATCACAACTGGACAGAAGACAGAAACGTCCATGTAACAGGCGGCTGCCAAGAAAAATCCAGTCTTTATTAGGGGATATGATCACCCCTGACTGCGTGGCAGGATTTACAACGTCTGTCCATGCTGAGGACTCGGTTGTCAAGGAGCTGTTGAGGCATCGCGGCCCATTCCTCTTGTAGCGCCAATCGCAGCTGCGGAATTGTTGCTAGCGGCTGGTGACGTGCTGCCAAGCGTCTCTCGAGAAGGTCCCACTCGCGTTCGATTGGATTTAGATCCGGGGTCCTTGCGGGCCAATCTTCGAAGATGTGGAGGTCAGTACGGCTACCAATACCGCCACAAACGAGAACTCCGCCACCTCCAAACAGGTCCCTTTCGATGATGTTGGAAGTGTGATTGCGTGTTCCCTGCTCTCTCCAGATGTGTATACGTCCAAAATCGCTCGTCAGACTAAATCGGCTCTCATCCGTAAAGAGAACTCGACCCCATTGCTGATGTGTCCAGTTCTTGTGTTCCTGTCACCACAGAAACCGCCGTCTCCGATGAGCAGGCGTTAATGGCACACACCGTACTGGTCGTCGTGCAAATAGACCACCTTTGTGCAGCATCCTGGCCACAGTAAAACGCGATAACTGACGCCCAGTTGTCTGTTGCATGTGCCTTGCGATTTCTCCCGCTGTCTGCCGTCTGTTTCTTCTCGCCTGTATGACAATATACCGGTCGTCCGCCGCCGTGGTTGCTCGTGGACGACCACTGCTAAACTCTCGGACAGCTGTTCCTGTCGTTTGAAATGTTCTCCAAGCTCGTGAAACGATGCTGTGAGCGATCTCGAACTCCTCGGCCACACTAGTCCCACTTCGACCTTCTTCCAACTTCCCAAAGACGCGATCTCGGGTAAAGTCATCCAGATGTCATCTACTGGATTGCCTGTTGGCCATATCACACGGTGGCAGCAACTCGACGTCGTTCAAACCGATGTACACCGTGCAATAACTTTCACCGAATTGCTGAGCGTACACCACCCGTGTGCTATATACCCTTTCGACACTCCCCCCCCCCTTAAGTCATGCTGCATATATGCGCATGCCCTACCGTACCGGACCCTAGTCTATCTCCTGAGTCGTCTTTCGGTACGTTCTGCCTGCTCGTTCCGTTGTTATGCTAATTTCTCCTCTTCGCCTTTAATGTTTGAACACCATTGTATTTCTGCCTGGGAAGGCACCTGTTGATGGTGAAAGCTAACGTTCATTAATTTGCTTTTTTAATACACCATTAACCAGAATATTTTTGCACTTTATTGTCATCTACGGGCTCTAACTTAGACCGTAGAGGGCCGGGGGTATTAGAGTGCTGTATTGGGCTGCAGTTTTTAAGAGTAAAAAATGTAATTCTTACGAAAATTTTGAATGGGGCCCTTTCACACTGGGCACAGACCCTTTCCGTCTGCGGTCTAAGTTAGAATACAATGAGGTAGTACACCAAATTAGGTCGTTCTAAATTGGAAACTGTAGATTTTACGAAAAGTTTGTATGGTGGCCTATAGACTTATGGCCCCGACCCCTTCCAAAAAAGTCTACCGTCTAAGTTAGAGTGCCATGAGATAGTATACCAAATTTAGTAGTTCTAAATTAAAAACGGTAGATTTTAGGAACATTTTGTGTGAGGGCTCTTTGACCCGGGCCCCGACCTCTTCCAAAAACAGTCTACCGTCTAAATTAGAGAACTATGAAATAGTATACCACATTTGGCGGTTCTAAATTGAAAAGTGTAAGTTTTACGATAATTTTGGTTGGGGGGGGCTCTGACCCCGGGTACCGCCATCTTCCCAAAATCGTCTACAGTCTAAGTTCGGGTTTCATGCGATAGTATCTTAAATTTGGTTGTACTAAATTTAAAACTGGAATTTTACCAAAATTTTGTATGGGGGCCACTTAACCCCGTGACACGACCCGTTCCAAAAACCGTGTACCGTGTAAGTTAGAGTACCATGAGATAGTATATCAAATATGGTGGTTTTTAATTGAAAGCAGTAGATTTTACGAACATTTGGTATGGGGTCCCCTTGACTCTGGGCCCCGACCCCATCCAAAAACCATCTACAGTTTAAGTTAGAGTACCATGAGACAGTACATTAAATTTGGTGGTTCTAAACTGAAAACCGTAGATTTTACGAAAGTTTTGTATGGGGTTCCCTTGACCCCTGGCTGCGACCCCTTACAAAAACCACATATGGTCTCAATTAGAATACCATGAGATAGTATACCAAATTTGGTGGTTCTAAATCAAAAACTGTAGATTTTACGAAACTTCTGTATGGGGGCCCTTTGCCCCACCACCCCTTTCAAAAACCATCTACAGTCTAAGTTAGAGTACAGTGAGATAGTATATGATGTTTGGTGGTTCTAAATTAAAAGTGTAGATCTTACGCACATTTTGTATCGGGGCTCCTGTTCCCGGGCCCCGACCCCTTTAAAAAAACCGTCTACGGTCTAATTTAGAGTTCCACGAGATAGTATACCAAATTTGGTGTATCTGAATTAAAAATAGCAAAGTTTAGGAAACATTTATGTGTGGGCCCCTTGATCACGAGACCCGACCCCTTCTAAAAACCGTCTAACGTCTAAGTTAGAGTACCATGAGATAGTATACCAAATTTGGTGGTTCCAAATTGAAAACTGTATATTTTACGAAACATTTGTACGGAGGGCTCTGTCCCCAGGGTTACGACCCCTTCCTAAAACCGTCTATAGTCTAAGTTTAGGGTTTAATGAGATAGTATACCAAATTTGGTTGTACTAAATTGAAAACTGTACATTTTACCAAAACTTTGTATGGGGGCCGCTTGACCCCGTGTTCCGACTCGCTCCAAGAACCGTGTACCGTCTAAGTTAGAGTACCATGAGATAGTATACCAAATTTGGTGGTTCAAAATTGAAAACTGTAGATTTTACGAAATTTTTTATGAGGTAGGCTCTGACCCCCGGGCTCCAACCCCTTCCAAAAACCGTCTACAGTCTAAGTTAGAGTTTCGTGAGATAATATACCAAATTTTGTGGTTCAAATTGAAAACTGTAGATTTTATGACAATTTTGTGGGTGGGGGGCTCTGACCCCAGGGCCCCGACACGTTCCAGAAACCGTCTACCATCTATGTTAGAGTACCATGAGATAGTACACCAAAATTGATAGTGAAAACTGTAGATTTTAAGAAAGTTTTATATGGGGGCTCTGAGCCCCCCCCCCCGTGCCCGGCCCGTTCCAAAAACCACATAGTCTAAGTTAGAGTAGCATGAGATAGAATACCAAATTTGGTGGTTCTAAATTGAAAACTGTAGATTTTACGAACTTTTTTATGAGGAAGGATCTGACCCCCCCCCCCGGGCTCCAACCCCTTCCCAAAACCGTCTACCGTCTACCGTCTAAATTAGAGTTTCATGATACCAAATTTGGTGGTTCTGAATTGAAAACTGTAGATTTTAGGAAGTTTTAGATGGAGGCCCTGATCCCCCCAGGCCCCAACTCGTTCCAAAAACAGTTTACCGTCTAAGTTAGAGTACCATGAGATAGTATACCAAATTTGGTGGTTCTAAATTGAAAACTGTAGATTTTACGAAAATTTTGTAGGGGGGGGTTGACCCCGTGCCCCGACCCGTTCCAAAAACCTTCTAAGTTAGAGTTTCATGATACCAAATTTGGTTGTTCTGAATTGAAAACTGTAAAATTTACGAAAATTCTGTATGTGGGGTCCCCCCCCGGGCCTCGACCCGTTCCTAAAACCGTCTACCGTCTAAGTTAGAGTACCATGGGATAGTATACCAAATTTGGTGGTTCTAAATTGAAAACTGTAGAATTTACGACAATTTTGTACGTGGGAGGGGTGGGGGCTCTGAACCCCGGGCTCTGAACCCCGGGCTCTGAACCCCGGGCTCTGAACCCCGGGCTCTGACCCTTTCCGAAAACCGTCAACAGTCTAAGTTAGAATACCATGAGATAGTATACCAAGTTTGTTATTTCTAAATCAAAAACTGCAGATTTTACGAAAATTTTTGTTTGGGAGGGCTCTCACCCCCAGGGCCCTGACCCGTTCCAAAAACCGTCTACCGTCTAATATTTTTAGTGCCAAAGAAAAAGCGTAATATTCCTATTCTGTCTGGGTGCTCAAACCTAATAAATATGATCAGGGCGGAAGACGTTCGAAATCGTACGTTTTCCTGCATACGTTTTGTGTGTAAACAAAATTTGTAAACGCCACAAATTGACGTAGTCGACGAATTTGTCCGCGACGAAATGACGCTAGACGAATCGTCGTGGTTGACGAATTGACGCTGGCGACGAATTGACGTGACACTCTTTGTATGACTGTAACTTCAAACCTCTGGCAGCCCTGTGAATGGTTGAATAAGATGCTCTTACCCGGTACAAATTCCCCAATCACTTACGGGGAGATCGCAACAAGCGACGGTCAACTTCCTCTACAAACTGTGGTGTCACTACTCTACTGGCTAAACCTAGGACTTTTATCTCCAGCAATTGCTTATTTGTTTTTGAATTGTCGGAGCACATCTATACATTCATGACTTCCATTTTTCCTCCCCTACAAATATTTGGTGTCTCGCTTCCATGTCATTTAAGTTTCATTAACGTATACTGAGCTCAGATACGTGATTCCCAGAATTACATTTCAAAATTAAGTTATGACACCTCCCCCCCCCTCCTCCTCGAGTGTAAACATTGCACATGAAATTAATGATGGTGTAAGTTAAAACTAAGAAATGATTTGCAACGGCTCGCTCATAATCGACAGACTCCTGAAATAATTTATCGTTATTTATTCTTGAATAATAACACAACTAAAATGCTATGTAAGTTCACTGATAATACTAAACAAAAATGAATAAGTTATTAAACAACAACGACTCCGCACTTTCTATTTAGTCTGTTCTAAATAGTTTTACCGTGAATTGTTATCCATTTGGCACTTAACACAAAGCAGTTTATATTCCAGTGAAAATCCTTTAAGGGGATCGCAATACATGCCCTTTTTTAGAGCACTTTTTGTAAGAACAACGAACAGCGAGTTCCCACACATCACTGCGACGCCATTCAAACTAATCCAGGGTCGTGATACCATAATTCTCTGCAACTATTAGCTGCTGGCTGTCGGCAAACACGAACCGAAGCTCACAAATGTAAACTTGCAGCAGGTGTTCGACGAAAATAAAAGAAACAAGCAAAGGACGCCATCATCCAACAATTAAGCTGATTACTGGCCATTTATTAAAAATGACTAAGCTGATTACTGGCCATTTGTTAAAAATGACTTCTGATGGGCACTGCATGGAAATAAGTTCTAGCTGGGTGTGAAAGGATACAGGATAAGTTATATAAATTCCAACTGGGTGCAAAAAATGATACAGGATAAGTTATATTCTGTATAGTTTTTCAGTGAGTAATTAACGTCTTCAGAAGGCACCATACTACATAAATTTAAAGTGTCTAGAATGTAAAAATCATTGATTTTTCAGTCAAGCTTGGGTAAACTGAAAATTGGTTTTGTATGTGCCACAGGTAGAATATTCTCGAACGCATTTGCTTGTACAGGTGCATTCTCTACAAAAGATGCAGTATCTGTGTATAACACACAATCAACATTTGTTAAGATCAGTGTTTTTTCATGAATATTTCATTCTTATAACTTCTCTTTTCAGATCTGAGAAAACTCATGAGTAAATTGTCCTTATCTTTCTTCATTCACTAAGCATAAGATTCAATAGGGGCTGTTACTACATTACCCATGTTTATCAAGAATTAACTAGTACATCATGAATTGCCCTTATTGGAGTTCATTTTTGAAATGCTAAGAGTAATTTCTGGAAATCGTAAAAAATTATATATCCTGGTGCAAACGAAAATTTCAGGAACATTTTTATAGATAATTACTTTTCAGTTATATTATGCAAAACCTTGTTCAGATTTGATAGAAATGTTTTACATTTTTCTTCCCTGAAGGCTACAAATGTTTCTGGAACTTTTCTTGTTTTACTGTTTAACGGTCCTCAAAATCAGGCTGCCAGCCTGTTTCAAGATTTTTCAGTAGAATGAGTAAAGTTCCTCAAAGTTGTTGAAAAGGTTCCACAGGAGGCTTTCCGGTTTTGTGAAATTTTTTCAAGTTTATTGTGGAACGTTCCTCATAATGATGCTGACACCCTGGGACAGAATGTTTCAAGAATGTGTGGAAGATTGATCACTTTTGTTGAAAAGGTTCCTCTCTTATTGTGGAATGTTCCACAAAATCATCCCAGGACAATGTTTCAGACTTCTTCAAAAATGTGTGGAACGTTTGTCAGGATTTCTTGTATAACGTTTTAAAAAATGTTGAGGCAGCTAAGTTGCCCCCTTTTTTGTGTAAATCCCGGCTCGCGAGGGAAAGATTACTTTCGGATTACTGAATTCTGCACCGCGCTGCTAGTATGGGAGAAAATCCGCCGTTTTTATTGACTACCACGTCACGCCGTCAACTGCCTTCCTACCCCACGCCGTCAACTGCCTTCCTACCCCACGCCGTCAAAGCCTTCCTTAATCGAACTGACTATGCGATCCCATCATGCCAGTGTGTGTTCGTTGCATATGTTTTCGTTTGGTCACGTTGATATTTTGTAACCCAAAATGATAAAAAGAAAATTTGAATCCTGTGCGTCAAAACGTAAACATAAACAGTTAAAAGTAAAAGCTCATCAAGCCCAAGCAAATTCTATTGAGTCGTTTCGCGACGACCTATGCATCATCAGGAAGAGAAAGAAGCGGAGTTAACAACAATGGAGGTGGACTTATTACAAGTGCATGAGGAACTACACTGGTTTTCAAAATTAAGAGAATTTGCACATTTTGTCGATTTTCACAAAATGTATGGAACCAAAGGTACAAATTATGCCGCCGAATAAGAATGCAAATTTGCAGTGTCGAATGCGTAAGCGTACACGTGCGTGTGGGCGGAGGGCATGAAAAGCACACGTGGCTTTTTCCGCGATTAGTTCGCTCGTACTCCTCGGCAATATTCGTTGTGTTTCTTACAGGAGTTGGTTCCAGTTCATAAGCAATCAGATAAAATGAGTTGCCACGAACGTATTGATAACGGAATGAGGTGGAGAATCGTCGGTAGATTGGAGGCAGTACAATCGCTAGTGCAGGTTGCTACAGAGCTCAATGTAACGCCCAGTGTCGTCTGTAATTTGTGGATTCATATCGAGAAGGCCTGGCCAATTAAGATCGTTATTTGGCACTTTCAGCAAGGTGCCACAGGACTGCTACAGCTACACAGCTATCTCGTGAGCTGCATGCTGCCACTGGAGCCCGAGTTTCAAGGGTTACTGTTTTCCGAAGGCTTCATGAGAGAGGGCTTTTTGCCAGAAGACCCACTGTTTGCGGCCCGCTCACTTCAGCACACAAAAGAGCGCGTATAGCATGGTGCAGACAACATCAGCTTTGGACCAGACATCAATGGGGTAATGTTCTCTTCACCGACGAGTCGCGATTCAGGCTGGACACTGATTCTCGGCGTACCTTCATCTGGAGAGAACCTGGGACCAGATACCTTTCCTCCAATATCCGAGAAAGCGACCGCTATAACAGCGGAGGTGTCATGGTCTGGGCAGGCATCATGTTGGACTGCCGCACACCACTCCATGTGTTTGACAGAGGCTCCCTGACTGCTGAGAAGTATAGGGATGAGATCTTACAGCCCTGTCGACTTTTCAGGGACACAGTTGGCCTTCGGTTCCTTTTTATGGACGACAACCCTTATCCACATAGGGTTCACCTGGTCGACGATTATCTTGAAAATGAGGATATTCGCCGGATGGATTGGCCAGCCAGATCGCCAGACCTAAACCCTATCGAACATGTCTGGTACGCTCTTGGGAGGGAAATTGCAGCTCGCCATCCACCTCCGAGAACCATCCAGGAGCTGAAAACTGCATTGCTGCAGGAGTGGGACCGACTGCCACAGGGACTCATCAACTGCCTCGTTTCCAGTATGACGTGGCGCTGTGAGAGTTCTATGACTGTGGGTAAAGGGGACCATACCCATATTAAAGTCATTTAATGTTCGATCTTGCAACGTGAATTTTGGGCATTCCTGCGCTGATGAGCCTTACTGACGATCATGAGTGCGTACCATGACTGTTGTATGGTATAATTATTTCTCTTATACAACTGAGTATCCATACCAAATTTCATTAAAATATGTTCATTAGTTTTTCAGAAATTCGACAAAAGGTGCAAATTCTCTTAATTTTGAACATCAGTGTACTTGGGGAAGGCAGTGAAAAACAACAAATGGATTTCAAAACAGAAAATGTAAAAACAAATTTTACCTTGACCGCATCTGCAAATCCAAGGGAAATGGAAATCGAAGTAAGTACTAATGTGAGCATCGAATCTGACATTGCCAGTACACTGTAAAAAAAATCTGTGGAACGTTACACACAAAAAAAGGGGCAGCTTAGCTGCCTCAACATTTTTGAAAACGTTATGCAAGAAATCCTGATAAACGTTCCACACATTTTTAAAGAAGTCTGAAACATTGTCCCGGGAAGATTTTGTGGAACGTTCCACAATAAGGAGAGGAACCTTTTCAACAAAAGTGATCAACCTTCCACACATTATTGAAACATTCCATCCCAGGGTTTCGGCATCATTATGAGAAACGTTCCACAATAAACTTGAAAACATTTCGCAAAAGCGGAAAGCCTCCTGTGGAACCTTTTCAACAACTTTGAGGAACTTTACATATGCTACTGAAAAATCTTGAAACAGGCTGGCAGCCTGATTTTGAGGAACGTTCCACATTAATCTTGAAAACATTTCACAAAAGCAGAAAGCGTCCGGTGGAACCTTTTCAGCAACTTTGAGGAACTTTACACATGCTACTGAAAAATCTTGAAACAGGCTGGCAACCTGATTTTGAGGAACGTTCCACAGTAAACAAAGAAAAGTTCCAGAAACATTTGAAGGCTTCAGGGAACAGAAATGTGAAGCATTTCTAACAAATCTGAACAAGGTTTTGCATAATATATCTGACAAATAATTCTCTATATAAGTGTTCCTGAAAATTTCGTTTGCACCAGGATAGATAATTTTTTACCATTTCCAGAAATTACTTTTAGCATTTCAAAAATGAACTCCAATAAGCACAATTCATGGTGTACTAGTTAATTCTTGATAAACATAGGTAATGTAGTAACAGCCCTTATTGAAACTTATTCTTACTGAATGAAGAAAGATAAGGACAAGTTACTCATGAGTTTTCTTAGATTTCAAAAAGAAGTTATAAGAATGAAATATTCATGAAGAAACACTGTTGTTAACTAATGTTAATTGTGTGTTACACATAGATACTACATCTTTTGTAGCGAATGCACCTATACAAACAAATGCGTTCGAGGAATTCTACCTATGGCATATACAAAACCAATTTTCAGTTTACCCAAGCTTGACTGAAAAATCAATGATTTTTATATTCGAGACACTTTAAATTTATATAGTATGGTGACTTCTCAAGACATTAATTACTCACTGAATAAACGATACAAGATAGAACTTACCCTGTATCATGTGTGACACCCAGTTAGAACTTATATAACTTATCCTGTATTCTTTCACACCCAGCTAGAACGTATATACCTGCAGTGATCACCAGAAGTGATGACTTAGTCATTTTTAACAAATGGCCAGTAATCAGCTTAATTGTTGGATGATGGCTTCCTTTGCTTGTTTCTTTTATTTTCGTTGAACGCCTGCTTCAAGTTTGCATTTGTGAGCTTCGGTTCGTGCTTGCGTGGATGCCGACAGCCAGCAGCTCGTTACAGAGAATTATGGAATCACGACCCTGGATTAGTTGGAATGACGTCGCAGTGATGTGCGGGAACTCGCTGTTTGCTGTTCTTACAAAAAGTGCTCGAAAAGAGTACATGCATTACGATCACCGAAAAGGATTTTCACTGGAATATAAACTGTTTTGTGGTTAAGTACCAAATGGATAACAATTCAGGGTAAGACTGTTCAAAATGGACTAAATAGAAAGTGCGGAGTCGTTGTTTAATAACTCATTCATTCTATGTTTGTATTATCAGTGAACTTACATTAGCATTTTAGTTGTGTGATTATTCAAGAATAAATAACGATAAATTATTTCAGGAGTCTGTCGATTATGAGCATAGTTACCGTTGCCAATCATTTCTTAGTTTTAACTTACACCACCATTAATTTCATGTGCAATGTTTATACTCGAGGAGGGGGGGGCAACTTAATTTTGAAATATAATTGTGGGAATCACGTATCTAAACTCAGTATACGTTAATCAAACTTAAATGACATGGAAGCGAGACACCAAATACTGTATTTGCAGGGGAGGAAAAAATGAAGCAGAGAGATAGACAGACAGACATTGAATGAGAGACAGACAGAGTGAGACGGGCGGACAGACAGACAGGCAGACAGACAAAGAGAGAGGAAGAGAATAAACACTGCTGAAATCTACGACTTTCTTTCTGGAGAGGAGGAAGTTTAGGTTTCTTTATTACCTTAATAAAAACTTTCCTGCAAAATGATAAATAAGATAGCTTTAACTAATCTGCGTAGCGAAAATTTTCCATAGCAAACATTTTTGCGTATTGAATAATAACGATCCCTCTTAAATAAATTCGTATATATATATTTTTTTTTCCTGGTACATGTTTTAGTGATTGATTTTTGATGAAAAGTGGAATAACTGGTAAATTAATTACTTTATTCACCTCTTATACGCGCTCATGTATAAAAATTGACTTATTTTTTATTTTTTTATTTCCTACACTGTTTTTAAAGTCACTGAACGATTGGTATCCATATATAGCCCAGATACAACTTTGATATTGTTCTTTTTATTTTTTTTTAATTTCAGTACCAGGTTTACACACAAATTGTTGAGTATATAATAGTGAGTCACAAAATGTGATGAAATATAATTTCTTATTTCATGAATATGGAAAAGTTTAAGGTTTAAATAAGTTGAGGGGGGGCATATAAACTGAAAAAAAATTATAACAGGTTTAGTAAAATCATGCAATGCATTGATTATGATACGCTTTCCAACATACCAGCAGTCGCGCGCAGACAAACTCTCCTCCCAACCCTGACTATTGATTCGTTCAGTATACCTCCGGAACAACACACTAAAGTTTTGTCGCAATAGAAGCATTTTTACTCAAGTTATTACTCACGTTATGAGGACAATGACTGTGAAATAAATTTCGCTCATGTGCCATGACCTTTAATCCCATTTCGATGATATTAAAAATAATTGGTCCAGTATACCCCTGGACCAACATACTAAAGTTTTGTCGCGTTAGAAGCATTTTTACTCAAGTTATGAGGATAATGACTGTGGAATAAATCTCGCTCCTGTGCCCTGACCTTTGGTCCCATTTCGATGATATTCAGCATAACCTGTTCAGTTTACTTCCGAAACAGCATGATAAAGTTTTGTCGTAATCGAAGTATTTTTACGTAAGTTATGACGCATAAGAGCGATGGAATGGATCCCGCTCCTATGTCCTGACCTTTGACCCCATTTCGTTTATTTTCAATAGAGTTCGTCCCCAGATTGTCCCCTACCCCATACTAAAATTTAATTGAAGTTGAATAATTTTTACGCGAGTTATCGGGTGGACAGGCAGACGAACAAAGCTGGAGCCTATACGCTTCTTTAACCTACGGTTGGAAAACGTTAAAATAAATTTTCGAGGGTCTTGCGCCACAAAACTTAAAAAACTAACAATAAATATAGAGAATTCTAGCAAAAATAATTTTGTTTTTGTTTTGTAAAGAGCGGGGCCCAGGTTGCCCCTATGGTCCAGCCGGCCCTGCTCACATATATCATAACACATTCATAATACAGTGTGTGTGTGTGTGTGTGTGTGTGTGTGTGAGAGAGAGAAAGAAATTTGTATTTGAGTCATCTGGGGTGCATGTAGTTGAATGGCATGAGCTTGTGTTCCTTCTTCACACACATATCACAGTGTATGAAGGAAATTTCGATTCGAATAATCTGTGAAGCAGTTGGGTGGCATGAACACTACTTTAAACAAGATGGTGGTAGAGCCCACCTCATTTTCAATTGAACTGGTGGGATCAGTGTTTGATGATACGGTGACTTATAACTGGCAGTGGCCATCATACCTTACTTTTGTTAGAAATTCTAAAAGGTTCGCGCGTTGATCTCAAATGACGGATTCAACAAACGAAAGAGAATTCTTGAACTCACAGAACGAATGGTTGAAAGCATAAAGAGTACTTACCCCCTTTAAATAGATAATCCTTTATTCTTTAGTCAAATGAGTATATTCACATCACATCACACTGAACATCTTAGAACAATGTAGTTTGAAAACACGAGCTATCCAATTTTATATTGGATTTTGGAACATCACATACGCAGTACGTTCACACATAACTACATTTTTTTTATTTTCGGTTCTCACGGGAACAGTTTTTCTTTTCTCATGTCGAAGGTCAGCACTTCACGACTTCTTGCGATTTAGTGAGAATGAGATTTTTCTTTCTTTTTTCAAATAGGTTCGCTTAACGCAGCAACTGTTCTTTTGTGTGGAACTTGTACGGACACTTAGCACTCTTTCCAACAACTTTTACTTCGGACTTACCTTCAAATCGTACTACGAGTATAACGTCGTTCCCGAAACCCCTGTTGTTCAGTCGATCTCGTATATCAGACATTTCCATGCACATATGAAGTCGTCGGTTTCTTCTAAATAATTATTTCAAATTTCTTTAGAGAGCACGACACACACACCACACCACAACCAGTTAGATATTCTTTGCCACAACAACAGACCAGACCGCACATGAGATCGCCATCATGCTGGAATTCATGAACAGTTATTAGTACATTTATCCAAACTTTCTTCGCGGTACTACCGTTTTCAGCTGTTACCATCATCTTGAATTTTGCTGAGTATTACGGACACGTTTGCTGCAGTTACTCATTTTTTTATGGCAGCTGGTGTGGCTGACATAGCAAAAGCATTTGGTTGTTTCAGCAAAGTGATTCGTACGGCCAACGAAATTTCTGCCGTAGTAAGTACATTTCTGTCAGCAAAAAAAAAAAAAAAAAAAAAAAAAAAATGCTCAAGTACCTGAATAGGCTAGCAAAATACAGCAAAATTGGTTTTGCTGCTCCAGCTTAGTTTGTTTTTTCAGTGCGAGCTTACGAAACAACTTTAGTTGTAAATTTTTTGCTTTCGTTAGGGAAGGGGGAACTACGGTTGACACGGTTTTAATCTTAAAGTGTATACTTAACGGACATTTATTCCGTAACACTCGAACGTTTCAGGCGTCCTAATTTTTAGAAAACAAAAAGGACACGAGTAAACAGTCTCTTAGCGAGATCGTTTTATACATTAGGCCTAACGATCAGCAATTTTGTTCGAACACGAAACGCAATTAATCTAAAGCTAAGGTGAGACATTTCACATTTGTATATAACATGAATTAATTTGTCTTTTGTTAACCGAAAGAAAAAGTACTAACCTTGATTTCAGAATCCACGTCGCCACAATTCGGAATCCACGTCGCCACAAACCACAACATGCTGCGATGACCAGCAAAGCAAACACAGCTTTAGAATTTCACGGCGCATGCCCTAAATCTGAGACGCAGCAAGCAAACAGCGATAAAATTCCGAAACATTACACCGATATTGAAAACATTACACAATTCTTAGAAAAGTACGCATGCACATTTAATCAAATTCCGAAACGTTACACAACTTTAGAAAAATTTGCGCATGCGCATTGAATAAATTGCGGGTATTGTGGAATGTTACACCAAACTCCAAAACATATTACACAAAGGCTAGAGTTTTTTCATGTTCCACAGAACTTTTCAAAAAAAATGTGTGACCTTATTCAAATAATCTAAAAAACGTTACACAGATTTCTAACAGTGATACGGGCACATACACAAATGATATTACACTATGGCCAAATGATATAGGTTCAAATAACAAAATGATTGAGTTTTATTTATTATAAACCGCAAAATGTCGGTAATACTGAATGTTTGAAAAGTCGTGTATCACGACCGGGAATATTGTAGAAGCTTTTATGAATCGCGCTTCTGTCGCATCAAAAGTAATAGAACCAAAGAGAAATGGGAGTGGTTAATTTTCGCGGACACAAGCAAATCAGTTTATTGCTTTGTTTGCAAACTTTTCATATTTCACGAAAGCTATATTATGTAATAAAATGAAAATGGGATGTAATGACTGGATAAATATTTCTGAAACGTCAACTGGACATGAGCATGGTCGCGACTGTATCGAAGCCACGTGTTCATATAAAAAAAGATATTAAATAATGGGACGCATCGACACCGAATTGGCAAAGCAAATATGTGCAGAAAAAAAATATGGGAAAGAAGTTTCGGAAAGGATCATTGCAAAGGTGAAATTATTGAGTAAACTAGGATTGGCATTTAGGCCGCCCCGGTGGCGCAGTGGTCTAAGCGATGGCCTCTGATCATTCGTCCGAAGGGGTCCGGGTTCGAATCCCGGTAAGGCATGGATGTTGTGTTTGTCTTTCGGCACTGGCTCTCTCCCTTCCCTGGAACCAGTGACCCTAAATTAGGGACGGGCGACTGCTTATAGCCCATTGAGTTGCTCACGGTGGTCGTTAAACCTCCAATCAAAAAAAAAAAAAAAAAAAATTGGCATTTAGATTATGGGAAGCAGCCATAAAACTTAGTCTGAAAGAAAGGGAAACTTCTTAATCTGCTTAGAATATCTGAGTGAATTTGATGAGTATTTGAGGAATCATTTGCAAACCCACGGGAACTGTGGGCGAAGAAAAACTAATTATTTGTTGCATAATACTTGTGACGAGTTCATTCACTTAATGGGAGACAAATCGAGACATCGATTTGCTGAAGAAGTGAAAGATTCCACATTCTTTTCGATTGTAATAGATTCGACACCGGACACATCGCACGTGGCTCAGCTTGTTTTTATATTGAGGTATGTCGTTGCAAACGGAGAAAGCCGCCCCGGTGGCGCAGTCGTCCGTAAGGGGTCCAGGTTCGAATTCCGGTCAGGCATGGATGTTGTGTTAGTTTTACGGCACTGGCTCTCTCCCTTCCCTGGAACCAGTGAACCTAAATTAGGGACGGGCGACTGCTTATAGCCCATTGAGTTGCTCACGGTGGTCGTTAAACCTCCAATCAAAAAAAAAAAACGGAGAAATCAGAAAAAAATTATTGGATTTGTTGCAATCGACGAGCATAAGGCTGCATACTTAGAAGAAATTGAACTAAAGGAATTAGACAATTTATCTCTTGACATTAAAATGTGTAGGGGACAAGAAGAATACGACAACGCAGCAAATATGTCAGGCAAATATACAGGGCTACAGATCAGAATAAAAAGCCGTAGTCCCACTGCATTTTACATTTCTTGTGCAAGTCACTCATTACAGTTAATCGGAAGTTCGGCAGCCAATTCTCGCCCAAATGCAGTGAGATTTCTACTTTGTGGACACCTTGTATACCTTCTTTTCAAAGCCAAAACGACGCTAGAACATTCTAGATGCTTGTTTGACGTCTGATTTCTTATTGAAAAAGTAAAGTGACACAAGGTGGTCAGCTAGAGCTGATACTATTAATGCATTGCCATTAAGGAACAGTTCTGTCCACATAACAAAATGCGTTGACGGAAATTGAATCATGCGAAGGTGAAACACCAGAATGTCGATTAGAAGCGAAAAGGCTGCTAAAACAATACCAGGAGTATAAAACAGCTCTATTAATCATATTTTGGAATACAGTGTTGCAATGATTAAATGCAACGAGCAAACATTTGAAGGTTCCTAAAATGAACCTTTTGAAAGCTGTGAATTAGCTAAAAGCATTAAAAGCGTTCATCATAAGTTTGAGAAGTAATTTTCAATCCATAGAAGCCGACGCCAAAACTTTGACGGACAACCATAAATTTAAAGATGAAAAATGTCGACAGGAGAAAAGGAAACCGTTTCCTGATGAGTCTACAGAAAACGAAGTTGTTATACAAGGCAGAGAACATTTCATCACAGAAAACGCTTACATTACATGTGACTCGTGAACCTCTGAAATTCATCGTAAAGTAGAATTCTATAAAGACTTTTCAGGCATGTTTGCTGTTTTTTCAACATTCAGATGACAACAGACGAAGTGCGGGTATCTGCTTTAAAAACTGATGAAGACATACGAAAGGACATTGACGTAGACCAGTCTCCGGATGAAATTTTTCAGTTTATAAAATTCATTAAGGAAGAAGCTGCCAGCAATTCCACGGATATGGATCAATGCTTTAACGATGGACTGCGATCAACATTTCCAAATGTCGAAACAATATTGAATTTTTTTTTTGACAATGCCAGTAACGAATACCAGCAACGAAAGGACCTTTTCAGTTTTGAACAGAATAAAAAATTACTTAAGAAATTCATTAGGGCAAGAAAAGATGTCTCATCTATCTATGATGTTTATAGAATCAGACTTAACAAATTATCTGAATTATGATGACATAATCGACACTTTTTCCAAAACAAAAGCGCGAAATAAAGTAGTTGAAAATTGAGACTTTATATATACAAAGATGTTTATTTTATCACACTCCGACATGTTCCAGCCACTTTGATAGGGCTAATAAAAGGGGCCTCTACTTCAAACTGCACTTAGGGCCTGAGACTGGCTAAATCCGGCTCTGACACAAGATTTCAAGAATCCTTGAATTTATGCATGTGCCTTCCATAGACGGTTGGTTGATGTTCTGTCACGGGCTTACTGCTCTAATACACGGTCGAGTCACATTATTGTGACCACCAGCTAATATCCAGAGTAACCCCGTGTGCAGCGTGGACAGCAGCTAGACGGGATGGGAGTGGCCCAGTAAGGTGATGGAAGGTGTTCACAGGTATGTGGAACCATGCTGACTGCAGTGCATCTGACAGCTGCTGGAGGGTGCGTGGTGGAGGATCCATAGAGCGAACAACACGATCGAGGTGGTCCCATAGATCTTCAATTGGGTTTAAGTCTGAGGAATTAGGGGACCAGGGAAGTACTTTGAAGTCTTCATGGTGCTCTTCCAACCACTCTTGGACATTTCTAGCTGTGTGACACGTCGCATTGTCGTGCTGGAAGATCCCATCCGCCCCAGGGAAGACAATCAGCATGTATGGGTGTACGTGGTCTGCAAAGATGGATTCATAACAAATTCGGTCCATAGTGCCTTCCACAGGTATGAGTGGACCCAGGGAATGCCACGAAAATATCCCCCAGACCATAATGCTGCGCCCACCAGCTTGTGTTCTTCCAGCAGTCGTTGAAGAGTGTTTGTTCTCTGATATTTTTCGCCTTATACACCAGCGTCCATCCGTTCGATGAAACAGAAAACATGACTCATCGGAGAAGGCAATCTTTTGCCAATCAGTGGAGGTCCAATTCTGATACTGCCATCCAAATGTAAGCCTTTTCAGCCGATGCATCTCCGTTAGCATAAGTACAGTGACCATCCGTCTGCATCGGAGCTCCATACGCAGCAGGGATACTGAACTGTCGTTTTGGACACACTTCCGGTAGCCCCCTGGTTCATTCGGCAAGTGAGTTGCTCCACTGTAGCGTGCCGATTAGCCCTCACGCACCTTCGCAGCCGACGTTCACCTCTCCCACAATGGCACGTGGTGCTCCGCAGTTTCCACGTCGTTTATTCGCAATGGTGCTATTTCTCCGATCACAATACACTTTAGCCGCAGCAACACGCGAACAGTTCACAAACTGCGCTGTTTCAGAAATACTGCCACCCTTTGCCCGAAAGCTGATAAGCATCCCTTTTTGCAAATCTGATAAATCGCTCCTTTTATCCATGACAGCAACAAGTGATATGTTTTCAGAATGCCTACATCACACCTTTTATACCCTCCAAGCCAGTTCACGACATGGCCTTCTTTGATTGGCTCCGCGCTGTTGACGTCAAAAGTAGGAGGAGGTCACAATAACGCGACTCGACTGTGTAATTTCAACAGTGCGTAAGTTCGAGCCTTTTATTATATGTGAAACGAGAGGCCATATCTAGTGTTGCAATATATTTGTGTTGCTACTATTAAGGTCGATGACAAACATAAATCCAAAGGAACTGGGAAAATAATTTTCTGTCGTTCCCTATTTAAACGGATGAAGTATTATACTGGAATTAAATGAACTGTTTGCTTTAATTTAAAGAGGAGAATACGCGATATAAGTGGACATTGGATTTATACAATTTCACATTTAAGCCAAGATGTGAAAATATGTTGGTCACATTCAAAGACGAGGGAATAACTGCTCGGTTTTGATAAATGTAGCGACGTCGGGTATGAATTTTGCGTCGTGTACTTTTGTTTTACTTGATGTGGCTGGCCTCTTGATCTCTTACCCCCACAGGATTATTAACATGTTGGGCAGTATTTTAGATGCTGTTTCATTATCATCCCTCCCCAACAGAATAAATGATTACGCCAGTTTCGGATGCGAAAGGCGGTGAATTAAGTACGTGATCAGAAGCTGTTGGCTCTCCCTAATCGTCCCCGGAACTTCATTAGCATGAATGCTTGACAAGCGGATGCTAAACCAAGGCGGTAAATAATTACAGCAGAGTTGCTTTCGCACCTAAGATTGTACTCCATTTAATAAGGCTAATTAGAGTCCCAGTTTAGACACACACACACACACACACACACACACACACACACATTCACCGAGTAGGCTGCTCGCCTCTGACGTTCGGTTGAGAGACCTTCAAAAACGACTGAAAACCGCTCACACTGAAATCCGCAAAGTTGCGAGTGTTATCTGTACACAAGAGAACCGAAATCGGTGAGGTCCTAAATGACTACATTTGAACGCATGAAATAACGGTCCTCCCACCCAATAAAGGGTTTGTTATGAGACAGGAACTACCTAACCTCCGCGACGGATTTCTCGCTACGAAACAACTGTAAATGAAAATCTTTCCTATCACAAATCGCAACTGCCTGAATTATCACTCACATCTTAAGACCATAAAAGAGCAAACAGTTCAAAGACGGCCGTTCAGCTCTCGAATGACACACACCAGAATCTGCATAAAGAATGCATTGTTCATTCTTCCACAAATGCGCTCCCTTTCATAACATAAAATGTAAACACAGAGATAAGGAGATCATGAACATCAGTGATCGATGAACGCATACGATGCCGGAAAAGCGTCTTGTGCTCACCGTGATAGACATACAAACAGTTATTTCATTGATAGCTGTAGGATTCGAAACGATTGGGAAACATTTCTCAATTCGAGTGTCGCATTGTTATCTAGCAACGAAACACCGGTGGAAAAACCGACATTGGGGACGATGCTCCGAAACAAGTATCCTCATCTCACAGCTAGATACCGCATCTAACTAATCCAGTAACGCATTGACACTGGCCATACATTCCTCCATCTCTTTAATATACCGAGCCGTTAGAGAAGGCAGGCACCAAACGTGCTGAACAAGTAGATACAGAAAGTTGAAATGTTTTAACTCGTCCATCTGCTATATTACGCCTCGTTCATCTCCCTCATTACGCCATGTACGGTAAATGTGGAGATACTGAGATCAGGCATAGAACTGTTTCTCTTTAGCGAGAGAAGAATGACTCAATATTCCGAAACTGATAACGGAGAAATCAAGCTCACGGACAGATGATCTCGTGTGCGGTTTTTTAACCATACTGTAACGTACCGTAATCTGTTGTAAAATTCTATGGTTCGAAAAATTCGTACAAATCCATCCATGATAAAGAAAAAAATTCCGTTCTCAAAATTTCATGACGAATTTCAAGCCGCACATATGGAGAGACCTTGTGCACACTACTTATCCTTCAACGAATCACACAAAGTTTTTCCTGATCGTAACAATACAAAAAAGTAAGATATTGTGAATGGTACAAATATATACAACTGCGCCACTGAATACGCAATTCGTGCATAAGAAGAAACTGAAAAATATGTGAACAAACCTTAGTCAAGCTGTCCGATCCAAACAGGGTTTCTTCAGTGTAATAAAATATATATATATCATAAATTCAGGCACAGATCGATGATACCTGGAAAATAGCGATTCAGGAAGAGTAGAAAACGTTAGGAGACTACGATCAGCCTTAGAATTGTCTGATACAGAAAGAATTTATCAAGTACGACTCCTAGTGGAAGATATCGTATGCAGAGAGACAGAAAGGATAACGGGAAGATATAAAAGTTACACCTGCATGTCATTCTTTGACATACACACTGCTGTTTGTTGAAAATGCAACACCAGGAAAAAAAATGTGTGCGATCGGACTGAAGCTCGCAGAATGGGTAGATCACGTGGGGAGGTGCAAATGATTAACACAGTAGCGCTCATGAAAATGATTTGTGCGCCGGAGAAGGTGTAAAAAGCAGGATGCCAGGGCAAGTTACCATAAATAATTCGCAGGAATTGTGACAATAAGGTAGTGATAGTAACTGAGTATTCCCCGCCGCAGCAAACGAGACTCGTACGCACAGCTGACGGACCTTGAGCTAGGCCGATGTGTTGGACTGTAGGAAGGCGTACTTTGAGCGAGGTCGATATATTGGCCTGTGGGAAGGCGAACTTTGAGCGAGGCCGATGTGTTGGACTGCGGGAAGGCGGACTTTGAGCGAAACCGATGTTTTGGACTGCGGACTTTGAGCAAGGCCGATGTGTTGGACTACGGGAAGGCGGGCTTTGAGAGAGGCCGATATGCGGGACTACGAGAAGGCGGGCTTTGAGAGAGGGCGATGTGTTGAACTGCGGGAACGCGGACTTTGAGCGAGGCCGATATGTTGGACTGCTGGAAGACGGACTTTGAGCGAGGCCGCTGTGTTGAACTGCGGGAAGGCGGGCTTTGAGAGAGGGCGATGTGTTGAACTGCGGGAAGGCGGACTTTCCTTCTGCAAGATTGCTGCTCGTGTTGGACGAAACGCAAGCACAGTGATGCCAATATGATATGCGTGGAAAGAGGAAGGTCTGACGCACCGACGTGGTTTTTTTTTTCATTGGAGTTTTAACGACTACCGTGAGCAACTCAGTGAGCTATAAGCAGCCGCCTGTCCTTAATTTAGGGTGACTGACTCCAGGGAAGGGAAAGAGCCAGTGCCGTAAGACAAGCACAACATCCATGCTTCACCGGGATTCGAACCCGAGCTCATCTCGGACAAATGATGGGAGGTTTGCAGTCCATAGACGTACGTTTGTCTGTCCATGAACTGCAAACCTCCCATGCCCCCTCCCCTGGCGCTTAGACCACTGCGCCAAGGGGAGAGGGCATGGGAGGTTTGCAGTCCATGGACGGACAAACGTACGAGAAGACCGTCGTCTCCATTGTATGCAGCTGGCAGACCGAACGCCCACGTCCTGAGTGTTAGCACAACAGTGGAGGTTTGTAAGCTCTGTCATACGCCGTTTGCTTCGCAGAGGAAATGATGTCGCTCACCGTCCATTGCTTCGACTTCCCTTGACTTTAAACCACAGACGTCAATGGCTGCAATGAAATCAAGAACGCAGACACGTGCCTGATTAATGGCAAAGCTAAGTGTCTCCCGACGAGTCGCGGTTTAACCTAATGACCCATGCTGGACGTATCCTTGTACGGCGACACCGTGCGGGATAGCTGCTGGAGGCATGCATTATACAGTGTCATACGGGCCCGACACCGGGCGTTCTGGTGTGGAGTGCTGTTGACTTCCATTCACGCACCTCTCGTTTCCAACGCATAGCAGGAACCCTGACCAGCCAGCGGTACATCGCGGAGGTTGTGAAGGCTGAAGTGCTGCCATATCTTCAGACAGTCACTGGTGCCATCTTTCAATAAGACAATGCCCTACCACATGTGGCGCGGAATGTCTTACAACTCCTGAATTTCCCGATATGTGCCACGTCTTCCTTGGCCAGTCAGTTCATCAGATTTGTCGCCCATTGAACAAGTGTAGCATATGGTCGCCTAACGCTTGGCCCGTCAAGCTCCTCCGCCAGTTAACAGGATGAACTTTGGGTACGAATCGAGACAGCGTGGAATGACCTTCTGCAGCAAATCATCCAGAATCTGTTCCAGTCGATGCCACTCCGTGTACGAGCCGTTATCGTATCTTTTGATGTTGACATCGTTGATGGCTTTCATCGAAGCTAGAGATTTCTGCCATTCTTGAGCTTCCTTGTCTGAAAGCGAATAATTCCAGTTGATTGCAGAAGCCAAAGCCGTTGCATAAATATTTGGCCCTGGCAATAATGGGACCAATTCATCCTAGTAGGTCAAAAATTCTGGCAATGCCAGAAAGGACTGAACGTTTAGTGTAAACACGCCGTTGTTCCATCTTCACTTTAAACAAAAAGCAGTCACTTTGATGTCTCCACAAAATCCCCAGAGCCGTTGTTTCATTCGTAGCTGTAAATGAATAATCCTGGGATCCTTCCGAAATATTGCACAAAAGTTCAGAGCTATTTGCACACCACTTATGAAGTCTCATTCCACCACGCTCAAGTAACAGTATCAATTGACATAAAAGCTCTCCTCCTGTTTTCCCATCTGGGCAACCCGTAAATACATCATCCATATAGAAGTCTGTCTGAACAACAGAAGCAGCCAAGGGTAAGGTTTTCCCCTCATCTAAAGCCAGTTGTTTTAGTGTTCTCGTAGCAAGGTATGGAGCACTTGTAGTTCTGTAGGTGACTGTCCAAAGTCTGCAAATCTTTACTGGATCAACACTTTCCTTCCAAACAATTCGCTGCAAATCTATTTGAATTGGAACCACCAGAATCATTCTGTACATCTTACGAATATCTGCAATAAAGGCAATGCGACGCTTTCGAAATCTGATCATAATTGAGAACAAGTCCTCCTGAATAACACCACGTTATACTGTAAGGAATTCAGAGACCTTCCAGTCGAAGTCTATGCCGACACATCAAACACTACTTTTAGTTTCGTAGTATTCTTCTCTGGGTGGCAAATAATACGTGGTCTCAGGGTCATGCTTTTCTTTCACTTCCTCCATATGCCCTAAGCTCTTATATTCATGCATGGAATCCTGGTAAAGAAAAAAACATTCAGGCTCTCTCGCCGGACGATTCCACATGGAATTTAATCTTCGAATAGCCGCTTGTTTAGATTCACTATGCAAGCTGGATTCTCTAAAGGGCATTTGTACCGTATATCTTCCAGTGTCATCTCTAGTGTGTGTTCGAAAAAAATGCTCTTCACAAATTATTTCTTCCTCACTCTTGATTTCCCCATCACTCTTCATGTACGTGTTTTCAATTTCCCAAACTTTTTTCATCCTTGAACTCATTTTTTCAGCTGACAGATGCTCCAGCAAATGCACGCTCATTATTTCTATCAAAATCAAAACATTTCGCCTCTGCGTTCAACTTTGAACTGTCAACAAAATTTATCTCTCTTTTCGCAACAGGAAGAGAGTAGTCACTCTTAGAACACAGAGCCCCATTGGCTGCACTTGACCTTGAACTTTCTCTGGGTATTATGAATTAAGGTATGTTGCCTTTTTCCGCAGAGCGCACATGCGTGTCTTGAGATGCACGTTCTCGCTCAATGAGAACTATTAGCCAAGCAGTTAAAACATAGCTCATATTGTTTCACAATATATACTGTATAATAATTAAAACTGTTCACACTTGTACAAATTGTGATCACTGTTACACTTTATACATTTGGCATGATTAAGGTTTTTAAGGCAAGTAATCATAGATGTCACCCTTTGAGTCGGTTGATAGTTACGTTTCACAATGCCTATTGTTTAAGAAGCCTGTAAAGAACGAGCATGGGTTTTAAAAAGGGAATTAATTCGGATAGCTTAGGCATATCCTCCTTTTTGATTCTCGTTCCCAATATAGCTTGGTGGAAGAATATAATTTTTGCAATAACATGTAGGCCAATATCGTCTTTGAAAGCCTCTCAATTTTCTGCTCTAAAGTTTCCAACGGTCTGATGCACTCATTTGCCTTGTCGACCAAATTTAAAATAGCAGCTGGCGATTCACTCTGAATTTTTGGAAGGGATACACATGAACCGTTTAATATGAGCAAACACTTGTTCTCGATTATTTGAATATCGCTCTTCCAACAGATCCCAGGCTATTTGATAATTAGTATCACAAATGGCTATGGATTGAATCATTTCAGCCGCATCCGCATAGAGCGACAATTTATGTGATTCTGATAGGTTACTATTATTATGCTCACTTGCTTTAAAGAGATCCTTGAAGTAAAGCCAGTCCTGTATGTTTCCGTTGAAAGACGGGAGATTTAACTTCGGCAGTCGTACACCTTCAAACATACCATCGGTTTCTGTTTTTGAAAAACTAGTACGAGCATTAGAGCTACTATTTAATTTTAATTTCTCTCCATTCACTGATACCCTTACTTCATCAATATTATCTTGAATTCATTGTTGTTCTTTAATATATTTATCCAGCTCCTCTTCCTGACAGAGAGCATAAATGTTGTCAAATATTTCACTACGTTCGTCACCGACCTTCTGACACCTTTTCTCAAAAAGCTCTAATCGAATAACATCATGATCTTTTTCCCCGATCTCACTTCACAGTTTAGTGATGGTGCTTTTAAGTACCTTTTTCTTGGTCAATAACCTATCCATTGTTACTTGTGGAATAAAAATTCCTAAACTGAAACAACTCACCAGTTTCCGGGACGTAATTATTCCACAACCGATGTATCCGTTAAAGGGTTCAAGTTATTCATAGAGAACGACGCCATGTTCAAAACAGAACCGAAACAAAACCACTGTCAACAAAAAAGAAAACTCTTGAACACAGCACAAATCTCTAGGTCGCTGGCACGATTTTCCGGGTCGCTAGGACCAAAATGTAGAATCACGCAAAGAAACAGTCACTTAGGCCAACACTCACACTTAAATGGACTGTAGGAATTCATTATAAATTACACTGATGAGACATTGATGATGGTCGAACACTCTGGCCGCCATGAGGATGAACACTCTGGCCGCCATGAGGATGAACACTCTGGTCGCCATGAGGACGAACATTCTGGTCGCCATGAGATACACACACACACTGAACCTTAGATATCTCAACACACACTAGCTCAGTGGCGGCTCCTCTATTGGTGCACATGCATGAGCACGTGAACCTCCAAAACAGAAAACGCAAGTAGGAAATAAAAATATAAAAAGTTAAATAAAATAAAACAGTAAAGACATTTCCAGGTTTTGCCAATTTTTTGCCCCCTAAACACTCTGGCAAGATCCCCCCCCCCCTAAACACTCTGGCAAGACGCGACTGTAATGGTATAAAATTCAAAAGTTAGCAGCACAGATCGGCCGGCCTTACGTCGATCGCACGAGTCGCACGTGCGATAAAAGAAACTACTTGAAAACCAGTTTGTCCGGTGGGAAGAGGAGGCAGTGTGTGAGGAAAAAGCGTTACTCATAAGCTTTCAATTCGCACAGTCTTCAGTGTGCGGGAGCTCACGCAGATTCATTGGCAGTTTGCTATTCGTCCGGATTCTCCTTTAGTTTGCGGCAACAAGTGGTTAGTGTAGTTGTTTATCAGTTATTAATCTGTTTATTAGTTTTTATAGGTTAGTTTTATTGTGTGTAAGAACATGTGTAAACAGTTACGATGGCACTTAGTAAAATCAGTGTTTCTGAGCTAAAGCAATTACATTTTTCAACGTTGCCGCTGGTAAGAAAAATTTAAATTAAAATGCTCACGCCAACACTCAGGCTTAAGCTGATGCAGATGACAAAATGTAAAACTACAGATTTCAAAAGGGAATTCAAACCCGACTTATAGGAGAAATATCCATGGACCTGTGGATGTGAATTAACTAACAGGCTCTTTTGTTTTCACTGTCTCTGTTTGCAAAACAAAGTGGTGATTCAAGTTGGGTGAGTTACGGTGTTGCTGATTTATCACATCTAACTAAAAAAATAAACATCACTGCTCCCAATCACATTTAAACTCCACATTAGAGTTTAGTTTGCTGGGAAAGGTTGATATTCGCCAACAGCTTGACAGTGCATTTCGTTCGAATGTTAAAAAACACAATGAGCAAGTAACCAAAAATCGTTATGTTCTTTCCAAAATTGTTGACTATATTCTGTTCTGCGGCGCATTTGAGCTCTCACTTCGAGGACATGATGAACGCGATGATTCATTAAATCCAGACGTTTTCAGAGGTCTTATAAACTTCTCAGCAGAACTTGATGCATCTCTAAAACACCATCTCACTAATGCCACTGTTTTTAAATGAACATCAAAAGAAATTCAAAACGATTTATTAAACTGTATGCTCACTGTTTGCCAGAACCACATAAAAAATGAAATCTCAAAAGCAAGTTTTGTAGCAGTGATAGCAGATGAAACTACTGATGTTTCATCTGCTTGTCGTTTTTCGATACATTTAGGTAACTGACAACCAGTTGAGAGATTCTGGGAATTCACTAATCCCCCCGGACATGATGCAGAATTTATCGCTGGATGTATTCAAGCTAGTTTCGAAAAAGTTGTAGAAAAGCCGAGAAATTGATATCCCAGAGCTACGACGGTACAAATGTGATGAATAATCACCACGCAGGTGTTCAGAATATTATTAAACGTACCTATAAGAATGCACATTTTGTGCATTGCTACACACATAAGCTAAATTGGATTTTCGGTCAAGCAACCAGTCAGAATCAATAAGTTCGAGTATTTTTTTTCCAACCTAAGTGACATTACTAACTTTTTCAGTTACTCTCCACAGAGGATTGCTATTCTAGATGAAACTGTTAGAAAAAGGATACCTCATGGTTCAGCCACCAGGTGGAATTTCAAGAGTCGAACCATCAATACAGTGTATGAATACAGAGAACAGTTAACTGGATGCATGGAAAAAATAGTCCTCATCGAAACAAGCTGTAGAAATAAATCAAGCAGGGGCTATTCGGGGTATGTTGGAAAACTCGGTATTTGTGTTTTGGCTTAATTATTCACAATATTATGCCACGTGTGGATGTGTTATACAACCAACTTCAGAAAACACTAACTGATGCAGCACTCATTCGAAAGCATGTAAACACTTTCCAGCAATCAATAGAAAAAGAAAGGAAAAGAATGGACACAGTGACCATGAAGATATCAGAAACAGAGGAAACATGAAAGAAAAGGAAGAAAGAAAATATTCACATAAATAAAACTGTGGGAGCTAAAGAGACATGTGATGTTATCACGAATCAAGTAAAAAATAGATTTTCTTTTATAACTCACTACTCTGCTGTTTCTCTCCTCCAAGATGAAAAATTTCAGGAGTACGAGAAAGTTTCCAAATCAGCTTGTTGAGATAACAAGATGTTTATCCCATGTTACAGAAGGATTGCCTGAAAACTGAACTAGGAGTAATTTACAGGACCAGATTTCAGAAATATGAATGGTGCCATTAGTCTTCTACAGTTCATTTCAGAAAATAACTTGCACACTACGTTCTTGGAGACCTAGAAATTGTTGCTAATTATTTTTACTATTCCAATGACAACTGCTGAGGCCGAGAGATGCTTCTCAACTTGTAAACGAGTTAAGACATTTTTAAGAAGCTTCATGAGTGAGGACAGACTGAGCGCTCAGGCCATGCTCTAAATTGAAAAAAACATGATAAATGACATACCTAAATTCAACGAAAATGTTATTGATTTGTTTGCCTCAAAAAGAGACAGGCGGATTGACTTAATTTACAAAAATTGCACTTGAGGAATCAGCATTCCCTTTGAATGTTTACCTTTGAAGTAAATTGTAAGTACTATTGTAATAGAATCTTCCTTTGTACAAAGCCGAATGTTAGTTTTTCTACGTATGAGTGCTTGTTTTTTTCTTTTAGTTGCATTGTTTTTTTTACTTGTAGAAACAGAAATGTATTTCAACCTGTACGTTATGTCGTAACTGAAAATTTAATTTTTACAATTTATGTTTTGTAAACCCCCATTTGAATAACCTACGAGCCGCCACTGCACTAGCTACAAAATTAAAGCTCGCAGCGCCCTTGAGGGTCAGTTCAAAATCGACAGTAGGGCTTTAACAATCTCTTTGGAACCATGTGCCGGAATTCGTACGATAAGTATGAGAGATCAAACAGTAGTCAGCGCTCTTTCCACGTTTATAAGTGAGTCACGGAAAAATTCTCTTGTCTACGTCAATTGTCTGTATTAAGTATGTTCGCATTATCCATTGTCTGTACTATCCACGTCAATTGTCTGTATTAAGTATGTTCGCATTATCTATTGTCTGTATAATCCACGTCAATTGTCTGTATTAAGTATGTTCGCATTATCCATTGTCTGTATTATCCACGTCAATTGTCTGTATTAAGTATGAGAGATGTTGGAACTCCGTGGTTCTTAGATCATGCCTCTTTCCCGACACTCGCTCAGCATGTGAAGACTAGGCAGAAGAACTGGTGAGTGATGTACAGGAAGAAATTCCCATGATACTGTTCCTAAAGAAAGCAGACTGGTGGTGGTGTACTTCTGTAAAAGACGGGTGTGTGATGTGGCTTGTCGAGTTTTTTTTTAGGTACAAAAGGGTTCTGACGTGTTTGTAAAAATCATCCTTTTGTCTTATCTTCATGTAGCACGCCATTATTTTGTAGATATTCATTAAATCTTTGGGTTATTAACGTTATAAACGAAAACAAGTGAGGACGGTACTTTTTCCCTAGTAGACTATTGTTCATTTTTAATTTCTGCGGAGCTATAAGCAACTACCGGGAGCATACATTTTCGATGCGGAATTAGGTGTTTGTTACTTAATATTGCGAACAATTGCATTGCTTCAGTTTTGACAGCTGCCTTGATTTAGTGATACTGCGCCAGTCTTTCCGCAGAAGAGCTAGTACGATGTTAGTTTCTTTCTTCCAGCTTTGGAGACGACATTAGTCGCATTGCACGCGGCTTCCTTTTACTTACTACTTCATGGTGCTCATGTCTTGTAACTACAAGTGGAGCATAATCTGTCATATAGAGGAATGCATTTATTTCGGCTTTTTGTCCCTAAGTACTTCGGAGCAGTTTTCTATATAAGCACAATAATTTTTGACAATTCATTTTGAAAACCACAGTTTGAGAATTGATAACCCGTAAAAACCCGGCTTAAATCATATTGACACGTCATCTGTGTATTTAAAAAAAATGATTCGTACCATTTCATGAATTCTGTTTGACTCTGTTTTATTATTCACACGCTGTTTCGTTTGCGCTCTGAGGTTCACGGAATTCTGCCTTGGTCATTAAGAAAGGCATTCAGTGTGCGTTTGCTACATCCTACAGTTAAAATAAAAATTAAAGGCAAAATGAATTACATCCTGGCAAGAAAAAATAAGGTGAAGACACTATAATAAGAATTCATTCATACTTATCTAGAAGAACATCTGAAAGTTTGCAGCAAAAGAATTACGAAATGATAAACCGTTGAGCTGAGTTTAATGAAAAGAAAAATGTTTAAATCTAAATAAATAGGTGTTTAATCCTACTCTGCCTTCCTGTGATTCCGACGTTCCAAGGAGAAACAACTGCGCCCTGGGAACAAAAACAATTTATTTCCTACGCTGAACAATTAATGTAATTTTAATTACATTTAAAGAACATTAACTCCAGATAGCAATTAAGATGTATATGAAATTAATTTTTAGGCAGAGAAAGTAGCAATCCAGTCCCAACTGAGCATCATGAGTCTATGCGAATGACGTAATTACCACGGTCATTACATCCATTATATTTAACGCCCTGTAGGGCAGTCGATCCATTATTAGGACAACAGGATGTGAAAGAAGTGCGTGAACTTGTTTACCGCCCTTACATACTGCAGCGAAAAAACGTTCTGCATTTCCTAACGAAAGTACAAAACAGTTCGCACAGTCATTTTTGATTACGTTTCCAGCAACATTTACCTAAACTCATGATAAAAAAAGAACCAGAAATGTAAAGAAAAAAGAAAATACCAGGCTAATAAACATAAGTCAGAATGATGCAAAAATATTTTGGGATGATTTGGATTTTAGAGTGCTAGTAAAGTATGTTAAAAGAAAAAAAAAACGATTCGACGGAGGATGGCGTGTCTTGATTTAGAGGTTTCTAGCTTGAAATTCTAAGAAATGATTAACTTCTATCGTAAAACAGCCAGCTGTTCAATTCAGTCAGTGGCTTCAATCTTCACCATTTTGTTCTGTATCTTCAAAAATAAGTCAGACATGTGACTATTTTAGTGCCTTGGTCAGGAAGCTTCTTTTTGTGCCTCCGAACAAAGTCTTTCCGTTTCGGTTTTGTTCGGCGGCTGTCAGTGTTTATCTTTGCAATCACTCGATTAATAATTGCTCTGTTCCGATGAAACGAAGACACAATGTTCCATTTTCAAGGCGGATTCCAAGGAATAACGGCCCTTAAAATCCGCCAATGACATTTAAAAATCAGCCATTATTATCTTTGAGAGGGAAATGACGGAAAAGTCGGCTGAAAATTTTGTAAAACGGGGCCTATCTCTATATTTGCATTCCATGCTTAGTACTTACGATCTGTTTTGCTGTAAAGCACTGCTACTTCATGAAAACTTATTTGAGCGTTCTGTTGCCACATTTTCATAAACTGAACTTCCGTCTCCTTGTATGTGATCGGCCAACGGCCAATCACATACAAGGAGTCGGAAGTTCAGGAACTGAGTTCCAGGTGAAGCACAGATATACAGGAGACAAGAAGCTCATACTGGAGACAAGAAGCTCGGAACTGAGTTCCAGGTGAAGCACAGATATGTTCGTCCTAGTTATCTCCCACCCTTGGCGCACACAACTTATTAAACTTGTTGAGCTCTTCAAGGAGGTCTTCTTTCGTGAAACTAGTTCTCAAGGAGGTCTTCCTTCGTGAAACTAGAAACAGCGCGAAATGGGTTTGCTTTGACGATATCATATTTATACAGTATAATTTAAAAGGAGTACATCGTATGTTTTACTTAGTAGTCTACACGAATAAATTACAGTTTCAATGAAAATATTATTGCCGCTTTTTATTCGCGAACGACCAGTTCAGAGATTTCAACTCCAAAAATTAAAATCTTTATAATCCTTCCTCACACGTTTAATTGTAATCAAAATACTTACCTCAGCTCTTGTGTGTATCAACTCTTGTCTAAGGACCTACAACTTTGCTCAGCGTCCTTAGTGCCGTTTTGCCGCCCGGTGCCCGAGTGGTCAGAGGTGTAGATTTCTGACTAGTCATCCGAAAAAAGACCCAGAAGAAGACCCTATGGGAGATGGATAGATGAAATTCGAGAGGATGCCGGAGTAACCTGCAGGTGACAGGCTCAAGACAGCAAGACCTTCATCCAGCAGCTTGGGAAGACCTTCATCCAGCAGTGGATTGATAAAGGTTAGCAACGATGATGATGATATATCATCATCATCATTTTCAACCATTATCAATCCACTGCTGGACGAAGGTCTCCCCAGGTTTCCTCCACAACGATCTGTCTTGTGCCAGTCTCTTCCATGTCACTCCTACAAACTTTCGAATTTCATCCACCTACCTCCCATGTGGTCTTCTTCTGGGCCTTTTCCTGTCCCTTGGAAACCAGTCTAAAATTTTGACTGTCCATCGATGGTCTGTCCTTCTGGCAGTATGTCCAGCCCATTGCCATTTCAGGGATTTAACTCTGATCATGATGTCTTCCACTCTTGTCATTTATCGGATCCACGAGTTCTTCTTCTTATCTCTCCTGGTTACACCAAGCATGCACCTCTCCATGCTACTTTGAATTGTCTGCAGCCTTTGTATGTCTCTTTTAGTTAAGGTCCACGTCTCTGCACCATACGTAAGCACTGGAAGGATGCGTTGATCAAACACTTTTCTTTTAAGACATAACGGCATATTGCTCTTGAAAATTATGCTGTTTCTTCCAAAAGCTCTCCAGGCAAGTTTTGTACGCCGATTAATTTCTTCACCAATGTGAACCTCACTTGATATCTGCTGTCCAAGATAAACGTACGTGTCTGTTATCTCCAGCTTTTCTCCATCAATCGATAAATCTTCATTTCGCGTAAAAGCATTGAACATCACTTTTGTCTTCTGAAAGTTCATTTTTAATCCCACTTCTTTACTCTTGTCAGCAAGTTCCTGGATCAAACTCTGCAACTCTGATGGGGTAGTTGCAAAAATGACTACGTCATCAGCAAAACGAATGTTGGGTTAGATAATCTCCATTAATCTTTATCCCTTTGTTTTCCCAGTTCAGTGATTGAAAGACATTTTTCAATGTGGCAATAAAGAGCTTCGGAGATATGGTGTCACCTTATCTCACTCCCTTTCCAATTTTTATGTGTGTTGTATTTTCAAACAGCCGAATCTTTGCACTTGCATTTTCATAGATGTTAATAATAATATTAATGTATGCATCTTCAATACCGCAGGATTTCAGAGCCATTGTAACTGCTGATGGTTTCACCGAATCAAAGGCTTTTTCATAATCGATGAAAGCCATGCACAATGGAAGTTCATATTCCCTCGCTCTTTCAATTAGTTCTCTCAGTACGTGGATATGATCTATTGTGCTGTAGCCACTCCTGAATCCAGCTTGTTCTCAAGGTTGAGCCATGTCCAGTGTTACCTTTAAGTGGTGTGAAAGAACTTTAGTGAAGATTTTATAAATCACTGATAGGAGGCTGATAAGTCTGTAGTTCCTGATATCTTCAATGTCACCTTTTTTATGCAGCAGGATCATTGTAGCGTTGTTCCAATCCTCAGGAATCTTCCCTTCAATTAGACATTGAGTGAAAATTTGGACGAGTACTGTTTCGATTTCTCCACTTGCTTCTTGTATGATGACTACAGTAATTCCATCTTCTCCTGGAGCTTTTCCCCGCTTCATGTTCTTGATTGCATGTGCAACTTCTGCTGGGAGAACTGGAAGAACTCTTGTACTGGTACCTTTCATGATGTCTGGAGTACATGTATCATCCCTTTCATATAATTTGGAGTAGAAATCTTTCACTCTTGTCAAAATTTCGCCTCTATTTCTTGTTACAGAACCATCTACTTTTCTCAGTGCCATAATCTGTTTTCTTCCCTTACTACTGAGATGTCCCTTTGCTATCTTTAGGCTTTGGTTGTTTTCAATTGCTTTCCTCACTAGTTCACAGTTGAATTTCCTTACGTATTCAGTGATACTTTTTCGTACTGTCTTGCATAGCTATATATTCCACTTTGGAAGTCACATCTTCTTTAGTTGTCCTCATCTCTCTTCTTTTTTGCATCAACATTTTGGTTTTTCCTGATATTTTGTTCACATGCAACTTGTTCTTAGACCCAGCTAATTTTGTTGCTGTTTCCATAAGAGATTTGGTTACTTTTCTGTTAACTTCAGAAATATCCACTTCTTCCGATGTTAGGCCTTCTAAGCAGAGAATCTGTTCTTCAGTTCCAACTTGAAGGTATTATGGTGTTGTGGTGTTTTGGTGTTTCTTAAGGTTGGTATGAGATATATATATATATACACTGAGTGGAAACATTATTATGACCACCTTACAGTTTTAAGCAAATGAGCTATGGCTGCCCGCTGTTGCCGCCAGAGGGCGAGGCTAGTATGAAAAGGGAAAGCTCAGTGCTTGCGACAGTAGTAGAAGTGATTTTTTTTTGGTTGACGAGATGGGTAAAAAAATTCGATTTGACGGACTTTCAACGTGGCATGATTGTAGGAGCTCGGAGCCATGGAGCGAGTACCACCGAAACCGCCGCATTCGTGAAATGTTCCAGAGCAGCTGTCGCTAAAGTGTTTAAAGAGTGGACTGTCAGCCAAAAAACTGGATCTCTACGTGCAACGTGTGGTCGTCATCGACTAGTGACTGCTCGGGCGGAACGCAGAGTGTCCAGACTGGTAACACACAACAGAAGGGCAACAGTGCAGCAAATTACAGACCATCTTAATCAAGGATCCCCTCAAATGATCTCTGCACGCACTGTTCACCATACACTGCATCGGATGGAATATGGGAGCCGAAGACCTGTTCGAACACCTTTGCTGTCTGCAGTTAACAAGAGAAAACGTCTCCAGTTCACACAGGAGCACAAGGATTGGACAGTCGATAATTGGAAACAAATTATGTGGTCCGATGAATCACGTTTTCAGTTGCACCATGCCGATGGCCGAGTGAGAATTTGGCGGAAACAGTACGAAAGCATGGACCCCAAATGCTTTGCTACAACCTTTCAAGCTGGTAGAGAAAACGTTATGGTTTGGGGAATGTTTTCCTGGCATGCTTTGGGCCCTTTAATTGGTGTTGATCAACGTCTGACTGGCACATCATATCTAAACATCGTTGCTGACCAAGTGCATCCTGTCATGTCCCTAATGGCGATGGCTACTTTCAACAAGAGAATGCGTCCTGCCATACTGCTCGTATTGTACAGCATTGGTTTCAGGAACATGCCGGTGAGTTTACTTTGCATAGGTGGCTCCCACAATCTCCAGATCTCAACCCCACTGAGAATTTGTGGGATGAAGTTGTATGAGCCATCAGACAGCTGGATCCACAACCCCGCAATCTCACACTCCTGGAAAGTGCTATTCATCAAGCATGGTCTCAGATTCCACAAACAACCTATCAACATCTCGTGGAGTCCATGCCACGAAGAATCGACGCAGTATTAAAGGCAAAAGGTGGCCCAACGATGTACTGAGGGGGTGGTCATAATAAAGTGGCCACTCAGTGTATATAGGTATGCTATGTAGCAGAACGTGTGTTTCTCACTCATCCGAAGATAATTCCTGAAATTGTCAGGATTTATTTCTTTTAATTTATTCAACAAACTTATATGTTCAAATTTCTCTTTACAACAACCAATTGGTTTTCCGTTTTTTTCTTTTCTTTTTTTCTAGCCGTTTTCAGCTTTTGATTTTTTCAAAATAGTCAATGGCAAAACTTTACGGTTTTTATATGTGAAAAGGGGCATTTCTGATCTTTAAAGGATACGCAAATGAGACGCGTTACACAGTATAGAGTCTTTCAAGAGAGATGACTGTCTGTGATCAAATCCGCGTTCCACAGTATAGAGTCTTTCAAGAGTGATGACTGTCTGTGATCAAATCCAGCCGGTTGGAGAGACCCTCTGTGTGGTCAGCACTTAATCTCCCCACACTGGCGTACACCCAGATGTGTGTCTGTGGGAGCCTTTACACACCTCGCCTCCACCCGACTTGACAGTTTCATCCCATGGCATCGAGTGGTGTATACGACACACACGCACCCTCCCGTTGGTGTGTTGCAGCTGGACTGTCATTTGTAATCAGAAGCGAGATTCTGTAGCCATTTTTAGAGATACTGAAATGGAATCATTTTCTTTCATTTTCCGCCATTTGAATGAGAATTGCGACAACAGGCAAAGAAAATATCTTTTTCCCACAAGTCGCAACAAAGGACAATTAAGGAATCTTGTGTTTTTCGGGGAAGAGGGATCTTAGAGGGTGGCCTGAGGTATCGCGGTGAGAGAAGGTCGACGAAGCAAGAGAGCTTTAGCGGAGGTGCGGTATGCTTCGGGACAAAAGGGAAGGAGGATGAAATTGAGGCCGATATAGAGGAAACGGAAGGAGAAGTTTGGATGGCCGGGAAGAAAAAGGATTTTCGGCGAGCAGAAGACCGAGGGAGAACTAAAAGGAATGAAAGCACGAAAATGACGGACAAAAGCTTGATGACATTCCCCGTAACATCTGAATAAACGTTTTCCTCACTGCAAAATTTAGCCTCAGTCGACTCCCTTTCCTATACTTTGTATTGTATTTATCTGCTCCAGTTGGGAGAATTACGGATTATACCACCGATACCGAACTTACTACAAAGGAAGCATCAAACGAACCCTCCACACAGGGTGCTGTCATAGAACTCAGCTCCAAGCCCTCCAACATCTATATGCAGCCTTTCCCATGGATGGCTTGTAGTTGGCATTCGCTGCAACGGTGCCTTTTGTGATGCCTTGTATCCCCTTCGTGCCAAACATTGATGACATGAAGCTACAAAGTTCTGAATGTCTGCATACATGTTGTACCAAAAGTAATGCTCTCTGATTCGAAGCAGAGTTTTCTCAAATGCTAAATGGCAATTTGTTAATAAGGAATCATGCATTGTTTCCATCACTTGTCCAATTAGAGATTCAGGTACGCACAGCTGTTCCACCGTTCGTTGTCTCACTTGAGATGGATGGGGAGTTGAGTAGTGTTAAAGTACACCTTCGGCCAAAAAGAAGAAGTCATGTCCCTTTGTGGGGGTTTGCTGTCGTTTTCCTTCGAGATGGTCAATAATATTTTTTCAAGCTGGGTCTTTTTGCTGTAAAACCTTCATTTCTTCTATAGAAAATTTTTCTCTTAGAAGATGCAATGTATCAGTCGTGGCTGTGTTTACGTTCCGTGATAAGCAGTTTGCTACTGCATTTTCTTTTCCCGGAATGTAGCGGATTTTGAAATCAAACTCTTGCAGCTGCACCTGCCATTTGTTTAACCAGATATTTGAGCTGCTTTTCGTAAGCATGTAGGTTATAGGCTTGTGGTCTGTTTTGAGAACAAAATGTTTTCCGTACAGATACGGGCGAAAATGATTCACCGCCCAGATAATGGCTAAGCATTCCCTCTCCGTCGTAGAGTAGTTCTTTTCTGGCTTCTTCAGCTTCCTGCTAGCATAGCTTATGGGAACCATTACCCCGTTTTTTCTTGCTCGAGCACTGCCCCTAATGCTACACCACTAGCATCGGTAGATAGGAAATAAACTTTGTCGTTATCCGGATAATGCAAAAGAGGCCTGGCGCAAAGTAAATTTTTCACAATTTGGAGAGCTCTTTCAGCATTCTCATTCCAAAGAATGTTTTTCTTTTCTTTTCCTTTGGTTAGATCAGTCAAAGGAGTAATTATATCAGAGAAATTTGGGATATGATTCCGATAATAATTACCTACCCCCACCATCTGTTGCACATTTTTGACTGATTTTGGCGTGGATAGATTCAAATGTTACAGGGCTTGGAGCTGAGTTCTATGACAGCACCCTGTGTGGAGGGTTCTTTTGATGCTTCCTTTGTAGTAAGTTCGGTATCGGTGGTATAATCCGTAATTCTCCCAACTGGAGCAGATAAATACAATACAAAGCATAGAAAAGTGAGTCGACCGAGGCTAAATTTTGCAGTGAGGAAAACGTTTATTCAGATGTTACGGGGAATGTCATCAAGCTTTTGTCCGTCATTTTCGTGCTTTCATTCCTTTTAGTTCTCCCTCGGTCTTCTGCTCGCCAAAAATCCTTTTTCTTCACGGCCATCCAAACTTCTCCTTCCGTTTCCTCTATATCGGCCTCAATTTCGTCCTCCTTCCCTTTTGTCCCGAAGCATACCGCACCTCCGCTAAAGCTCTCTTGCTTCGTCAACCTTCTCTCACCGCGATACCTCAGGCCACCCTCTAAGATCCCTCTTCCCCGAAAAACACAAGATTCCTTAATTGTCCTTTGTTGCGACTTGTGGGAAAAAGATATTTTCTTTGCCTGTTGTCGCAATTCTCATTCAAATGGCGGGAAATGAAAGAAAATGATTCCATTTCAGTATCTCTAAAAATGGCTACAGAATCTCGCGTCTGATAAATATGGAAGCCCCAGTTATACAATCATCGGCTACTCGTTTCCAGTCTTCCACAGTACAGTGGGGATGTCTCTTCGCCCACTGCAGCATCATAGCCCGGAGGCGTACCTTTAACAAGGGTACTCGATGTGGATGACGGCTACCCTAGCCCATCATACGTCGAATGGTATTTCCACAAACCTTCGTAGGTCCTCCGTTGTTGAATGCTGACGTTAATTTTTTCGATGGCCCTACAGTACGACGCCAAGATAGGGGAGAGGCAGTTCTCACCTCGAAAATCAACGGCCCGTTTTCGGCGTCAGTTTCCAGGGCGGTTGGCAATTTTGTCGGTTTTGATGAAATCCTGTAACACATGTGCGACAGTCGCACTCAGAAAACTCAGGCGCTCTCAGTGTTCGCCTTGAATCTTGCACGATCGAATTTGCTCACGTCGCCATGTTTACTCATCACCACAGTAGCTAGGTACGCTATACAATTGGTAGGTATCTTACCAATTTATAGCCCGAGTGCTATTTTGGCTGCTCGTCGTATTATTGTGGAGGGGTAGGGCAGGTTAGCGAATGAATGGGTGCATACAGGGTTGGGAAGTTACGCGTAAAAAATTATTTTCTACGTGACATGTAAAATACGCGTAAGAAATAGGTAATTTATGTCATAAATGTAAAAAAATGTAATAAATTCAAAACTTGCTTTAAATACAATAATAAAAAAAAACGAAGTGTTTCACTGTTACTCGAGTTCCCAGGTTAACAGTGACACGTACGTGTGATACTTGGGGCAAATCAAATGAGCTCTATATAATACGTTTTTCATTTCTTCTATCCTTTCCAACGACACGCCGTTTCTCCGTGTTTTTTGCTACTCACCGACACAGACCCTTGCGTATGACATCCAACGTCATCACTAGTCATCAAAGGCTTCAGACAATTTTGATCATGTGGATTTTGTCACTTTGTGTTTCCCACCAGAAGCCGGCATATTTTGTCTTTTTATTTTACGCTGAACTCCTTATTTTCTCCTTGAGGCAATTTTTATGAAAGAATAGTGTCTTTGGGTGTAATTCCGATTTCGTTCATTTACCTTTATTCCGATGACCGATGAAGTCGTCCTTTGCAGTGTGCTAAAAGTGTTCAAGCATCCTGACCGCCAAAATTAGTTGTTGGAATGTGACGGATACACGTTGGTCTTCCCAAAGAGACGCATGCTTATCCTTAAGAAATAATGTCACTGCAATAAGAAAGGTGTCAGCTAAGGATGATAAAGAGAAGATACCATCCACTGTAAAGTGTGTGCTGTATGACAATGGTTTCCTTGGCCAGGTTAATGATACTGTTTAACTACTAAATCCTGGGAGCGAACTGATAAACTATTGTCAAAAAGAAGATTGCAACGTTGCCGATGCAGTGGAGTTGTGGTTGGATATGAAGCTTCCTGAAGGCCATGACCATTTGCTACCTTGCCTCAAGAAAAGAAGAGAACATTGTTTCCCTAAATAAATACAGCCAACGTGTTGCATCCTAAATATTAGGGAGAGAAACTTAATGAAAAACGTCTTGAGGTGGTAGAAAATTTTATACTGTAGAATTTGGATGCAGCCGCAGTCACAGGCTACCAACAACATAGAGATCGTGTGAACTACTTGAAAAAGAACTCTAAACTCCAGAATCATTTTAGCATGTTGCTAAAAGACATCACAAAGAGCTCGCGACATTAGCCGTTAGACTACTCAACATACCAGCATCCTCAGCACAGCTTGAAAGGTTGTTTTCCAACTGGTCGTACATTCATAACGCAACAAGAAACTCACTAAGCTTTGAAAATTCTAAGAAACTGGTGCATATGTACACTCTAAATACGAAAGATAAAAAATGTGATGATTATTAAAAAATGCTAAGAAAAGTGCGAATGAATGAAACTGTTAGGCAAATGTATGTAGACAATATGTGATAATGTGACGCCAAATGTTATTCTAGTTTGAATTTAGTTTTGATAAAATTATTAGCAATGTGACGTTATTAAAGTGAAACAGAAAGCAACAACGCCGCCTGGATATAGTGAAGAATTTATAAATAAATGCTACGAATTATCAAAAAGTTTATGAACAATTTACAGGTTAGTAATGTCTCAATTTTAAAAAATGGCAGAGAAAAGTGCGAACCTTTTTGTCATAACGTTTTCTTGTTTGTTTGTTTTATTTAGAATAAAATTAATGTCACTGTGTAACACATTATTTAGTGTTAAGAAAGTGCAATTCTAGTTTAATTGTAAGAGGCATTTAAATTTTCTGGTTACTTTGGATAAAATGAACGGCACTGAAGTTGTTAAGAGTGACATTAGTTTAGTTAGGTAATCATAAACAACAACTGCCAAATTAAAAGAAAAAAAATCTTTTTGCAAAAATATGTTCTATCATTCGCATTACCTGCTGTATGTGTGTTTTTGATATTTCACCACTGTACTTATTTTCATTTCTGTGGTTATAAACTAAACAATTTAAAATAAATGCTTACTTCTAGTTGCGTTAACATGGCTATTTATTAATTTATTTTCATGTAAACAAATTATTACGCCATGCAGAAAATTATGTTATAAATTTGTTTTCTACGCGACGTAAAATACGTATAAGTTACGCATAATTTATGTAAAACATGTATCATGCAATTTATGCGCCCAACCCTGGGTGTATGTAGTAAATTGTGCTTTCAATATATAAGGAAAGAGGGTATCGTCATCTAGCCAGAAACGGTTTCGGCTTTAACGACCCCTACAGTTGCTTGTGTGGGCCCCATTATAGGGATATAAGGAGTTGTCTGTCCGTGATTTAGGGTCATTTCTACCAGAAAAAAGGATATAGGGTAAACACAATGCTCTTGTTCCATTCGGCACTCGAGCCCGAGCCCAACCTGATGATTAGCCAGAACCAAGTGCCTCTGTCACTCGGAAACCTTGCTTTATTTAAATATATTTTGTTTAGTTTTTATATTATACAATCATCATCGTCAACAACCATGGAAATATTCCCGTAGGAGTCTGGTGCCATGAGACATCAGATTACAATCGTCTTTTATTCTTTTACTACCAGATCATTGACACTCATCTGGTAAACCCAGGCAACCTAAGGAAATTATACAATTATACTCGTAAATATACACTGCTTTACCATTAATATCAGGGCACTTGCATATCTCAAATAACCTTTATTTACACAAAATTTAATATTGTGCGCTGAAACCTTTAATACATATATTGGAATTTAGTCTTTGCGGAATACTCTCAACCAGGTTTTTGTAAATGTCCGCCAGTATGTCCCACCATGCAGCCTTCAAAGCAGTCACCATTTCAGCTTTATTTGTTGGGAAATCTCTTCTTCCATTCACCCAACAATCCAATTCGTCATAGAGATTCTGTGTAGGGTTCAGGTCAGGACTTTGGGCTGGCCAGTGCAACATTTTGATGCCCATGTCTTCAAAACATTTTTGTAATGATGGAAGCAGTATTACATGCTACAAAAGTCTGCTGATAGGTACAGGCCTTCCTCAAAGTACTGTCACACAGTTGGTAGTGCATAATTATCCAAGACTTCTAGGAAGAGCTCATCATTCAGGGTTTTGTTCAAAGCAACTAATGGGCACAAACGGAACCATCAAAAATAACTCTGTACCATCAAGCTGCCTCCACTTAACTCCATTTTCGGGATTTTATAGTCCGTAAGGTACCTTTTCCGGGCATACGTTCCCTGACTACATGCCCAGACGACATCTCCACGTCTCAGAAGAAAATCTTAGAGGGGGCATTTTTTTGGGGAAGGGGAGGGGAGATACCTGGGGTGCCCTTTCGCTGCCAAAATTTGCTTCAGTTTGTCTCCCAACTATGCCGTAACTTTTTTTTCTGCTCCAAACCAAACTTTATTTTCGTTAAAATATCTTTGCGCATCTTTTCTTTTGCTCCGTTAAATACATATTAACTCAAAATTCACATCCCTTTCTGTTTTACTCGGAAAATTCTTTGACAGTGCACATACTGGCCACTGAATTAGAAACTTTTATTCAATAGCGGGTTGGACCTCCTATAGAGCACTTATGCCCTTGGCATAGATTCCACCAGGATTTGGAGCGTTCTGCGTCTACAGCATACCAGGCGTTCACCAGTCCTTTAACTGGCTCAGATTTCACGGAAGAGGACTTTGTGCCCGGATTACTTTTTCTAACATGTCTCACACATTTTCAATGGGGTTTAGGTCCGAGCTTTGTGGTGGCCAGATAATATGGTGGAGGTCGTTGTAATGTGTTCTAAAACAGTGCTGAGCACATCTTGCACGATGTGCCGTAGCAATGTCATCCATAAAACAGCTGTCACCGGCTAGATAAAAAATCAGCATTGCAGGATGGACTTTATGGGCAACAATGTTCAGATAATCCTTGCAGAGCGTCTGACCTTCCAGCAATATAAAAGGAAACGTTCCGTACCAACAGAACTTGTCCAACACCATTGACGTTTACGTACACTTCCAGCACCTTGACTTGTGTTTACAAGGCAAGCTGGGTCCATTGCTTCATGAAACTCTCGCCAAACTCTATGAGTACATCGAATCCGGTAACACCGTCCCTGCAAGGGCCAACTGCCGTGGACAACAGCGTGTGGATGAGCGGGGTCATCGTCGGCTAGCTCGCATTTTAACAGCGGATAAACGGGTCACAATGCAAGAAACCACTCGGCAATTTAACGCTGGTGCACAAAAACGTGTAAGCAGCCACACCATCCAGAACCATCTCCTCGCTATGGGGTACAGAAGCCATCGTCCCACGAGGGTACCGCTGCTGACCGCACATCACAGGGTGCAAAGATTAGCATGGGCGCGGGAACATCGCTACTGACCCTAGACATGTGGGAAAATGTTGCCTGGAATGATGAGTCGAGATTCACGTTGGTACATGCGGATGGCAGGATACGAGTATGGCGTAAACCACATGAAGCGATAGATCCTTCTTGCCAGCAGGATACTCTTCAAGCTAGTGGGGGTGGCATTCTCGTCTGGTGACTGTTTACGTGGACTGAAATAGGACCCCTGGTACGTGTGACATCGTCCCTCACAGGTCAACGTTACCGGGATATCCTGGAGGACCATATGCTCCCGTTTGTGCGTCTTCAACATCCCACTGGGGACCTCATCCTGCAACAAGACAATGCACCGTGCCATCGCTCCCGAATTGAATCCGAATGGTTGGATAAACACTCCACCGACGTGACCTCGCTTCCTTGGCCAGCTAGGTCACCTGACCTCAATCCCATCGAGCACATCTGCGATGCCATCGAGAGTGATGTTCGAGGCTCTGACCCCCTCTATCAAATCTTCGTGAACTGTGGGAGCTTGTTCAGGGGTCGTGGATACGTATGGTTTCCCATCGCTTCCGGTGTCTTGTCGAGTCCATGCCAAGACGAATCGCCGCCGTCATCAGGGCGAAAGGTGGTGCTACACGTTACTAGACAGGTATTTCTAATTCAATTGCTCTTCAGTGTACATGTATATTAACATTCTTGTTTATTCTTTAATACTAGGAATATATATGCCACATTCTTCACGAATTTGAATTTCTAACGATGTAACCTTTTTTATCCACTTGGACCCATTTCTGCATATATTGCTTTAAATAAATTTGAATTTTTATTGTATACATTATTGCCATGTTGAATAGACATCGTTTGAGCTGAACGCCACTCACTGTTGGACAAAAACTGCCTTCATATCCTACCGTTAAAAGCGATGCGGCCAAACGACGATAAAAAAATAAAACAAGGAAGATGACACCGAATTTTCGGGTATAATGAGTACGTCTTTTTAATCCTTTCTTATACGAAAAATATAATTTAAAGCAGGTTTTCAGAAAATAAAAAGAAATCCGAAAAAAAAAAAGAAAATGCAGTTACACTTCCTAGGGGGAAAAGGTGAGCATAATTTTAATTATTAGGTTCCAGAGAAAGTAATGTCCGCTGACGAGTCGAAGCCCCAGCCATGGGACACATTGGCCACTGAAATTGCACAGCACACCGGCATGACACCAGCAGGCTTAAAGTCAGTGGCAGTTAGCCGTCAGAAGGGAAGAGTGTAAGCGGCAGCCGACATGGAAATGGGCAGGAGCACATCCGCCATTGCATGATGTATGAGTTTCGTCGCGGTAGTATCATCGCAAATCCTGCAAGGAACATTACCAGTGTGCATCCCAATGCCATATCACATCGTCAGTGCTGTCGTTGGTTCGAAAGGTTTCGAGAGGGAAATTTTGATCTGGCAGACCGTCCCAAAGCCGGAAGATCCGCGACAGTAGATATGGACATGCTGAAGACCTTAGTAGAGACCGACCTACGTGGAAGTTGGCCGAAAAACTGGGGACTACCCATATGGGCATCATCACGCACCTGCGTCAACTTGGGAAGGTACGCAAGAGGGGAGTTGGGGTACCCCATCAACTCACAGTTGAGCAGAAAGCAAATTGCATGAGTGTATGCATGGTGACTGGTAACAAGAAGTGGGTCCTGTGAGACAATGTCAGCTCCCGGAAACAGTGGTTGGACTCAAAACAGAAGCCCATGCCGACCCACAACGCCGGCTTACACCCACGTAAGGTCCTGTTGTCTGTTTGGTGGGACGTGCAGGGTGTCATGGTTTTTGAGCTGCTGCCGGATAACACCACTATAACCATCGATGTACACGCATCGCTCACATCGAAACGACCATCACTGCTGAACCTCAAAAACGTCCTCCTCCTACAGCAGGATGGAGCGAGACCTCACACAGTACGGGTGACATGTCACAAGATCAGGGAGTTGGGCTGGGAGCTGCTGCCGCACCCGACCTACTCCCCGTACATTGTCCCAAGCGACTACCACCGTTTCCGCTCGTTGCAGCATTTCCTGGACGGGCAACAGTTCGCCAACTGAGACGATATCGAACGTCATTTACTGACCTTTTTGCGTCCAAGCCGCCACAATTCTAAAAAGACGATATCCAACAGCAGCCCAGACGATGGGAGCAGGTCGTGGCGGACGATGGCGACTACATTCGGGACTGATTTGTACTCGTTTGTACGATAATTAGCACTTTTTGAATACATTTGGGACTGATTTGTACTAGTATGTACGGTAATTAACACTTTTTGAATACATTTGGGACTGATTTGTACTCGTATGTACGGTAACTAGCACTTTTTTAATACATTTGGAACTGATTTGTACTCGTATGTACGGTGATTAGCACTTTTCCTTTGCCTTTCATTTGCAGACATTACTTCTTTTTTTTTCTTTCCGTAATGTGGCCAGGGTTATTCACAGTCAATGAGCCGGTTAAAAAATTGAAATAGATACTTAGAATCGACTAAACATCGATAGTAAGTAGCCGTTTTCTATTTCTTTCTACAACCAATAAAACATCCAGAAATGGAAATAGCTACTTACCCACTACCGGCTGAAAAGTACGTTGTGTTACGAAAATTACCAAATGTGCACAAATTTCTCATAGCGAAAGAAGCTAACAGACAAATGGGTTTTCAAATAGAATAATTAGAAGGAGATATATAGAGTAAACATTATACATTTAAAACTCTACACCACCTAGCCGTAAAGCTCTGTGTTACTTAAAGAAAAAAATGGGTTCAGAACACCCTTCCTAATGAAAAGTATCCTACCAAAAAAATGTTTTCGAACGGATTTTTAGAAGTAAATTCACTCTTTCTGATATGAATATACGCAGACAGCCTCTAACGGCAGAATTTTGAATAATGGGAAAGCAGGAAATATGTTGAAAGTATTCTTCATAGCAAAAGCTATGCTAACGAAAAATAATTTTTCAAATACGTTTTTGGAAGCAGAGATAGCAAGAAAACAGTTTGGACATTTAAGCGAGAAAACTGTGCATTATTTCAAGAGAAAAATGTTTCCCGTCTTTGCTGCTGTGAATGGCATACAGTATAAAAAGAAAATTTTCAACAGGCTTTTTAGAAGCGGAGATATGCGGTTGAATAATACATACATACACAGTCACACCACATAGCGGCAAAGTTATGAATCACAGAAACCCATGAGTTTATGCTGAGTGTTCCACATAGCGAATGGTATCCGGTATTAAAATATTTTTTTTTAATCTGACATTTAGACGCAGAGATATAAAAAAACATATTAAACCTTTGCGCCCCCTAGCAACGAAATAGGGCAATATTTTGGGAAGGAAACGAACACAAAATATTTTCCTGGTTAGTAATATCGGACGAAAACGGATATTTTCAAATCTGATGAGCCGCGCAGATATTGCTGTAAATATGCTGTAAACGAAAATGTGAACTCGTGCCATCTAGTGGCAAACTTGTACCGTAGGAAAATTTTCATTTTATGCAAAACGTTTTCACTAGAAAGTATTTTTTTTTTAAATCGGACTATTTGAAGCAGAGTTATTGAAAAACATATGATTTACACTTATGCCCCCTGGCGGGAAAACAGTGCATTATTAATATTTTAAGCAGAAGGTATTCTCAAAAGCATTTTTGTAGGTATCTCATCAGAAAAGAGTTCTCAATCGAATCTTCAGATGCACAAGCATCGCTGCAAATGCATCAGAAACAGAAATATACACGTAAGCCCACCCCGCCCTCTACTGGCAAAACCATTCTTTGACAAAACTCAGGAATTATTTGTAAAACATTTCTTATCAGGGGCTCTGTCCGATGCAAAAAGAAATTCGTAAATCAGACTTTTAGAAGCAGATATCGTAAATTAACATTACGCCCCCTAGTGTAAAAACTAGGCATTTCTTGAAAACGAAACTGTATCCAAAATAGTCTCTTTTATAAATGATATCGAAGGAAGGAAAGAATTTTTTCAATTGGACATTTAGAAGCAAAGATATGAAATAAAATGCATTTTGAATTCGATAGCATCTGCATTTACGCCCTCCAGCGGCAAAGTTATGCATTGGAAGGAAACCGTAAGGCAAGGATCATCTTTCGCACATTTTAATCTTCCCAATGCAAAAAGAACTTTTCAAATCGGACAAATAGTTACAGAAATATGGTGTCCACAAACGGACGGACAAAGTGACAACATAAGCACTTACCTTTTTCACAAAAGACATGCTGTGGATCGACTTTATTGCTGATACATATTGAGGGATAATATCGAGAAATCTAGCTTTCTCTTTTTTCAGAAAACCGCGAGACAGACGAAAAGATTCACCTACTTACAAGGGTTCGTTTACCCCTAGCTGAACACTCCCAAATGACTGACTATGGTGCTGCAAAGAGGGATAGATAGTTGCGCTCTGTGTAATAACAACACACACCCGTAACCTGAGCACAATAATTGTTACAGCAATCCCACTACTTACGACAGCATTTTAATCGATGTACTCCGCAACACAGTAAGTGGAACTGCAACTACTGTCGAATGGACTCGAGTTCTAACAGAATTCCATCAGATTTCCTGACGTCGCTACATTAATAACACTGTTACATCTGTAATTACCGTTTTTGGAAATTATGCAAAACAGTTGTCCATGGGGACAAATATCGGTCATAAACACATCCCATAAATACTTGCCATTACAGAACTGTGCAGATCACATGACATAAAATACGAAAGCATGCCCGCATGATGGACATACCGATATCATTTATCGATAATGTATGCACTGCCCTAATAGATGACATTTTGCAAACTTATCAAGAAGTTTTCAATTCCCTCTCAGGAACAGATAAGAGGCGATTATGCTGTAAAGTAGCTTTCAGAAGGCGCAGCTGATGACAGTGGATCTTAGCAGTAGTGGGTGTTGACAAAAGCTCAAAGTTCCTTTGATACGTATACCAAACGCTCAACATAACATTAGGTAAGTGAGCACACGCTCTGGCTTGTGCGGAAGTTAAAATACTAAGACTAGTCCACTGCTAGCACTCTTTTCATTTCTGGCAGCAGCAGCTTGGTCCACAAACGGCTCATTATGTTAACGGCTTTGCAACGAAATTCAGATGTTGATTCACTGCATGCAGTTTTCTACGGACTGAACTGGAATATTTTCCTGTAGCGGAAAGATTACGATGGATGGCTGAGTACATCGACCTGAACTGTAATGGTATTTCTTCCACAGATATGCTGGTGTGTGCTTTGGAAATGTCCTCGTGCACGTCTTCGTGGAGTCGTGATGGACTAACTCGACCTTATCTGAGGGACTGAGATCACCAGATAGGAATTTTCTTACACGAACTGCGGCAGAATGTTTCCATAAAAAAACCTCTTACAAACCCACGAGAAAACGTTTATGTATATTATGTTTCATCTTCAAAAACTGGCAAAATAAATTCCTCATAAGTTTCTTATCAACTTTAAATGATTTAAATCACCTTAACACCAATTAATTTATTCCTAATCACATTTTAATTTCTCGCCTCTAACAACAGTAATTACCCTATTGTTTCTGATAGAAAATGCGTCATTTAATTACATTCACAAAACCAAATTCAAAAATTCTCTCCCATGGCACTCCCATATGTTTTCGGATTTCATCTACTCCTCTCTCACGTGGTCTTCTTCTGTCCCCTGGTATTTAGTCCAACGTTTCATTTGTACAATGGTGGTTAGTTTTTCCATTGCCATTCCACCGTTGTTGGGTTGATCATGGTGTCATCCACTCTTGTCATTTTCTTGATCCATGAGCTACTCTTTCTATCCTACTTGGTTACACCAAGCATGCACCTCTAAATGCTTCAATGTACGTCTCTTTTTTAGTTTAGATCCATGTCTCTGATCCATAAGTAAAAACTGGAAGGATGCTTTGATTTAAACACTATGTTTTTACGGCATAAGAGTAAATTGCTCTTGAAAATTGTACTGTTCCAATCAATTGTACTGCAGTCAAGTTTTATACGCCTATTAACTTCTTGTTCGACATGGCCTCGTTTGATATGTCTTGTCCAAAGTAAATGTAGGCATCGGTTATTTCTAAAATTTTCCCATCAACCTGTAAATCTTCAGTTCTTGTAAAAACATTGTACATCAATTTTGTTTTCTGTAAATTCGTTTGGATCATACTTCTTTAATCTTGTTAACAAGTTCTTCAGGGTACTCTGTAGCCCTAAAAAGGCACTTGCAAAAATGAATATATCTTCTGCAAAACGAAGGTGGGTTAAATAATCTCCATTAATCTTCAACTCAAATATGCAATACTAATTGCTACAAATTTAGTTAAGTGCTTACGTTCTCTTTTCGAACGTGCTATACTTCTTTCTTTCACATTTTTTAAGAATTTATTTTTCTTCTGACAGCAAAAACGCTTTCACGGTGCCAGAGAAATGAAGTACAGATACATAAAAATTAACAAAATTATCGAATTAGATTCTGGTTTCAAGTACATTTTTAGCAAGTCTTTTTCAAAAAAAATAAAAAAAAGATCGTGCTTTAAGTTATCACTTTGTCCGTCCGTCTGTGGACCCTATATCTCTGCAACTATTAGCTCGGTTTAAAAAATATTTTTGCATTGGAAAGCTTGAAATGTGGGAACGATTATCCTTGCTTTTCCATGATACATAATTTCGCCACCGGAGGGCGTAAATACAAATGCTATCGACTTCAAAATACATTTTATTCAATATAGTTGCTTCCGAACATCCGATTGAAGACATACTTTATTCGATGCCATTTATAACAAAGACTATTTTGGGACAGTTTCTTTTTCAAAAATGCAGAATTTTTCCACTAGAGGGCAAAAAGATAAATTACGATTTCCTAGATATTTCTGCTTCTAAAAAACTTTAGAATTTTTTTTTTTTTTTTTTACTGTATGCATTTCGTTACAATAACGATGAAAGATGTTATCTTTTAAAAATAGTTCACAGTTTACCTACTAGGAACCTTTTTCTCGCTATCTCTGCTTCCGGGAGACGCATTTGAATAATACTTTTGCTGTAAAGAATACCTTTCACATATTTTCTGCTTTTCCATTATCCAAAATTTTTCCTCTAGGGGTGAAAAGTTAGATCATGTTTCCCTCTATATCTGTTTTCCTAACTGTTTGATGTAAAAATCGTGTTGTCTCTGATATGTTCCTTCAGCTAAAAGAAATTTTTGAGCGCAATTTATTAATTTTCGTAACAGACTTTTCAACCGGTAGTGTGGAAAGAAACGGTTTGTGTTTCTAGATGTTTTCTCGATTGTAGAAATGTGGTGGTTTTTTTTTTTTTTTTTTTTCTTTGTAGTTTTGGTAATGAGTCTATTGACTATGAATAACTTTGAAATATTTTATTCGTGAGGGAAAGGATTCAAAATATGCGGTCATTGCAACCGTTAATTTGGTGTTATCTTTCTCGTTTGTTTGTTTATTTGTTTAGTTTTTAATTTCTCGTCTCAACAAAAAGTTTTCCATTCTGAATGGATGCTTTTATTAGTTCAGTTTCCGTTGTCATTTTCGTCAAACCGCATTCTCATATATCCGAAATATAACATCGTTGAAGCTACCGGCATGCAACGAAGTTAGACACTCTTCATCCGGGACTTTTAGCACGTCTTTTGCGATAAAGAGTACGTCTGTGGACACTATACCCAATTTGAAAAATTACTTTTACGTTGAGGAGCCCAAAATGTGAGAACGATGATCCTTACTTTCTGGATTTCTTCCGAAGCACAACTAAATGCAGATGCTATCGAATTCAAATACATTTTATCCAACATCATTACTTTTAAAAAACAGACTACGAAAATTATTTCTTCCTTCTGATACCATATATAACGAAGACTATTTTGAGTACACTTTCTTTTTCAAGTAATGCATAGTTTTTTCGCAAGGGGCCGTAAAGATAAATTGCCATTTTCCCGATGTCTCTGTTTCTAAATGATCGATTTGAAAATATTCTTTTTGCATCGGATAAGCTCCTGGTGAGAAATGTTCCGCTTATTATTTCTAATAGTTGGTAAAGAATGGTTTTATCACGAGGGGGCGAGGGGGTGTATATTTCTGTTTCTTATGTATTTGCAGCAGTATCTGACCACAAAGTACTCGAATGAAAAAATTATTTTGTGGTCAGATACTGCTCGGCACGAAAAATCTTTCCAAAATATCTTCAGCTTAAAATTATGCACAGTTTTTCCGCCAGTGGGCGTAGATGTATATCTTATTTTCCTCGATATCTCTGCTTCTAATTGCCCGATTTGAAAAATTCTTTCTTTGTCCGAGAACGTTTCTGGTGCGAAATGCTGCGCATAGAATTTCAAGTTTTCTTAATGTGCAAGGTTGCCACCAGACGGCATAAGTTCACGTTTGTCTTTACAGCATATTTACGGCAATATCTGCGCGTGTAAAAACCCGATTGAAAAAATCCTCTTTCAGGCAGATACTAAACTACGAAAAATATGTTTGGGCGTTTCCTTCCCGAAAAGATGCACGACTTCCCCGCTAGGAGCGCAAAGTTTTAATCTATTTTCTCGATATCTCTGCTTCTGAAAGTTGGATTTAAAAAATTCTTTTCACACTGGATACCATTTGTCTTTTGGAATACCTTGCCCGTACTCGTGGGTTTTTCTAATTCACAGTTCGGGCGCTAGGTGGTGTTAATGTGCATTTCTGTTTGTAGTTGCATTTCAGTTTCCAAAAATCGCATTGAAAAAATTATTTTCTGTGTTGTATGCCATTCTCTACAGTAAAGATGGGGAACATTTTCCTCTTTAAATAATACACAGTTTTCTCTCTAGGGAGCTTAAACGTCCAAACTGTTTTCTCGCTATCTCTGCTTCCAAAGACGTATTTGAAAACTTTTTTCTGGTTAGCATAGCTTTTGCTATGAAGAATACTTTTCGCATATTTCCTACTTTTCCATTATGCAAAATTCTTTCGCCCGGGAGACATAAATTATATCATGTTTCCCTCTACATTTCTTTTTCAAACTGTTTGATTTGAAAATCTTTTGTTCCTGATATCTTCCTTTTGCTATGACAAACCTTTTCTGATTTTTTTTTTAATTTTCGCAACATTCTTCTCAGCCGCATAGCTCTTTTTATTTCTAGATGTTTCATCGATTGTAGAAATCCGGTTGATATTTTATTCTTGTCGGTTCCATTGAATTGAGTATGAATAACTTTGAAATATTTTATTTGTGTCGGAAAGGATTTAAAAGACATGCTCATTGCAACCGAAAATTCGGTGTCATCTTTCTTGTTTGTAGTGTGGTTACATTGATGTATGCAAATGCACTGTGCGCAGGTCATGGTTTAATAGCATTAACTGCGTCAAGCTTCTTAACTTCACTGAAACCTTTATTTTTAATATTGAGCAATGTGTTCTTGTGTCGTGCTTACTAAATGAATTTTCACGAAAAAATCCCACTCTCAAACAAAAGAAGAAGAGTTAAATTAGAAACGATGGTCGCAATTACATATATTTTACCTTGCTTTCAGTATATGTCAAAGTTCTTTTCACAGCATTTTTCAAGAAAAGAAAAAAATCAAAACTGAACAAATAGAGAAGAAAGCAGAAAAATTTCTTACCTAAATAACATCGAAAATTTCTCAATAACCAATGGCTACAAAAATAAGTTATGAGTTCTTAGAACTTAGTGAAGCAAAATGTTTAACGTCGGCAATATACTTCTGAATTAAATTACCAAGTCAGGCGAGACTCACTATAACATGAAGTTATGGGTTTAAAGAAAAAGAAAGTTCTGTTTAGAGGATAAATTTTTCAGCCAAGTTTTCCATTTCATTTCATTTTGAAATCCGCCGTTCTAAGTTAGTTAAACAGTAAATCTTCTTCAATGTAATACATCGTGAATTTTTCTTTTTCTTTCTGTTTTTCTTTTCTTTTCTTTTTTTTTTTTTTTTTTTTTTTTTTTCGCGTCCGCACACGCACGCTTGAGGGATTTTCAGTCAAAGTTGCCTCTTTTCGTTAAGCGCTTAAAGACTCCGTCTGACAAAATTTGATCACCTTGGAACTAAGTCGTTTCATCATTTTCAGCAAGTGAATACAAACCGTAATTCATGTAAAAAGCGAAGTTCCTAGTTGGAGACCAAGTCGTACTACATCTTTTTATCACATTCGATTTAACTCCATTTCATCACGTTTTCCCATAGATTATGGAATTTATTTTTCACTTGAAAAAAGCACCTCATGCGAACCGCTTTTTCATAATAACGCTCCCTGAACTTTGAAAAGTTAATGGGATTTGAATACGCCAAATGGCAGACTTAATTACAAGACGTTGCGTGAGTTCCGTCGATAAATGTATTTTGATGGCACGTCACTTACGCATCAACATTTTACATATTTCGAAGCAACGCGAATGGGCTCGGACAAATTTCTGCACTCGAGTTATTCTTATAGCGAAAGAGTGCATCTACTTCAAATTGAGAAATAGGCAATATACGCTTGTAATACTCCGGTTCACCACTTATACCTGTGGTACCCCAGGTTTGGGGCAGGGCACCTCCTGGAAGGTCGGCCAGTAACATAAGCATAGGACCCTAACAAAGCGGTATTCTTCGGTTTTTTCGGTTCCACTGTATTACAGTGGAATCAAAAAAATTTCTACTCTCTAAAATTTTAAATACAAATTTTTTTAGTATTATTAAGACTTCAAATTAAAAATAGCGTTAAGCCATGATTCCGGACTTCTACTGCCTCCCTCTCCTCATAACAATAGAAACATTAATATCGTAAATATGCATATATCGTTTAGAATATAAACGATTTCGCTAATAGCGGATAAATATTCTTCTAAAGCTATGTACATAAAAATCCGCCATTTTGGATGCAATACTCAAGGTACCCTCGGTTGAGAAACACTGACTTTAAACTAAATACAGCTCTGATCCCTACACAGTGATAATTTCCAAATTTACATATTGGATGGAACTCTGGAGGTACCCCTGGTTGAGAAACACTGACTTAAATTAAATCACAGCTCTGATCCCTACACAGTGATAACTTTCAACTAGCAAGATGCACCAAGCTGCAGACGCGAAGCAACAATATGTGAAGTGTTTAGAAAAAAATCGTGAGACAGTACGTTTAATTACCTTTGAGGACACATACAAATATTGGGCAAGTGCGTAAGTTATCTCCGCTTAGGGTTGCCTAGCAAAACACTTGGTATTAGGATAACAAAGCATGGAGCAGATGCAGCCCCGTGTAGTTAATCGGCCGGAGCTTCGTTGCGATAACAACAGCAGCTTTGGTAATTGGAACTCATTTAGTTCGAGGTGTTAACACGAGTTTGATAAGATGCACGTAATTTGTCACTTTAATTTTTGCGTTCGATAAAAATAGTACGGCCGTCGAGGCCGATGGTATCATATGCATAGTATATGCGAATGGGAACTGGAGACGAAAAACGGGTGTTATACAAGAATAATAAATGAACAAACTGATTTTGTAAAAAAGAAGCTTCGCGAGTGACTATAAAAGCCATTCTACATCCAAAGAAAGTCATGCTCTGCGTTTGGCGGGATTGCAAGAGCAAGTCATTTAACCAAACGATCACTCACACCAATTTGATGATCGGAAAGGTATTGCCTTCCATCACGACAGCAATAGAACACATGTGGATATGACAACCCAGCACAAATTGCAGGAACTTGGCTAGATTTTATTTCACCCCATCGAATTAACCGGACTTAGTACCAACACAGTTTCACTTGTTCTGGTCGCTGAATAATCATATCTCTAGTAAGATCGTGAAAGATTGTACACAGGTCTAAATGGAGATTAAAACGTTTTTCGACTCCAAGGATGCTACTTTGTTTGGTAGGGGAATTAAACGAGTAACCGAGCGATGAGAACAGGCCATCGCTAATAATGGAGACCTTGCAGCAGATTGAAATAAAAGTTTTTGCAAGCAAATGACAGCTTTGTTTTTCATGTATGCAAAAGGAGAAAAATTTCGCAATTACTCAACAGCACTTTGCTTTTCTTTCTCTTTTTAGACTGTAAGACACAACTTGTTAGATGAATAAATTCAATGCCAAAAACACCGAATTTATACCGTGATTTACAGTGATAAAGCAAAACCTCTTATTCGAAAATTACTTTTGTAAAACTATGGATTTTTAACTTAGATAACGGACAACCTAGTAAGTTTCCAGAATCGGACTATCTTAGATAGAGGATAGCCCAGTATGTTTTCCAGATCTTTAGTTAAAAAAAGAAATAAAATCATCTTACAGAGATTTTTTTCTTTCTGAGAACATTCTTTTTATTCTTAGTTAAACAGTGACGTTAAAAAAATTTTTGTTTGGAATCAGCTTACTTTTCTCTACATCTGCTGTACGTATTTCTGAACAAGAGCAGCTCAGTAATTTCCTGCCTGAGGATGATTCATTGCAAAATACTTTTCTTCACGTAAAAATTTATCTACTTCTTGATTCTTTTTTTTTTTTTTTTTTTCGACATCATGTCTCGGAAAACCAGCTTTCCCAGCAGTGACGATTTTTTCAGAAAAATACTGATATCTAAGAAATATTATCCAAGACTTTCATTTGAGCGAGCAAATTTCATCCACGCGCGTTCGTGGATGATGTACGGTTTTCGCCAATAACAGTGGCACTCTCTGAGTTTTACATGGTGCCTACTTCATTGAGCGCGAACGTGAATATGCGAATGCGCAAGTTTAAACAATAGATGCATTGCAGAGACAACTTGCCAATGTGTTGACCGATCAGCAGAAGACTGCGTGCGTGTGTGGTGTTGGATGCCAAAATCAAAGCCTATTACCACTGTGCAAAGAAAGTTCAGAACGACATACGATGGAGACCCGCCTTCTTGTAACTGCCTTCTACGATGGAATAAGCAGTTCAGGGCTACCAGTATCGTGAAGAAACAACACAGCTCCAGACTGCCATCCAGGGTCGATTGAAGTAACGGGCCTAGGGCGCCATATTTAGGGGGCGTCAAGCTGAAAGGTTTTTTTTTATGAATATTTGAGTACCACCACTCAAGAAAGTTTTTACTTAAATAATTTTACAAAATTTATTACTTTTGAAAACCTATATTATTTGTAGTCGTCACTCCATATGCGCGGACGGAGAGCATTAACTGAGCAAGCGCGCCGATTGCCGTCTGTGTTGAGGCTAGCCAAAATGCTATAATAATTAATTGTTGTATGGGGCAGTCTGACATTGAAACTTGTCATGTACTGGTTTGGAGGGGAGGGAGAGAGAGCTCGAGGGGTGTTCCTCTTGCCTTGACGTCTAATAATATGCTAGTTTATAGTAATATGTGGAAGCAATTAGAATCATTGTTTGCGTAGGGCGCATTCTTCCCCTCCAAATCAACTTCGGCGGACCTGAGCCTCACGTATTATTTTTATTTCTAAGATTAATGAAACTGTTGAGCCTGTTCTTCACAAACTCGACCATACACAAACAAAATGAATGATATATATAAATAATTCACGAAACAGCGTGTAAAATAGATTTTATAACAATATGTAGAAATTAGCATTTATAACTGATACGAAAAAATAACAGTCTTTGGCACGATTTAATGATAAAAGATGAAAAATATATACAATTAAAACCATATATACATGAGCAATTTCGAGGCAGCTGCTACCTCATCCTCAGATGTATTAAAGAAAAACACATTCAATCTATATATAGCATAGATTATGGCATTATGGGAAGCATTGAGAGGCGTAAGAGCCAATAACATTTCGCATGCGTCAAATAATTGCGTACACAGCATGCTTAATGGTAAATGAAGAAAAACATATTGCAATGACTGAAGAATGAGATGGGGTGGGGTGGGGTGAGCATAGCATTCTAAACAAAAGTTGCAATTTAAAGTTAACAGATTTAATTAGTGATTTCCAAGCATTGTGCAATTCATAGGAGCTATGTTCATTACAACACTGTACATTGGAAGCTTTTATATACACGCTTTCGCTTATTAATAGGTCCCTTAGGTTGCTAGGAGTATGGATAATTCTTGCATTACTCCAATCTGGATTAAGATTGTCTTGGAGTGCATATTTGGCTAGGGATGTGCAATACATGCCTGCTTTAATTAACACAGCAATCAGACATGGCCGAATCGGCTGTAATTACTGTTTCACACGTGAATTAAATCACATCAGAAAACTTGAAAATCTCATCGCCGTGGAGCGGGAATCGAACCCGCATCGAGCGGAAATCGGGAGATGCGGGTTCGAGATGCGGGTTCGAGATGCGGGTTCTTTAATCCTTAATCTAAGAGGCATCGAGCGGAAATCGGGAGATTCCCGCTCCACGGCGATGAGATTTTCAAGTTTTCTGATGTGATTTAATTCACGTGTGAAACAGTAATTACAGCCGATTCGGCGATGTCCGATTGCTGTGTTAATTAACATGACGTATTTACCACGTATTTTGAGAAGAATATTTCTTCAACTCTGAATGCCTGCTTTAATGCTGTATTTATGTTCTTTAATCCTTAATCTAAGATAAAGTTTTGTGGAACCCAAATAATTTGAGGCAATTTGTCCTGTGGTTGCCTGAAGTAGCGGGACGTTGTAGATATCCCATTGATCCCTACTACAGCATTGTTTATGATCTTTACGAACAACTGAAAACAGGCTTCGTGATTGTAAGCTAAACTTTATATCATGTTATTTACAAAGTAAACATTGTGATTGTAAGCCAAACTTTATATCATGTTGTTTACAAAAGAGTTATCTTGCTGGAAAATGTGTGCTGTAGGCCATTCAGGAACAGTATCAAAATGGGCTACAGAACCTTACTCACGTATCGTGCAGCTATTAGTGTGCCCGTGGTGCGGACATAGTGCGGACTGCTGTCACGCGCAATAGCACTCCATACCATGATGCTTGCCTGACGACGGGCGGTGTGGCGGTCGCATTTGAAACCGGGGTCCATCCGCTAACCAGGGTGTCGGCAAACACGAAACCGTTGATCGTCAGCACCCAGACAGAAATAAGATTCATCACTGAAGATATCAGTGGTCCATTCGTGACCCCAGTTCGCATGACTTCGGCATCAAGCCAGAAGAACGCTGCGATGGCAGGCCGCCAATGGCAGCCGACGCAACGGTTGCCTACTGCGCAGGTTAGCCGCGTGTAATCTTCAGTTTACAGCTCGGGTCGTTATGGTGACGCCCATGACCAATGACACAGCACGTCGAATATCGGCTGCAGTGCTTTCTGGTGACGAACGAGCGTGTCGAGCAATTCGCCAGTCCATGCGTGCTGACGTCTGTCGGACTGCACCACTGGTGCCAACAGCATCCAACAGTTCGTGCATACCGTTGCACATGCGCAGCAATACAACGCGTAGACCAGACCGCTTCACACAGGCCTACAATTCTTCCTCTCTGAAACGCATCCAAATGACGATAAACCTGCCGGCGGCGTGTAGCCGGCATTTTCGGTCCCAGCCCAAACAACAAATCTGAAACGTTCGCGACATTTCCACCAGCGACCACACATTACCATCCCAGTTGCTGCTGGCATCTTTATCTCACTAACGTGTGGCGTCATCGCCTCCGGTTTGACATCATTTGCATATTTCGAGTGGATACACCCGGCCTGCGATTTGCATGCTTGCAGCACACTTCCTTCTGGGTGGGGCAGTTTCTATGTCGAGCAGCGTACGTACTACATACTGTATTTACAAGTGCTGTAATTCTGTGCTGTATTATTGAAATCAGTAAAGTTATAAACAAAAAAAGCTGTGAAAAAAAAAAGATGGCTGAAAATACTAGTACATTAGAAAATAAACAAAAATACTACATACTACCTAGTATAATAACACTAACGGCTACGCTGTACGTTGCAAAAGAAAAGTATGCTGCCGTCTAGGAATAGAAACGTGCCCTGTTTTATGTGTACGTTTTTTCAATTATACGTTAATTTCACTTGGCCCGTTGAAAAATGTGTAAACGACTGTATGTTTTAAACAGAAATCTATGGGTTAAAGATTAGAAATTACATGCAGAATATTCCTCACCAGGAATGCTGTCCCAGAAAAAAGAAATTTTAAAATCGGACTGTTAGAAACAGAGGTATCAAGAAAAACACGATGGACGTTTTGCCAGAAAGAGGTGAATTACTGTGAGCAGGAAAATACGTGCAGAATGTTTTTCGTTCAGAGCGGTAAGTGGCCGAAGAGAAGTTTTTCAGTCGAGTTTTTTTTTTTCAAGTTGAATGAAATAGTTTTAATAAAGAAGTGTCTGACCCCAAGTCTAAAACTGCCCTTCTAGAAAAAAGAAAGTGGGATATTTGAGTAAGGATTAGAAAGACAAACAGAAAAAAATTAGGAACAGAGGAGGGGGAGGGCATCTCTACTAAAGCATATTGCTCAAGTCTAGTGGACAAGAGGTACCAACACAAGAGCGGCAGTTTGGAAACCTGAAAAAGGACGTTTCGCACACAGTATCTTTCAACTGCATTTAAATATTACTCAGTATAATAGAAAATAACGACAATATTCACATACTTATCTTTTTGTCTTATTCAAGTATCGGTACCGGTTATTTAACACGAACTACAAAAGTAAAAAAAAAGTACTCGTAATAATAATAAATATAAAAAGCTCAAGTAAAAAAAGTTTCTTTTTACAAATTTCTGAATTTTTTACGTGCATTGCATAATGTTACCGGGGTTTAATCCTTAAAACGGATAATCATTTGTTTTAAGGGTTAAACCCTGATAACATTATGCAATGGACGTAAAAAAAAATTCTCGTAACTAAAAGATCCATATGCTCCCCACACACTCCCTTTTTCCGGTACGAACGATGTCGCTCCTACCCGTTTCTGCAAAGGAACATTTTCTTCAACTTATTGCAACAACAAATTCGTTGTGGATGTTGTTCACGCTTGTTAAACATCAGCCTAAGGGATTTAGTGTACACATGTCGGCATAAAGTGGGGGAATGCATAAAAAACGAAAAGAAACAAAACTGCGTTCTTTTAAAAAAAGTTCAACACATTTTTCTTTACTCAGAAGCAATGCATTGAATACAAAGACACAAATACATAGGCAAGACACAGCAGGCTTAAAAAATGAAGAATGCTTCCACATATTCACAAAACATTCTTCGTCAAAGTGTGTCCTCGGGGTATATATGTCGTTTTGGTTTGTGAGAAGCAGTTTTTGTTTTTTGTCTCGACGAAAAACGCTGTTATTCAAAATCCAAAATGCAATCCTTACCCGTCGAGAGTGAGTGGGAATTGAAAAAAAAAAAAAAAAAGCAAATAGGAGTCACTCTTTCATCAACTACGTTACTCGTATAATAAAGACAAGGCGTTCACTGTTCTTCACGATAATTATCTTCACTAGAATTATCGATGCAAATTCTTCTGGCCGGGCCCGTCTGCGTACATTAGATGACTGCTCGTCAAATTTAACGGAGGTGCAAGATACTGCGAAAACTATAAATCAATTGTAAGAAAGAGAATAGCCTGCTTTTTATTATTTTCTTTAAAAAAATAATGTATATGAGCGAAACTAATATTTTTTTATTCCAAAGATTTTCTAAAAAAGCTTGCCTTGTGATGCAACTTAAAAGATTTTCTAAAAAAGCTTGCCTTGTGATGCAACTTAAAAGATTTTCTAAAAAAGCTTGCCTTGTGATGCAACTATATTTTTTTGGCGACTTCATCGGACAAAATCAGTATACATTTGGTCACGAGAGAATGTAGATTCGTTGATACGAAGTCGTACATGTTCGAATGTTTGGCCTTTTGATTTGCTGCTTTTTATTACAACAGCAGGAATTACATAAAAGTGGCGTCTTTTCAGAAATGAAAGGCTCATTTGATAGCACCAGATCAATTAAGGCAGAAGACAACATCTGCGAAGTTGCACTCAGAGACGACTTCAACTTTTATACATTTTAACATGGAGATGAATAATACCAAATGCATACCATTACAAAGTCCTGTTTTCGAATTGATGTTTCTGAGCAGCATCACAAATGTTCCTCCCTTGACGGAAAGTTTGGGTATCTGAATTCCGAAAGACATTTGTGCGTATAGAAACTCCAAATGCAGCAGACACGTAGTAAGAAAGTAGTCCAAGATCCAGCCAGAATTCACCTACACGAAGAGTGCAAAAGCTTAGTGAATATTTTTTTGTTTATATGTGACATAAGTGTCTCAGAAAAGTGAGTTTTACAAAATTCCCCTGATGAAGGGCTGCTTGATGACGTCATCAGTATGGCTGCTGCACTATTACGTACACTCACTGTGTCATAAAAATCCGCGCACCAAGAAGGAGGCGTCGGACTGAAATGAGATTTTTGTAGTGAGATGGTACATACCAAGGAAAGAAGTGATTAAAATATCACAGCAGCAGGACGATTTCCCGCGGACATAAGGTATACATTTCGGTCAGCGTTGGTACCGCGTCGGACCGCCTCGTGCTCGGATACATGCGGTGATACGGTCCGGCATGGAGTCAAAGAGACGCCATATGTTATCCTGGGACAGACTGGCCCAAACTTCTTGCAACTGACGCTCTAAATCACGAACACTGGGACACGGAGAAAGCTGGCGTCACATCTGGTCCCACACGTGCTTGATGGGCGAGAGATCAGGCAATCTGGCAGGCCACGAAGCATGACGTGAACCGTCCTGGGAAATCCGAGCCGTGTGCGGACGAGCGTTATCTTGTTGAAAAATGACTCCGGGCCTCCCCGCCAGGAAAGGCAGAACATGGGGCAGCAGGATCCCCTGCACGTAGTGTTGGGCTGTCAACGTCCCTCGGATCACTGCGAGGGAAGTCCGGCTGTCATACGTGATGGCTCCCCACACTATCACGCCTGCAGTTCCGGACGAGTGCCGCTGTACAGTGAGGTTAGGATTGTAGCGCTCACCTGCGGTTCCCCACACTCTGAAACGATGGTCGTCCGTTCCCATACAGAAGCGGGATTCGAAGCTGAACATTATACGTCGCCAGTCCGTAGCATTCCACGTTGCTCGCTGTTGACACCACTGCGATCGACGCCGACGATGGTCAGGTGTTAATGGCAGAAAACGTAAGGGCCGTCAAAAGTGCAGATTCGCCTCTGCCAGGAGTCTAGAAATGGTTCTGGCGGACACAGAACCATTTCTAGACTCCTGGCAGAGGCGTCTGTCTCTGGATATTGGACAAGAAAGTCGTTGCATTTGTGGGTGCCGCTCTCATGATCACACGGTCCTCTCTGCTGGTGGTGTGTCTGGGTCGTCCAGAGACAGTCTGCCGTGTCTGGGTGCCTTCCAGTGTCCATTGCTCCCAACACGATCAAACCGTACTGTCCGACCGGCCCAAATGGCGCCCGATTCGGCGGGCCGGCCACCCTGCCTCTCTCATCCCGACGACACGGCTACGTTCAAACTTCGTCAGTTGCCCGTACACACATCTACGGCGGCTCCTAGACATGTCTATCACTCAGGGATCTCACCTGACTCTTACCGCGCACTTCCGCACGAATGTGAACTCCCCTGCGCAGCGCGTTATAAAAGCCCCAAGGATTGCGATTGCAGCGCCAGTCCTGGGCGCGCGAGTGGGCGGAATTGCACGAAAATTTAATCATTTGCATGTCTGCCCTCCCCGTAGCTATTGGCCGAGTTTCGCGTTAATCGCACGGTTTTTTCTTGGTGCGCAGATTTTTATGACAATAAGTGTAGTTGCCATATTTAAATATGTATAACTTCTCACCCGTTTATGCTGCAAAGATGAATTTTTAGCACGTCTTTTGTAAAAAAAAGATTGTGCTTATATTATCGGTTTATCCGTCCGTCCGTCAGTCTGTGGAAACCATATTTCCGCTCCTATTAGTCGATTTGAAAAATTCTTTTTGCATTGGGAAGCTTGAAGTATGGGAATGATGACCTTTTATTTCGATTTTTTTTTTTTTACGATGTACAGTATCACCGTTAGAGGGTGTAAATGCAGATGATATCGAATTCAAAATACATTTTATTCCATATATTTGCTTCTAAATTTTTTCACCTTTCGATTCCATTTATGTCCAAGAGTATTTTAGGTATAGTCACTTTTTCAAGTTACGCATAGATTTTCCCCTATAGGGGAGCGTAAAAATTGCGTTTTTCCCGATATCTCTACTTCTAAAACTCCGATTCGAATTTCTTTTTTCTTCAGATGATACAGCTCCTGAAGGAAAATCTTTTGCATATAATTTCTAATTTTTGGTAGAGAATGATTCGGCCACCAGGGTCATAAGTGTTAATTTCTGCTTCTGATGTATTTGCCATAAAATCTGAGCATCTAAAGACTTGATTGAAAAAATTCGTTCGTGGACAAATGCTACTTACGTCGATAAACCTTTTCGGAATATTTGATTCTAAGTATTATGCATGGTTTCTCCGCCAGATGTATATCTTATTTTTGTCAATACATCTACTTCTAAGAGTCCGATTTGAAAAATTCCTTCTTTGTTGGATAGCGTTTCCGGTGCGAAATGTTTTTCATATAATTTCAAAATTTTCAAGTAACTCAAAGACTTTCCGCTAGGGGCGTTAAGGTAAATTGCGTTTCACCCTGTATTTCGGCATCTAAAACTTCGATTTGAAAAATTCTTCCTGTATCGTATACAACTCCTGATGGGAAATGTTTTGCATATAATTCTAATATTTGGTAAAGAATGGTTTGGCCACCAGGCAGCATAAAAGTTAAATTCTGCTTCTATATACGTATTTGCAGGAAAATCTGAGCTCCTGAAAACTCGACTGAAAAAAAAATCTTTCCTGGACCGATACTGCACACATCGGAAAACCTTTTGAGAATACCTTCTTCTTAAAATAATGCATGTTTTTTTCCCGCCAGTGGGTCGTAGATGCATATCTTATATTTGTCGATATCTTTACTTCTAAGAGTCCGATTTGAAAAATTCCTTCTTTGTTGGAGAGCGTTTCTGCTGCGAAATGTTTCACATATAAATCCAAATGGTTCTTAACTCAAATTTTTCTGCTACCACCAGAGGTCGTAAGTTCATGTTTTCGTTCAGAGCAATATCTGCGGGATTAAAAACCCGACGGAAAAACTTCTTTCTTCGGTAAGATACTACTGTTTTCCATACCGGTTCCACTGACTTTGAATAGCTTTGACAAATTTAATTCACGTCAGAACGGATTCAAAAGACGTGCTCATTACACCCGAAAATTCGGTGTCATCTTTCTTGTTTCTGAAATGTTTCAAATTTAATGATGAAATTTTTGTAATTACACATTTTTGTTAACTTCATTAGTTTTTGAGATAATTTCATTTGAATGTATAAAATCAGTGTTCACATTAGTTATGTGACGATGAACCATGATTTACTCAAAAACTATAGGACTTACTAAAGAATACTCGAGAACAAAAAGTTGCACTTTTTAATGAGGATTCAAAAAATGTATAATAGCATGGGCTCTCAGTGCTTCGGGAATTATGAGTGAAATCTCGTTATACGTCCACTTTCTCAGGACTGTATGATTTTGCGGTTTATCATGCCCGACTTTCATTTCAAAAGTATTCACGTATTTATACAGGGTGTCCACAAAGTCTCTTTACAACATTGCACATTTATTACAAACACCCTGTGCCATGTAAGTTCATGGTATTTGTTGTATAATGTACTGTAAATATCAAAGTTTTAAATAACACTATCGTTTTTCGTTATAAGTCCTTCACTGACGTAGCAAGTGCTGTTCTATGAAAATGTGGTCCCCACAAGTGCGTCGCTAGGTTCATCGAAACAAAATATGATACACAAACGCAAAGACAATTCCGGACAAAGTATGGGAAAACCCTGCGATCTCCTCCGCTAATGGCACCAGAAATTCATGAAGACTGGGTCCGTGTTGGATCAAGATCGTAGTGGCCGTCCACGAACATCGAATGAAAACATCGAACGTGTTTGTGATTCATTTTCACGAAGCCTGAAGAAGTCCATTCGTTTCGCTGCCAGAGAACTACAAATGCCCCGGTCCACGGTACACAGGGTGCTACATAGACATCTACGCTGATATGCATACAAAGTGCAACTGTTACAAGCACTTGCGGTGAACAATAGATCACAACGAAAAGAATTCGCAGTAACGATGCTGGATAGACTGAGTGAAGATCCCGAGTTTCTCACACATGTTTTATAACGAAGTAAATTTCTCCGTCAATTTTGTCCACGCCGGGCATCGAACCCGGGTCCCCTCATTCCGGAATAAGTCGCTCTCCCAACTGAACTACGCGGACGTATACTCTCGCTGCCATCTGCCTTTATCTCATGTGCGTCCTGCGGGGCAGGCACGTCACATCTCCCTCCTTTCCCCGAAAGAGGGCCGGGGGCACGGCCCACGGGTCAGCCGGGACCATGTGTCGCTGTAGGCAGTCATGCGCTGAAGAACGTACGTTGGAGAAATCCCAGTCAATTTGGTGTGTGGAACGTAACATCACACATTTATTTTTCGAAGCGCTGAAGAAGGGAGTCTCTTATTTTTCCTGTCTCGCGGTATGGAAAGAACATCACACCGTTGCAAGAACTTTAACGGCCCGGTCATTCTTGAAGTTCGGGCGCCAATAAAACGAAGTAAATTTCTCCGTCATTTTTGCCCACGCCGGGCATCGAACCCGGGTCCCCTCATTGCGGAATAAGTCGCTCTCCCAACTGAGCTACGCGGACGTATGCTCTCGCTGCTATCTACCTTTATCTCATGTGCGTCCTGCGGGGCAGGCACGTCACAGTTTGTTTTACGGATGAGGAAACTTTTCATGTCTCTGGGCAGTTAAACAGACACAATGTCAGGATTTGGGTGTCTGAAAATCCTCATGTGTTTATGGAACTTGCAAGAGACAGTCCTAAAGCGAACGTGTGGTGCAGTGTTATGCATAACCGAATCCTTGGACCATTTTTCTTCAGTGAGAAATCAGTGACGGCAGATGCTTACCTGGATGTTTTGCGTATGTTGTACCACATTTGAAGTACCTTCAACCAAGCGTGATATTCCAACGGGACTGTGCGCCACCACATTGGGAACGGCACGTTCGGGACTTTTTAAACACAACATTCCCTGGGCGGTGGATAGGACGGGATAGTCCAACCTCCCGTCCAATCAAGGAACGGGGTGGCCATGCAATTGCCACCCCGTTCCCCCGACGTCACACCTCTGCACTTTTTTGTATGAGGATATGTGAAAGATATCGTGTATCGGACAAAAATGCAGGACATCGACGACCAGAAATCGAGGATGAACAATGCCATTTCGACCATTACTGAAGACATGCTGCAGCGCACATGATTGAAACTGGAGTTTCGGCTAGATGTTCTATGCGCAACAAATGGGGCGCATATTGAGCTTTTGTAATGAGGTAGAAAAATCTTTAGTCTTTGCTCTTACTTATGTGCTCAACAACATTTGTCTATCTCATACAGTGTATCCGTAATAAATGTGCAAAGTTGTACAGACTTTGTGGACACCCTGTATTTCTCGATTTAATGTGCAGATCATTTTGAACATGTTCAACTGTGATTTTTACATAATTTCAAACAAGGCCAGTACGATGAAATGTTAAAAAGACATTTTTTTCTGTAGAATTATTTTTAACAAATGTTTTCAAAATCATCAGCAAAAAATTACAATTTACAAAAAAAAAAAAAAAAAAAAAAACTATGTTCTGTTAGAAAGATTAACAAAAAATTTTCATTAGATGACCTCTTCACTTTCATTGGAACTGCTGTCATCACTGGGAAAATAATTTTCCTAGTCTTCTTTTTCACTGAGCACTTCTGTGGCCGTCTCAAGATTTTCTGAGAGTGTTGGACCATCGTACCATATTATGTGGTACCTGCCATTTTCCAAGTACCAGCCGTGTTCAGTAGGATCAAGCCCATCGTCAAGTTTTCTACAATGTGCTCATTTTCACAGCCATTACACTGAATTACTTCTTTCCATCTTTTGGATTACAATACGTTTAGATGGTGGCAGCATTGTTGGATCAAACCTTTTAACTTTCGAAAAAGCCTTAGACTGGATCTTAAGTATTGTTTTCGTCATATATAGACTGTATCTTCACTCACAGAGGAGTATCTATTGTGGCCGTACATGGCAGAGACAAGTTTATCCAACCTAGTTATCTTTTCTTCGGTTAAAGTTAATGACTCACCTAGCTAGCTGAGAATTTCTTGGAATTCATGCCTCTTTTTCTCATGATTTCAAAGGGTTTTTAAGTTTTCCCTGTCTTGCAAATGCATCTGTGAAGTTAGATCCTTGTAAAAGCGTGGTAGCCAGACAAGATCATGTCCGAGCTCCTCTGTAATATAAGTTACATTGATCGTCCTTCTGTTGTTGTTAGAAGACACGCCACAATCAAGCGAAACCTGAGAGTTTAGGAAGTGCTTTTGATGACAGATTAACAGAATCAAACCATTGCCATTTGCTCTAACCAGGACATTCTTTGTCTGATCACTATTATGTGTTGTATGTTGGATGTGCCAAATAATCCTTGTGTCTGCCTCTTGATGTTAGCAAGATCAAGCACCTCTGTTGCCTCAACACTAACATGCTGGCGTATTTGAAATGTCTCTGTTGCAACAAAGAGAATTTTGCCCGCCAGAAGGGAAGAATTCTTCTGATTTTTTCACTTATTGCATAGGAAAGATGCAAGTGATGCTTAAACTGCTTATTCTGAAGTGCATCAACTGCCTTTTTTGGGGGTCTTCTGATCTGTGCCCGTTACTTTGATGTCACTAATTGGTACAGTTGTTCGCCGTTCATTTTCACAATCTTTTATACTTTGAGAGCCGTAAGTATCAAACACAAGGTGCACTTCCTTAGCTGGTGTACTACTGGTAATGTGCTCCAGTAATTTACGTGCAAGAGCTTCGTAAGAATCCGGAAACTTCAAAGAGTGCAACGCGAACATTATACACTGCTGGACAATTGCTAAGGACTGATCATAAACGGCTATATAGCGCATAAAAAAGTAGGTGTGGTTGGATGCCAAGTGAAATAAAATAATGTCAGAATGCCAGGACATTACAAGAAAGACAATTTATTGTGCTCTGAAATCCAGAAGGCTTTGGAACGTGTTCAAGGGACAAACAGGCCATTTTGTGCAAAATACGTAAACGTGAAAAAAATGCAATTACCGTCCGCAGGCGTTCCGGCGTAAGATGTCAATACGGGATATGGCCACCATGGAGGGCGATGCAAGATTCCACACGTCGTGTCATGCTTTGCACAACATTATCAAGCAGCTGTTGGGGTAATTTATCCCATTCCTCTGTCAGTGCACGGATGAGGGTGTCCTTGTTTATTGGAGGGCATTGGCGACCAGCAAGACTCCTCCCCAAAGCATCCCACACATTTTCAATGGGATTCAGATCTGTAGAACGTGCTGGCCATACGACGCGTTGAATATCCTTGCTCTCAAGACACTCCTGGACAGCGACTGTTCGATGACATGTTGCGTTGTCGTCCATGAAAGTGAATCTATCACCGACAGCACCACGGAACATGCGAACATGAGGTAGCAGAACATCATTAATGTATTGTTGGCCAGTCATAGTCCCAGTTGGAAGCACATAGAGGGACGTAGGCCATTGATCATGATGCCAGCCCATACCATGACACTACATTTCGGATATCGATCTCTTTCCTGTATGTTTGCTGGACAATATGCAGTACCACTATCACGCCAGATCAGTTGTCGTCGACAATCAGACGATAGACTGTATCTACTCTCACCTGAGAAGAAGACAGCAGACCAGTCGTTATCAGTCCAATTGCGATGTTGATGGCACCATTGCAAACGGGCGGTATGGTGACGTCTGGACAATGGGATGCACACAACAGGACGGTGGGAGTATAGTCCTCCTTCATGCAAACGTCTGGCGACAGTTTTTCGGGAGATCCGCTTGCTAGTAGCAGCCATAAACTGATTTGCCCTCTCACTAGCTGTGCTGCGCCGGTGTCGTTTTGTTGATAGCACTATGTACCGATCTTCTGCAGGTGTCGTACTGCGAACACGACCTCCCCGTGACGTTTGCTACACTCTCCATTTGTTTGAAATGATTTCCAAAACCTTGAAACAACACTGTGGCTGACGTCGAACTCCCTGGCAACATCTGTTATTTTTCGCCCTTCTTCAATCTTGCCAATAATACGGCCACGCGTAAAATCATCTAGGTGATGTCGGGAAGACATACTGTAAATTGCAAGTTCGTCAATTGATTCTTTCCCTTTCAACTTTGCGTTTGAACAACAACGGTCAATACGCGTCAAATCCTTTATATCTCTTATCAGCGCTATGACGTCACGAACAAGTTCGGCAATCCAAAATTTGCATACGCACAACACGTCTAACTGTATCCCGCACTTATGCTAATTTCCACATTTTCCTGCCTTCCATTTTATGGTTGCTATCGTTGCTATTGTCATCCGTCCTTAGCAATTGTCCGGCAGTGTACAGCCACATATGTACGTGAGGTTGACCTGTAGTTATATCATGCTCCTCGTCTAAATTTTTTCTGGTAATTTTCTAGCCTGTGCATCAACTTACTTTTGTCTGTATTATTCATTCATCCACCAAACAAAGCGAGAGAGAACAGCACGGGAGTTAGAAGATACTCCATGATTTTTTTCACATCACATTTTTGAACAGCAGCTATATGAATTACTTTACCGAAAGCATCTAAAGTGCTTTTGGCAACCTCTAGTTTCTTCCGTTTCGTTTTCAGGTTACTTGATGCAACAGAAGATGCGTAGTTAACTACCAAATTTCGGGGTATGGGATTTTCAACATTCTGTGGATCCTGCACGTACATTTTTTTTAACTTTTCAGCGGCTTCTTGCCTTTTAGAAGAAAATGAAAGATTTAGTCTGACTTCCTCATTGATTGTATGTGCACCTGAAATGTTCCTTAGATGTGCCTGAGGATCCAAGTCTTGAAATGGGTTTGAAAAACTACTTAGGGATGAAATTATTTTTTCAATATCTTTGTGATCTTTTTCAATGCCTCCTTGTAAATCCTGCTTCCTATCTGAAACTTGTGAAATTTCGCTGCATTTAAGTAAGCTGCTCACTATCTCACTTTTCAATGGCCATCCATCGGGCTCTAGCAGATTCTGAGTCTGCAAATGTCGTGATGCCTGTGAACATTGAAGCAGTGTCAGCATTTACAGTCTGCTCTAGTGCCATGTCAACTGGTACTGTAGAGAATGAGTTACTAGAGCGTGTTATACCTAGACCGCCTTGAGAAAGTGCATATATGACTTCAGGGGATTCGGTTCCTAGCTTGAGAAGTTTCAGGAGGTACGCCGTCGTCATCCATCGTGTATGGTTCAGCAGCCTCTTGCCTGAGAAAAAAGCTGGAATCGTTTTTTCCAGGGCATCCGTATACATTTCAAGGTTACTTGTCATGTAGACTCTGCTGGAAAACGAGTTCATAGTACTGTTGATAGAACTGAGCTGTTTTCCCGCGTGACATTCTGTTCTTGTTTTTATTCTGTCGTGAAATTCCGTAAAATCATACAATTCTGGTAAAATTGATGTATAACGCGATATCACTCATAATTCCCTACGCGTTGGGATAAACACCATGCTATTATACATTTTCTGAATCCTCATTAAAAAATTCAACTTTTTTGTTCTCGAGTATTCTTTCGAAAGCCTTATAGTTTTTGAATGAAACATGGTCCAACGTTATACATAGCCAACGTCAACACTGATTTTATACGTTCAAATTTAATTATCACAAAAACTAATGGTGTTAACAAAAGTATATAATTACAAAAATTATTTGTCATTAAATTTGAAACATTTTAGAAAAAAATTCATCTCTGTAGTATAAACGGGTGAGAATGTATGTATATTTAAAAGTGTCAACTACATAATAGCGAAGCAGCCATATTGATGACGTCATCACGTAGCCCCCACCAATGGAATTTTGCAAGACTCACCTTTCGGTTCTACGTCAATTCGTCGCGTGCGTCAATTCGTCGACTGCGTCAATTCGTCGACTGCAACGATTCGTCGCGCGTCAATTCGTCGCGCGTCAATTCGTCGACTGCGTCAATTCGCCGCGCGTCAATTCGTCGAGCGTCAATTCGTCGCGGAAAAATTCGTCGACTACGTCAATTCGTCGCGTTTACAGATTTTGGTTACATACAAAACGAATGCAGGAAAACGTACGATTTCGAACGTCTTCCTCCCTGATCAAATTTATAAAGTTTGGATACTCAGACAGGATAGGAATATTACGCTTTTTCTTTGGCACTAAAAATATTAGACAGTAGACGGTTTTTGGAACGGGTCAGAGGCCCGGTTGGTCAGAACCCCCATACACAAAATATTCGTAAAATCTACAGTTTTCAATTCAGAACCACCGAATCAGGTATCCTATCTCATAGTACTCTAACTTAGACGGTTGTCGGTTTTTGGAACGGGTCAAGGCCCAGGGAGTCAGAGCCCCCACCCCCACATACATACAAAATAAATTTTCATAAAATCTAGTTTTCATTTCAGAACCATCAAATTTGGTATCATGAAACTCTAACTTCGACGCTAGACGGGTTTTGGAAGGGGTTGGAGCCCCCCCCCTCATAAAATTTTTTTCGTAAAATCTACAGTTTCAATTTAGAACCACCAAATTTGGTATACTATCTCATGGTACTCTAACTTAGACAGTAGACCGTTTTGGAACGGGTCAAGACCCAGGGGGTCAGAGCCCCCCACATACAAAATTTTCTTAAAAACTACAGTTTTCAATTCAGAACCACCTAATCAGGTATACTATCTCATGGTACTCTAACTTAGACGCTAGACGGTTTTTGGAAGGGGTAGAAGCCCGGGGGGTCAGTGACCCCCTCATAAAAATTTCGTAAAATCTACAGTTTTCAATTTAGAACCACCAAATTTGGTATACTATCTCATGGTACTCTAACTTAGACAGTAGACCGTTTTGGAACGTGTCAAAGCCTCCCACATACAAAATTTTCTTAAAAACTACAGTTTTCAATTCAGAACCACCAAATCTGGTATACTGTCTCATGGTACTTTAACTTAGATGCTAGACGATTTTTTGAAGGGGTTGGAGCCCGGGGGGTAAGGGACCCCTCATAAACACAATTCGCAATTCGTAAAATCTACAGTTTCCAATTTAGAATCACCAAATTTGGTATACTATCTCATGGTACTCTAACTTAGACGGTCGACGGTCTTTGGAACGGGTCAAGGCCCGGGGGTCGGAGCCTTCCCCCTCCACATACATTCAAAATTTTCGTAAAATCTAGTTTTTATTTCAGAACCATCATATTTGATGGTTCTGAAACGATAGACGGTTTTTGGAAGGGGTTGAAGCCCGGGGGTCGGTGACCCCCTCATAAAAATTTCGTAACATCTACAGTTTTCAATTTAGAGCCACCAAATTTGGTACACTATCTCATGGCACTCTAACTTAGACGGTAGATGATTTTGGAAGGGGTTGCAGATTTTTTTATGAAGGGGTAAGGACCCTTTCATAAAAAAATCGCAAAATCTACGTTTCAAATTAGAACCACCAAATTTGGTATACTATCTCATGGTACTTTAACTTAGACGGTCGACGGTTTTTGGAACGGGTCAAGGCCCGGGGATCAGAGCCCTCCCCCGCACACACACACACACACATACAACATTTTCTTAAAAACTACAGTTTTCAATTCAGAACCACCAAATTTAGTATAATGAAACTCTAACTTAGACGCTAGACGATTTTTGGAAGGGGTTGGAACCCGGGGGTGGGAGCCCCCCCTCACAAAAATTTCGTAAAATCTACAGTTTTCCATTTAGTACAACCAAATTTGGTATACTACTCATGGTTATCTAACTTAGACGGTAGACGGTTTTTGGAAGGGGTCGGGGCCCGGGTCAAGGGAGCCCCATACAAAATTTTCGTAAAAAGTTCCGTTTTTTACTCTTAAGAATACCCTATCTACGTTCTAAGGCGCTCTTTGGCCCTTTGAGGGCCTTGCACCATAAACCATCAACCAACCAACTAACCAACCTACGGTCTAAGTTAGGGACTGTAGATAACAATAAAGTGCAAAAATATGCGTTTAATGGTGTATTAAAAACACAAATCAATATAGTTCAGCTTTCACTACCAACGAGCTGGTTATCAGGAAGAAATATAATGTAATGTAAATAGAGAGTTCCAGATATTTAAAATTCAAAACGGTAAGAAAAAGATGATCAATGCCAATGTGAAGTCGAACGCAATCGACATCACATAGGTACATTGCATTTCTTTGTTGCGGGATTCACAGAAGCACACGCCAGATGTACTGCAGTTCTATAGATGTCTCCAGAAGGTAAGTATTCCCATTCCTTTTTCTTTCTTTTTTATTTCGTAAAATTAAATTAACTAAATCAAAAAATTTAAAATAAGTTTACTGGAAAATTGCAGGAATATCTTTTTCATTCATTAATTTTCACCCGCTGAACTTGGTGATTCCACAAATAGTAATATGTACCTGGCAAATAACTGGTATACTTGCTAGTACAAATTATATTAATGATTTATTTGCGTCCAGTTCAATCTAGTATGTCCATAAGAGCGTTTGGGGCCGTATGAAAAATACATTTCAACGTGTGCCGCTACGGCGGCGGAGTGATCTAGGGGCTGGCTTCTGACCACTTGTCAAGAAGAATTTTGTATGTGGAGGCACTTACCCCCGGGTCTTGACCCGTTCCAAAAACCGTCTACCGTTTAAGTTAGAGCACCATGAGGTAGTATACCAAATTTGGTGGTTCTAAATTGAATGTAGATTTTACAAAAAAATTTATGAGGTGGGCTCTGACCCAGTGCCCGTCCCGTTCCAAAAACCGTCTGCCGTCTAAGTTAGACTACCATGAGATAGTATACCAAATTTGGTGGTTCTAAATTGAAAATTGTAGATTTCACGAAAATTATTTTTGGGGGTATGAAACCCCCGTACCCCGACCCGTTCCAAAAACCGTCTAAGTTAGATTACCATGATATAGTATACCAAATTTGGTGGTTCTAAATTGAAAACTATAGATTTTACGAAAATTTTGTATGTAGGGGGCTCTTACCCCCGCGCCTTGACCTATTCCAAAAACCGTCTACCGTCGAAGTTAGAGTACCATGAGATAGTATACCAAATTTGGCGGTTCTAAATTGAAAACTGTAGATTTTACGAACATTTTTGTATGGAAGGGGGTGGCTCTGACCCCACTGGCTCCAATCGCTTGCAAAATCAGTATACTGTCTAAGTTAGAGTTTCGTGAGATAGTATACCAAATTTGGTGGTTCTAAATTGAAAACTGTAGTTTTTACGAACATTTTTATGGGGGGCTCTGACCCCGTGATCGACCTGTTTCAAAAACCATCTACCGTCTAAGTTAGAGTACCATGAGATAGTATACCAAATTTGGTGGTTCTATATTGAAAACTGTAGATTTCACGAAAATTTTGTATCGCGGGGGGGGGGGGGGCTCTAAACCCCAGGCCCCCGACCCGTTCCAAAAACCGTCTACCGTCTAAGTTAGAGTACCATGGGATAGTATACCAAATTTGGTGGTTCTACATTGAAAACTGTAGAATTTACGATAATTTTGTACCGCGGGTGGGGGAGTTCTGACCTCCCGGCCCCCGATCCGTTCCAAAAACGGTCTTCCGCTAAGTTAAAGTTTCATGACACCAAATTTGGTGGTTCTAAATTGAAAACTAGATTTTACGGCAATTTTGTAGGAGGGGGGGCTCTAACCCCCGGGCTCCAACCACTTCCAAAAACCGTCTACAGTCTAAGTTAGAATACCACGAGATAGCATACCAGATTTGGTGGTTCTGAATTGAAAACTAGATTTTGCGATTTTTTTTATGAAGGTGGCCCTTACCCCTCGGGCTGCAACCCCTTCCAAAAACGGTATACCCTCTAAGTTAGAGCACCATGAGATAGTATACCAAATTTGGTGGTTCTAAATTGAATACTGTAGATTTTACGGCTTTTTTTTATGACGAGGGGGGCTCTTACCCCCCGGGCTCCAACCCATTCCAAAAACTGTCTAGCGTCTAAGTTAGAGTATTATGATATAGTATACCAGATTTGGTGGTTCTGAATTGAAAACTGCAGTTTTTAAGAAAATTTGGTAAGTGGGGGGGGCTCTGACCCCCGGGCCTTGACCCTTTCCAAAAACGGTCTACCGTCTAAGTTAGAGTACCATGAGATAGAATACCAAATTTGGTGGTTCTAAATTGATTACTGTAGATTTTACGGCATTTTTTATGACGGGGGCTCTCACCCCCCCCCGGCTCCAACTTCTTCCAAAAACGGTCTAGCGTCTAAGTTAGAGTACCATGAGATAGTATACCAAATTAGGTGGTTCTAAATTGTAAACTGTAGATTTTGCGATTTTTTATGAGGGGGCCCTTACCCCCGGGCTGCAACCCCTTCAAAAAATCGTCTAGCGTCTAAGTTAGAGTACCATGAGATAGTATACCAGAATTGGTGGTTCTGAATTGAAAACTGTAGTTTTTAAGAAAATTTGTATGTGGGGGCTCTGACCCCCGGGCCTTGACCCGTTCCAAAAACGGTGTACCGTTTAAGTTAGAGTACCATGAGATAGTATACCAAATTTTGTGGTTCTAAAATGAAAACTGTAGATTTTACGAAATTTTTTATGAGGGGGGGCTCTGACCCCCGGTCTACAACCCCTTCCAAAAACCGTCTAGCGTCTAAGTTAGAGTTTCATGATACCAAATTCTGATGGTTCTGAAATGAAAACTAGATTTCACGAAAATTTTAAATCGTACGTTTTCCTGCATTTTGTAACCAAAATCTGTAAACGCGACGAATTGACGTAGTCGACGAATTGAGGTAGTCGACGAATTTGTCAGCGACGAATTGACGCGCGACGAACTGACGCAGGCGACGAATTGTCGTAGTCGACGAATTGACGCACGCGACGAATTGACGTGACACCCACCTTTCTGAGACACTTATGTTATATATAAACAAAAACATTCACTAAGCTTTTGCACTCGCTGGGGTAAATAAATCCTTCCTGGCTCTCGGACTATAGGTGTTTGATCTATAACAGAAATGAGGAATTATTAAGCACAATGTAGCTATAGAACACGCAGAGTGGGTGCCACTGAAATTTGGCGTCAAGTAGTTGACTTTCATCACCTCATAGTTACCCTGTGAAAGTCAAGATCTAAAAGGTATCTCTTGTACTGTATGTAGAAAGCGTTGAAGTACGTAGGTGTGGTTCGATGATGATCCATTCGGCAAAGCAGAATGAAAAACATTTATAGTTTTGTTGCTCTGAAAAAATTGCTCTATTATTTGGTTTGCACATCGGAAAGATGAGTGAAGAAAACATTTCACCCGAAATCAGAGGTTGCGTTCCGCGGGAAAAAGGTTCTTTCAATCATCAGGACGATGTAGAAAAGTGAAAGCTTTTGCTGACACCCAGTTAACTTTATCCTATATGAAAGCAAAAAGACATCTCTGAAAGGTATTTTGCATCGCAAACGGTGTGTGTTAAGAATTTTCAAACGATCCTAAAATAATGAGACAACTAGTTTGTAACAAGTTACCACTGTCTCGGATGAAAGTAAATCTTCCACCCTTTTTCAAGTAAATCAACAGGTTTAATAAGAAGGTAAATTCAACTATTTTTATAATAATTATGAGCTAAAACATGAACTCCCAACATCTTTTGCCCATTGGAAAAGTTGTGACGTACTACAGAGGTGACGCACATATTAAGAAGGCAAGTAGCAATGAAAAGCCGTTGTCGGCGTAGCTTAATTGAGAAAGCATTCGGCTCCGGAGCCAAATGTGTGTGTGTGTGTGTGTGTGTGTGTGTGTGTGTGTGTGTGTGTGTGTGTGTGTGTGTGTGTGTGTGTTTGTGTGTGTGTATACCCCGAAATGCTTTATCAATTAGATGTGGGTTCGAGTCTTGTCACCGGCAAATTTGAGTTTCACACTGGCACCCGAACGTAAAACTGGTTGGTACGTGTACGTCGTTTATGTTGGCACCAGGATAAACCGTGGGCAGAAAATAAGTTGGTGGATGAAGTGAAATGCTTTGGGCAATGTTCTTCTGGGAAACCCTGCGTCAAGTCATTCATGTGCAGGAAACTAAGACGTCTGTCACCTACTAGAACATCATTGCACACCAAGAACATCTTTTCATGGCAACGGTATTTCCCTCTTGTAGTGCCTTCTTTCAGAAGAATAATGCGCCATGCCACACTGTCAGCACTGTTCGAGAATGATTCGCGGAACATGAGGAAATTTCCCAGATATTCCCAGATTTCAATCCAAATTTCCCAGATATCAATCCAATCGAGCATCTGTGATTTGTGTAGGAACAGCAAATCCAATCTGCGGCGGCTCAACATATGGTGCAACAGCAAAGGAGATTCATTGGAATAGACAACCTTCTTCCAATCGCTAAAGATCCAGTTTTCATGCTCGCGTGTCCATTGTAGGCGCTTTTGACGGTTTACCGAAATTAGCATGGGCACTCAGAGCGACCTGCGGCTACACAACAACATTTTCAGTAGGGTTCGATGTGTTGTGTGTTGTGTGTTGTGACACATTACTCCTCTCACTAGCATTCAAATTACTGGTGAGTTGCGCCAGTATCTTTTCTGTTGGCACGTGCCATACGAGATAGCCTTCGCTCACCTCTAACATCATCGATGAGGCGTGGTCAGCACTCACTTTTCCGGCGGTTCGTGGTTTTTCCTTCATCGGACAAATTTTTGATGGTACTAACCACGGCAGACTGTGAGCATCCCACAAACCTTGTCGTCTCAGAAATGCTTTGACCCACTTGTCTGGCCATTACAATTTGGCCTTTGTCTGGCCATTACAATCTGGCCTTTGTCAAACGCGCTTAAGTCCACTGCCTTTCCCATTTGAAGAACAAGAACAAAACTGCTTAACAGGATTCAATATCATCTGTTATTTATACCCCTTTCATGACCTTCACACTCACCGTCGTTTACCTGCAGTTGCTTTGATTTGCGCAAAGACGCGCTGGTCATAATGTTTTGGCTCTTCGGTGTATGTGACGCACTACAGTGGTGACGCATATGTCAAAACGGCAAGTAACAGTAATAAGCCCTTGCCGACGTAGCTTAATTGGAAAAGCATTCGACTCCAGAGTAGAAGGATGCAAGTTCGAGGGCCGCCACGGGCAAAATTTGGGTTTCACAAAATAACTAGTGGTCCACGGGGGATCAATTCCGCCGCGCCACTGGTCGCACCAGAGGCTGTTCACTTAGACTTGTTAATAGAAGCACATGTCCTGTCGAGAGTTTTCATGTTCATAAATCTTGGGGAAACTGATCACTTCGCTGAGATTTACGAAAAATAAAAATAGAAAATAAATAAATAAAATACATAGATTGAAAATTCTCTACAGTCCCACGTTTCAAAATTTTGTTTGGAGAAGGAGAGAGGTGAGGGAATAGTGGCCATGTTCGCTCATTTCTTAGCCGTGACCAAACAAACAAAATTTCATGAAAAAAAAAAGGAATAGTAGGCATTAAACTTCTTTCTTTTGGCTTGATTTATTTTTACTTTAGTAAGTTAAAAAAAAAGGCGAGCAAAAAAAGTCACCATCAACCCTATTAGAAAACAAAATTATTCGTAGTAATCACGGAATGAAGGGAAAACGTTTCTGGAAATTTGTGAAAAAAGCCCAAAATCTTTCTTTTAGAATCCGCCATTTTGGGGAAAGTTGAGTTGTCTCAAATGTGTCACCCAAAAGTTCTCTCAGGCTATTTTTAGAAAGGGGTCACAACAGTATGCAGAAGGAGATGACTTCCCCGGCGTAGAGGTCAGGGGTCACCCTGCATGGCATGTGAAGGAAGGCCATGTGTCTAGTAACAGAGTTTTGGCGCGAACCTGTTAGCCAATGGCCAGCGAAGCCGTTGGTTACTAGGGGGAGTCTTAGCCAATGGGGGGTCCGCAGTTTCAAGCATCCCAGCTTCAGTTTGAGAAATTGTCACTCTCTCTTGACTCCCTCGTTGTTCTGCCATAATGTAGGAGCAGAAGAAAAAAAAATCCGTTGACGGGCAATCCCGCCTGCCGGGCTTTGGGGCCTGGCCGGCAGTAAGAATGGCTGGCTACTTTGTTCTCGAGGCGTGGGGTCGTTATTTGATTTTGCAGCCCGAATCTGACGGCGAAAAAATGCAAGGAATTGATTACTGGAGAAGAGATGTTCATTGATTCAGCCCTCTCATAGTGGATGCCTGCAGTGTTGGGCTGCAGGGGGAAAATGCCCTCAGCAGGAGAATTTCCTTTTGCCGTCCTGTTCGACAAGGGAACGTCTGAGACATTGAGAAAAGTTTCCAGCTAATTATTTTGAACCGAGACAACTGGAGGCGTCATCAATGGCCGTCGTTATTTTGGAAGCCAACACCTCTCCGAAGGAGACTGACAGTGGTGGTGAAAAAGTCATCAAATCATGCCAAGACCCCCCTCCTTAACCCCGGGCTACAGAAAGAGGAGAAACCGTGTTGTCCCCCCTTCTGTTTTGGGAAGTGAAAAAAAGAAACAGAACAAAACAAACTTTTTCTTGTTGTGAGTGATGTGAGCAAACGTGAGCAGTGCTGCCTGCGCACAATGGAAAAGGTAAAGAAACTTTGTTTTGGCATTTCAAAAGGAAAAGAAAGAGATATGTTAGGGTTACTCTAAAATATTTAGCATGTGAGTTTTTGACAGTGGGGCAGGTCAGGTAAAACTAAAGCTTGGGTCAGTAAAACTAAAGTAATAAAAATGTAAATGTTTTTCCATTCAGGGTTTTTTTTTATGATAGTGTTATGCTGTGTAAATTTTTACATGTGTAAGGAATATCTGAAACCCAAATTCTGTTATAATCTATCATGAAAAAGCAACTCCTCAAACCAGTTATTATTATTATTGAAATTTAACTCTTTTTGTGCTTCGTAAATTTTATTATATAAATTGCACTTGGTAGTGATAGTCATAAAGTAAGAGACTTGTAGTAAGTTTTTTTGTTTTTTTTTGTCTTGAAGGCAGGTTATGGTGATTTTTGAGTTTGGCAAGTAATGGGTGTAAAATTGTGTGTACCATTTAGTAGTAGTTGTGACTAGAGACCATATCAGCAAATGGATGTGAAAGTGGATCTTCATGAGGGAAAGATATCAAAAGAAGGCATACTTTCTGACTAAAGGGGGGCATATCTCTAATGTGGCGGAATAGTTATAATGCCAATCTTTGCCTACCCAGCTAGGGGTATAGGTCTGATGAATTCACAACTCATTCACACCTCCAGCCTGAACATTGATTTTTTTTTCTTTCTGAGTGAAAATTTGGTCTCGAAAGAAGGAGATTTGAGAATCTGATTTGCATAAGGGGGAGGATATCAAAGAAGGTATACAAGCAGACTAGGATTGTCTGAAAGTGAGGCCTGTTCATTACCTGGTTGCAGTGAGATTTCTTCGCAAGGGGTATGATTTCTAGAAACAGAGGGTGCTTCGAGAGTGATAGTGATTTCTGGAAATAGAGAGTGCTTCGAGAGATGATAGTAATTTCTGGAAATAGAGAGTGCTTCGGGAAGTGATAAGGATTTCTGGAGATAGAGATATGTGTTGTGTTTTCTAGAAAGTGAGATTTATGTGGATTTTTTCTAAAGAAAATGTGAGTTTTCAGATAGTTTTTCTCTGGGAGATAGATGTGTGCCTGGAGTGAGAATTTTGGGGGAGAGACAAGAGATCTCTTGCAGGAGAGTTTTTCCTTACGTGGACATACTTCGGGTACTGAAAGGTTGCTTATGAGGATGAATTGGGGGATTCGTCTTCGGCCCCGAGTAAAACCGTCGGCCAGTAAGGAACAGCTCCTGCCAAGTGGCGTTCGAGTGTTGTACTAAAGACAGTGAGTGAGGAAAGAAATTACAGGGTAATGGGTCACACATATTGACTTTCCATTTCGTTGCATAGGCTTGATTGGCTTCACGACCCAATATCTCACCTTTAGCCTGATTAATATTTTCTTCGAGAAGTAAATTTTATTTTCAAAGAAAAGTAAGTCTGATAACTGAGATGTTTTGCCTACCCGTTACCTCAGTGGCTTACTACATGAATTAGTAAACTTACAAAAAACAACTTACATGGTACTAGTTTACATTTTTCGATTAATTTGTTTATAAATTTCTGGTCAAAATTAGTGGTGTAATTTTAAATTGTTATGAGCCGTGGGAGTGCAGAGGAGAGTGCATTTAGCACGAATTTAAAGGTGTCACGTCAATTCGTCGCGTGCGTCAATTCGTCGACTACGTCAATTCGTCGCGCGTCAATTCGTCGACTACGACAATTCGTCGCGCGTCAATTCGTCGACTGCGTCAATTCGTCGCGCGTCAATTCGTCGACCACGACGATTCGTCGCGCGTCAATTCTTCGACTACGTCAATTCGTCGCGTTTACAGATTTTGGTTACATACAAAACGAATGCAGGAAAACGTACGATTTCGAACGTCTTGCTCCCTGATCAAATTTATAAAATTTGGACACGCAGACAGGATAGGAATATTACGTTTTTCTTTGGCACTAAAAATATTAGACGGTAAACGGCTTTTGGAACGGGGCAGGGCCCGGTTGGTCAGAGCCCCCCATATACAAAATTTTCGTAAAATCTACAGTTTTCAATTCAGAACCACCAAATCTGGAATACTATCTCGTGGTATTCTAACTTTGACTGAAGATGGTTTGGGAAGCGGTTGGAGAGGGGTAGAGCCACACCCCCCCTACAGAATTGCCGTAAAATATAGTTTTCAATTTAGAACTACCAAATTTGGTATAATATCTCATGGTACTCTAACTTAGACGGTAGACGGTTTTTGGAACGGGTCAGGGGCCAGGTTGGTCAGAGCCTCCCATACACAAAATATTCGTAAGATCTACAGTTTTCAATTCAGAACCACCAAATCAGGTATCCTATCTCATAGTACTCTAACTTAGACGGTTGTCGGTTTTTGGAACGGGTCAAGGCCCGGGGAGTCAGAGCCCCCCCATACATAATTTTTTTTCGTAAAATCTAGTTTTCATTTCAGAACCATCATATTTGGTATCATGAAACTCTAACTTAGACGCTAGACGTTTTTTGGTAGGGGTTGGAGCCCGCGGGGTCGGAGCCCCCCCCCCCCCTCATAAAAAATTTCGTAAAATCTACAGTTTTCATCTTAGAACCACCAAATTTGGTAAACTATCTTATGGTACTCTAACTTAGACAGCAGACCGTTTTTGGAACGGGTCAAGGCCCGGGGGTCAGAGCCCCCCACATACAAATTTTCTTAAAAACAACAGTTTTCAATTCAGAACCACCTAATCTGGTATACTATCTCATGGTACTCTAACTTAGACGCTAGACGGTTTTTGGAAGGGGTTGGAGCCCGGGGGGTCAGATCCCCCCCCCCGAACAAAAACTTTTTCGTAAAATCTACAGTTTTCCTTTTAGAACCACCAAATTTGGTATACTATCTCATGGTACTCTAACTTAGACGCTAGACGGTTTTTGGAAGGGGTTGGAGCCCGCGGGGTCGCCCCCCTCATAAAAAATTTCGTAAAATCTACAGTTTTCATCTTAGAACCACCAAATTTGGTATACTATGTTATGGTACTCTAACTTAGTCGGCAGAACGTTTTTGGAACGGGTCAAGGCCCGGGGGTCAGAGCCCCCCTACATACAAAATTTTCTTAAAAACAACAGTTTTCAATTCAGAACCACCTAATCTTGTATACTATCTCATGGTACTCTAACTTAGACGCTAGACGGTTTTTGGAAGGGGTTGGAGTCCGGGGGTCAGACCCCCTCCCCCCGAATAAAAACTTTTTCTTAAAAACTACAGTTTTCAATTCAGAACCACCTAATCTGGTATACTATCTCATGGTACTCTAACTTAGACGCAAGACAGTTTTTGGAAGGGGTTGGAGCCCGGGCTGTCAGACACCCCCGAATAAAAACTATTTCGTAAAATCTACAGTTTTCAATTTAGAACCACCAAATTTGGTATACTATCTCATGGTACTCTAACTTAGACAGTAGACCGTTTTTGGAACGGATCAAGGCCCGGGGGTCAGAGCCCCCACATACAAAGTTTTTTTAAAAACTACTGTTTTCAATTCAGAACCACCAAATCTGGTATACTATCGCATGGTACTCTAACTTAGACGCTAGACGATTTTTTGAAGGTGTTGCAGCCCGGGGGTAAGGACCCCCCTCATATAAAAATTCGCTAAATCTGCAGTTTTCAATTTAGAACCACCAAATTTGTTATACTATCTCATGGCACTCTAACTTAGACGACAGACCGTTTTTGGAACGGGTAAAGACCCGGGGGTCAGAGCCCCCACATACAAAATTCTCTTAAAAACTACAGTTTTCAATTCAGAACCACCAAATCTGGTATACTATCTCATGGTACTCTAACTTAGACGCTAGACGATTTTTTGAAGGTGTTGCAGCCCGGGGGGTAAGGACCCCCTCATATAAAAATTCGCAAAATCTGCAGTTTTCAATTTAGAACCACCAAATTTGTTATACTATCTCATGGTACTCTAACTTAGACGACAGACCGTTTTTGGAACGGGTAAAGGCCCGGGGGTCAGAGCCCCCCACATACAAAATTCTCTTAAAAACTACAGTTTTCAATTCAGAACCACCAAATCTGGTATACTATCTCATGGTACTCTAACTTAGACGCTAGACGAGTTTTGGAAGGGGTTGGAGCCCGGGGGTCAGACCACCCCCCGAATAAAAACTTTTTCGTAAAATCTACAGTTTTCAATTTAGAACCACCAAATTTGGTATACTATCTCATGGTACTCTAACTTAGACAGTAGACCGTTTTTCGAAGGGGTTGGAGCCCGGGGGTAAGGCCCCCCCCCATAAAAATGCCGCGTAAAATCTACAGTTTTCAATTTAGAACCACCAAATTTGGCATACTCTCTCATGGTACTCTAATTTAGACGGTAGACGGTTTTGGGAACGGGTCGGGCACGGGGTCAGAGTCCGCCCATAAATTTTTTTCGTAAAAACTAAAGTTTTCAATTTAGAGCTACCAAATTTGGTATACTATATAATGGTGTTCTAAATTAAACGGTAGACGGTTTTCAGAACGGGTCGGGGCAAGGGTGGTTACCCCCCCCCCCCCCCTACACACAAACTTTCATAAAATCTATAGTTTTCTATTTAGAACCACCAAATTTTGTATACTATCTCATGGTACTCTAACTTAGACGGTAGAAGGTTTTTGGAACGGATCAAGGCCCGGGGGTAACCCCCCCCACACACACACACACACACACATACAAAATTTTCTTAAAATCTTTATTTTTCAATTCAGAACCACCAAATTTTGTGTCATGAAACTCTAACTTAGCGGGAGATGGTTTTTTAAACGGGTCGGGGCTCGGGGATAGGAGCAACCCCCCCCCCCCCCCGTACAAAATTTTTAATTTTCGTAAAATCTACAGTTTTCAATTTAGAACCACCAAATTTGGAATACTATCTCATGGTATTCTAACTTAGACTGTAGACGGTTTTTGGAAAGGGTCGGAGCCCGGGGTTCAGAGCCCCCCCCCCCTCATACGAAATTTCGTAAAATCTAGTTTTCAATTTAGAACCACCAAATTTGGTATACTATATCATGGCACTCTAATTTAGACGGTAGCGGTTTTTGGAACGGGTCGGGGCCCTGGGTATTAGAGCCCGCCCCCGTACAAAATTTTTGTAAAATACATCGTTTTCAATTTAGAACCACCAAATTTAGTATACTATCTCATGGTGTTCTAACTTAGACTGTAGACGGTTTTTTCTAAAGGGTCGGAGCCCGGGGTTCAGAGCCCCCCCCCCCCCCATAAAAAAATTCGTGAAATCTACAGTTTTTAATTTAGAACCACCAAATTTGGTATACTATAACATGGTACTCTAACTTAGACGGGAGACGGTTTTCAGAACACGTCGGGGCACGGGGGTTAGAATGCCCTCCCCGACAAAATTTTCGTAAAATCTACAGTTTTCAATTTAGAACCACCAAATTTGGTATACCATATCATGGTACTCTAACTTAGACCGTAGACGATTTTCGGAACGGGTCGGGGCCCGGGGATTAGATCCTTCCCCCATACAAAATTTTCGTAAAATCTACAGTTTTCAATTTGGAACAACCAAATTTGGTATATTATCTCATGGTACTCTAACTTAGATGGCAGACGGTTTTGGGAACGGGTCAGGCACGGGGTCAGAGCCCTCCCCATAAAAAATTTTCGTAAAATCTACAGTTTTCAATTTAAAACCACCAAATTTGGTATACTATGTCATGGTACTCTAACTGAGAATGCAGGCGGTTTTTGGAAACGGTTGGAGCCAGTGGTTCAGAGCCTCCCCATGCCAATTTTTGTAAAACCTACAGTTTCGAATTTAGAACGACCAAATTTAGTACACTACCTCATTGTATTGTAACTTACTTAGACCGCAGACGGAAAGGGTCGGTGCCCGGTGTGAAGGGGGCCCATTCAAAATTTTCGTAAAAATTACAATTTTTACTCTTAAGAACTGCATCCCAATACAGCACTCCATTACCCCACCTACGGTCTAGGTTAGAGGCCATAGATAACAATAAAGTGAAAAAATATCCGGTTCAGGATGTATTAAAAACACAAATTAATAAACGTTAGCTTTCACCACCAACGGTTGCCTTATCAGGCAGAAATACAATGTAATGTAAATAATGTAAATTCTTTTTTGCTTCGTATAATTAAATTAACTAAATCAAAAGATTTAAAATAAGTTTCCTGGAAATTTACGGAAATAGCTTTTTCATACATTAACTTTCACCCTCTGAACTTGGTGATTTTAGAAATAGTAATATTTACCTGGGAAATACCGGGTACCCCTGCTAGTAAGAACTAAAGATAATGTTACACTTTTAGTCAGGTACAAAACAATAATTAGAAAGCCCTAGGACTGGGCCTGTTTAGCAATTTTCACTGTGCCGTGCTAATTTTCATAATGCTTTCATAGAAGTCCAAGATTTTAGCAATGCGCTTTTCTGAGGTTGGAACTATTAAGCAGACCCTAGGCCTAGAGTTTTTTGATAGTTTTCAGTCCTCCGAGCTGATATTTATGTAGTTTTCATAGAAAATAAAATGAATTCTGTTTAAATGTTACTCGAGCACAAAGCATTAATAGATACGCCCGAGACCTAGGCATATGCATTTATAGTAATTTTTATAATGCTGTGATTATATGAGGTTTGCATGACAAACCAATTTAAGAGTGTTACGCTTATCAAAAATTATTTAAAAGGCCTAGGCCTAGCTGCCAATAATTAATATTTGGTGCCTAAGTGAAAGCGCAACATTATTAACTTGATTTGTTATGCAAACCTTATAAATACGACCACAGCGATTAAAAGTTACTAAAGAGTCCTTGTAAGCAATATTTTTTGACCGAGTGCAAGTACAATTTACGAAATGTCAACAGGTCAAAATATCTAAAGTAACAATGAAATTTGGAATATTTCTTTTTTCTTTCTTTTTATTTCAGTTTTGACACTTGTATTAAGTTTTAAAAACATATATTTCTCCTATCGTATACCTTCATTGTGCTTTCAACAGAATTTCTTACCATGTTTTGGGTATTTTGTTTCGTGTGGTTGCAGTTTTTTAATGTTTTGGGCATTTCATTTTGTGTGGTTACTTCTTTTTATGTTTTGGGCATTTTACTTTCTATGGGTGTTTTTGTTATGTTTTTGTTATTTTCTTTTCTGTGGTGGTTGTAATGTCGACAGGATGAAAAGGGGAAACTGTGGACAGTCACGATGCCTACTTACTTATAATTTTTTTTTCAAATACAGCACATGATTTTGTATTGAGTTATACCACTAACTCATTAAGCGACTACAGGTTTCTTTAAATATGAACTTTTTCTTAGAGCCTTTTGTTTCCTCTACCTAGCTTTTTCGGCTCCGCAATTTCTTTTTTTGGTTTTAGAATATTTTCCTTATTATTAATCTATTTTCTCATGCAAACTCTTTATGTAAGGTTATGTTTATTCTATCGAAGTATTTTGCAATTATACGTGAAGCCCTGTTGCTGAAGTGAAAAAAATTATTTCCAACTGAAACAACGCAGTTCAGGTATTTTCCCGCTGTTAACTCAAAGAATGAAAACAAAAACAACAAATCTGTGCAATGGTTGAGGCATGAGACAGTACTTACTGGTAACCAGGCAAAGTTTTAAGGAAGAATGAGCTTAAGAATTTCTAACTGCAACAAAAAAGAGCATCCGCACTGTATCCCTCCCCATCCCCTAGTGCCGGCCTTTGGACGTCTTGAAAGAGAAGTCTTAAGGACACATCTGTATCGTAATTGCCTGAGCATTCGCGACAATCTTCTGGTGTCGTAGTAGAAAAACACACTTCCTACTTCGCCTAAATTGCTTGGATGTAATGCCAACGAACAAAGTTTTGCTCTCGCATTGAATTTCTGTTGCTTTTGATGGAATACTTTTCCCCTGGGGTTCACCGCTTTCGCTATAGTCTTCAGGACAGACGGCAATACACCCCCACGTAAAACACCAATTTCACGGCAATTAACAGCAATTAGCGAAAGAAAGGGGCGGTACAGGAAATAAGTCGAACGAGACAGATCTGAACTTAGAAAGTTGGGGGAAGGTGTTGCATGAAAAACTGTGTTTGGCTTACAGATCATTTGGCACGTAGGGACGTAGGTTTCGTTTAATATGTTACGGGGTAAACAAATTGTCTTTTCAGTATAAAAATTTTCTTTCATACGCGTGGTGCAACACAAAAAATTTGAATTTATTTTTGAGAATTAGCATGACGCCTACCGGCCCAGAGTACAGCTGCCCAGTTCGTGCCTGCTGCCGCCTCCGGAACCTGGCTCCCGGGTTCTTCGCATCTGTTGATCCCCCGCCTGGAGCGTCCCAGCTGTAAAATACATGTACCTCTGCGTTTTGGAAAAACAAAAGATAAGAGGCCGATCCTTAAAATTAACCACTTCTTGTGACCGCAGGTACGAAAATCTTGAACTTCGCTTAAACACTAACTGGAGGAACAAGCTTCACGTGATTGTCTGTATTCTGAGTGTTTTATTGAATGGTTGCTCATTAGTTCGTAGTTGACTGGAGAACAGAGAACGTGCTTGTTGAAACCTTTGTTGTGCGTTGTCAAGTGATAATAGTGGAAATATATCATTCTAAATATTTTTGAAAGAGAAAGTGCATTGTTTTCCGAAGGCACTATGCAGATGAAGAATGCAACATAAATAGTTAACTCACAAAAAGAAAATGATTTGCTGAAATGGAAAGGGTATTTATTTTGCCATAACAGAGTGCGAGGTGATTTACGGTATTGTCACTGTATTGAAAGAAATTATGGAAATTGTACTGGCTTTGCTAGTACTATTCTTATTGGAGATGAACACAGGATGCGCAATGAGAAACCACATAATCATGCTCCAAGACCGGAGAAAAGTCATGTTGCTGTTGCAAGAGCGCAAATAAAAGAACGAGCGAGAAATACGGACGAAGCCCCTGCACAAATTATTCAAACCGTGACAACGTCAATGGCTACAGTAAATGCAGCTTACATGCCTAATATGGATGCACTAAGGCAAGTTGTAAAAAAGAGAAGACATGCCAAGACATGCCTGCCGAGCCTACGACTTCAGAACGGATCGATGCCCCAATAAATTTACAGGAGAAGATGGTGCAAAATTTCTTGGCAGAGATAGCGCATTTGGACATCAAAGAATTATTTTATTTTTAACAGAGAATAATTCACGAAAGCTTAAAGAAGCACCCCTCTGGATTATGGATGGGACATTTGAAACTTGTCCAACCCTTTTTAGGCAATTATGTTCCATTCATGCTATGGTTGAAACGAATCCAGAGATGCACAGACTTGTCCCACTAGTTTATGGGTTACTTTCCAGCAAGTATAAAGAATATAATACTATTATACAGTATTTTTGTAGGATTTACAAGACTATGCATCAGACTATGATATTCAGCTTGCACCACAATATACGCATAGTAATAGATTTTGAAATAGCTACCGTTATAATGCTGCTAAAAAGGAATTTGGAAGCAGCACACACAAATGTTGTTGGTTTCATCTAGGAAAAAAATGTGCTGAGGAATATCCGTCCTCTGGCATAGCCTTGGAATATAGGGAAAACAGTGAGTTTGCTCTCAAAGTCAGACATTTGCAAGCACTCGCATTTTTTTTCATCTGATGAAATTCCAGCTGCTTTTGAAGAAGTGAAATCAATTTTACTAGAATATGCAGATTCTGTAGTTCAGTGGTTTGAGGAAAATTATGTTCTTGGAAAATTTCGTGGAAGCAGAAGAAACAATCCGAGCAGAAGCCCTCCGCTGTTCCCGCCAACAATTTGGTCAGTAAGTGAAAACAATTTATTTGGCTTTCCCAGAACACAAAACGAACTTGAAAGATTAGACAGACGCTGGAATACAATTCTGGGAGAGAAAAAACTGTGACTGTACGAAATAATCAGTGAAATTGCGAAAGAGGAGAGAACAACTATGGCTAAAATCGAAAGAGGGATAGCACAGATTCCAACAAATCCACCCAGAAGAGAAACGCTGGCAAGATAAAAAGGAATTCGAACTTCTTTGGTGCACAGAGACAATGTTAACATGCTGGACTTTTTAAGAGGAATTTCATATGATTCTACCCTTTACTAAAATGTGCTGGTATTTCTCACTAATTGAATTATACCTTTTACTAACTTGTATTTGAATTTTTCAAGAATGTAATTCCGCCGAAGATGCAAGAATGTAAAACACAACGCAAAATTAAAAAAGACAAAATTTTCAAAATAGCATGTCAAAAACATAAAATGTCAAAAAGTAATCCAAAATGTGAAACAAATAAAAATTCAAAATGCAATCCAAAATGTGAAACAAATAAAATTTCAAAATGCAATCACAAGTCACAAGCATTACAAAAATGCGAAACGCTATGTAACAAGTACAACACAAAATAAAACAAATGCCAAAAAAAAATGCATACGCTTTGTAAAATGTACAAAACAAAATAAATGCCATATTCATAAGGATTTCATGACAAGTCAAGTTAAAAATGAACTTTTACTCAGACTTCAAATAATAATTACTAGCCTCTACACCTTTTTAAGTCTTTAATAAGTGCAACATCATTAACCTGACTTGTCATCAAACATTATCAATATGACCATAGCATACAATCACTTAAAAGACTTGTTAATGGATGAATTGAGGAATCACCAAGTTCAGCTGGTGAAAGTTAATGGCTGTTTATAGTTTTGTACTCGAGTAAATGCGCAACACAGTAAACTTGACTTTCTTTGAAAATGTTATGTATATGAGCACGGTTGATTGAAAACTGATAAAAAGGCTTAAGGCCTGTTTATTAATTTTTGTGCCTCAGTCAAAACGCAGTACCATAACCTTGGCATGTTATCGAAACCTTATGAATACGTCTGACTAAAAATTCCTAAAAAACGTTTACGCCTAAGGTCTTGTAACTAAAGTTTTGTGACAGGGTAAAACTGCAACATTAATAACTTGACATGTTATGTTAACGTTGTGAATATGAGCACGGCGGATTAAAGATTTCAACAAATAGCCTTTGGGATTAATGTGTTGTAGCTGAGTAAAAATGTATCATTATCTTGATTTTCTATATAAACCAAACTACGTGCTGAAATGGCCCAACTATATATACGTATACTTCAACCATATACCGAAGCGCTGACAAGGTGAAAACAAAAGTGCAATTTTGTACGGTCCCCTAACATTTTATGGCCAGCCTGCATGGAAGTGGACACGTTGATATCAAAAACATACTTTTTGTACGGTCCACAACAAATAGCAATGGACACGTCGCAATCTTTGGGGGGGGGGGTGAACGACCACCGTGATCAATTCAGTGGGCTATAAGCAGTCGGACGTTCCCAACTTTGGGCCACTGGCTCCTGGGAAGGAGGACAGCCAGTGCCAGAAGTCAAGCACAACGTCCATGATTCACCGGGATTTGAACCAGGATCCTTCTCGACAAGTGGTCAGAAGCCAGCGCCTAGATCACTCCGCCGTCGTAGCGGCACACGTTGAAATGTATTTTTCATACGGCCCCAAACGCTCTTATGAACATACTAGATTGAACTGGACGCAAATAAATCATTAATATAATTTGTACTAGCAGGGATACCAGTTATTTGCCAGGTACATATTACTATTTGTGGAATCACCAAGTTCAGCGGGTGAAAGTTAATGAATGAAAAAGATATTCCTGCAATTTTCCAGTAAACTTATTTTAAATTTTTTGATTTAGTTAATTTAATTTTGCGAAACAAAAAAAGAAAGAAAAAGGAATGGGAATACTTACCTTCTAGGAGACATCTATAGAACTGCCGTACATCTGGCGTGTGCTTCTGTGAATCCCGCGACACAGAAATGCAATGTACCTATGTGATGTCGCATGCATACGACTTCACATTGGCATTGATTATCTTTTTCTTACCGTTTTGAATTTTGAATATCTGGAACTCTCTGTTTACATTACATTATATTTCTTTCTGATAAGCCGCTCGTTGGTAGTGAAAGCTAAACTATATAGATTTGTGTTTTTAATACACCATTAAACGCATATTTTTGCACTTTATTGTTATCTACAGTCCCTAACTTAGACCATAGGTTGGTTAGTTGGTTGGTTGATGGTTTATAGTTCAAGGCCCTCAAAGGGCCAAAGAGCGCCTTAGAACGTAGATAGGGTATTCTTAAAAGTAAAAAACGGAACTTTTTACGAAAGTTTTGCATGGGGCTACCTTGACCCGGGCCCCGACCTTTCCAAAAACCGTCTACCGTCCAAGTTAGATAACCATAAGTAGTATACCAAATCTGGTTGTCCTAAATTGAAAACTGTAGATTTTACGAAATTTTTGTGAGGAGGGGGAGGGGCTCTCACCCCGGGGTTCCAACCCCTTCCAAAAACCGTCTAGCGTCTAAGTTAGAGTTTCATGATAGCAAATTTGGTGGTTCTGAATTGAAAACTGTAGTTTTTAAGAAAATGTTGTGTGTCTGTGTGTGTGTGCGGGGGGGCTCCGACCCCCAGGGCCTTGACCCGTCCCAAAAACCGTCGACCGTCTAAGTTAAAGTACCATGAGATAGTATACCAAATTTGGTGGTTCTAAATTGAAAACTAGATTTTGCAATTTTTTTATGAAAGGGGTCCTTACCCCCTTCACAAAAAAATCTGCAACCCCTTCCAAAATCGTCTAGCGTCTAAGTTAGAGTACTATGAGATAGTATACCAGATCTGGTGGTTCTGAATTGAAAACTTTAGTTTTTCAGAAAATTTTGTATGTAGGGGGCTCTGACCCCCCGGCCCTTGACCCGTTCCAAAAGCGGTCTACCGTCGAAGTTAGAATACCATGAGATAGTATACCAAATCTGGTAGTTCTAAATTGAAAACTGTAGATTTTACGCGGCATTTTTATGGGGGGGGGGGCTCTTACTCCTGGGCTCCAACCCCTTCCAAAAACCGTCCAGCGTCTAAGTTAGAGTACCATGAGATAGTATACCAGATTTGGTGGTTCTGAACTGAAAACTGTAGTTTTTAAGAGAATTTTCTATGTGGGGGGCTCTGACCCCACGGGCCTTGACCCGTTCCAAAAACGGTCTGCCGTCTCAGTTAGAGTACCATAAGATAGTATACCAAATTTGGTGGTTCTAAGATGAAAACTGTAGATTTTACGAAATTTTTATGAGGGGGGGGGGGCTCCGACCCTGCGGGCTCCAACGTTTTCCAAAAACCGTCTAGCGTCTAAGTTAGAGTACCATGAGATAGTATACCAAATTTGGTGGTTCTAAATAGAAAACTGTAGATTTTACGAAAAAGTGTTTATTCGGGGGGGTCTGACCCCCGGGCTCCAACCCCTTCAAAAAACCGTCTCGCGTCTAAGTTAGAGTACCATGAGATAGTATACCAGATTAGGTAGTTCTGAATTGAAAACTGTTGTTTTTAAGAAAATTTGTATGTGGGGGGCTCTGACCCCCGGGCCTTGACCCGTTCCAAAAACGGTCTGCCGTCTAAGTTAGAGTACTATAAGATAGTATACCAAATTTGGTGTTTCTAAGATGAAAACTGTAGATTTTACGAAATTTTTTATGAGGGGGGCGGGGCTCCAACCCCGCGGGCTCCAACCCCTTTCAAAAACCGTCTAGCGTCTAAGTTAGAGTTTCATGATACCAAATTTGATGGTTCTGAAATGAAAACTAGATTTTACGAAAAAAAATTATGTATGGGGGGGGGCTCTGACTCCCCGGGCCTTGACCCGTTCCAAAAACCGACAACCGTCTAAGTTAGAGTACTATGAGATAGGATACCTGATTTGGTGGTTCTGAATTGAAAACTGACCAACCGGGCCCTGCCCCTTTCCAAAAACCGTTTACCGTCTAATATTTTTAGTGCCAAAGAAAAACGTAATATTCCTATCCTGTCTGCGTGTCCAAACTTTATAAATTTGATCAGGGAGCAAGACGTTCGAAATCGTACGTTTTCCTGAATTCGTTTTGTATGTAACCAAAATCTGTAAACGCGACGAATTGACGTAGTCGACGAATTGACGTAGTCGACGAATTGACGCGCGACGAATTGACGTAGGCGACGAATTGACGCGCGACGAATTGACGTAGGCGACGAATTGACGCGCGACGAATCGTCGCAGTCGACGAATTGACGCACGCGACGAATTGACGTAGAACCGAATTTAAATCGATATATATGTTCATATGAGGCTTTCACCGATGAACTAAATCCATGGAACCCCCCCCCCTTAAGAAATATCTGGCTACGTCACTGGAGGTAGAGGATATTGGCCGAAATGGACGAGGCTTAAATTTGGAAGTCGAGAAGAGAAAGAGTGTGTGCAAAGAGCAGTGTTTACCTCAACAGAACATTTACTACATAGGTTTTCTTGCTGTTTGTTCTTCTGAAGCCATCAAAATAGTGAACATACTTTGTCATTTTAGTATAACTCGGTTTTATTCTACAAGAATACTGAAATACAGGTTTTTTTTTTTTTTTTTTTGATTGGAGGTTTAACGACCACCGTGAGCAACTCAATGGGCTATAAGCAGTCGCCCGTCCCTAATTTTAGGGTCACTGGTTCCAGGGAAGGGAGGGAGCCAGTGCCGTAAGACAAACACAACACCCATGCCTGACCGGGATTCGAACCCGGACCCCTTACGGACGAATGATCAGAGGCCAACGCCTTAGACCACTGCGCCACCGGGGCGGCGAAATACAGGTTTACATATATGTACTTTTTTTCCCTTGAGTTATACATAAGATCATCGGCCCAAAATATAGCGGTCCACCGGGAATTCTCTCGGTATACCAGCGACCCAGTCCGCGCCTGCCCCCATGTGCCACCTCGGCAGTTTTCGAAGACAGGTTTGGACATAAGGAAGTATTGTGTAAGATCTCATCCCCTTCCAGTTAGTGTAATTTTCGGCGGACTACTCCAGATGTGACTTAGGGCACTCTGCTCTTACAGCAACGCCCGCTTCCTATTGATGAGAGCTATGTGGCATTGGTGCAGAGCATCGTGGACGCGTTGCAGGTGTTCGTCTTAGATGTTCTCATCCACAGCCTGACCATCTCGCACGAGTTCCCAGTGCACAGGCCCATCACAATTCCACCAAACGCACATCCTGATTTTCTTCTCGTACTGCCCTTTTTGCAGCACTGTGCTTCCTGGAGTGACCTCAGCCACTGGTTCCCAGCAGAGCTGAGACGGGCTGAACCCCAGCCCGAAATCCCGAAGCAGAGCTCGAGCTTGGGTTGTAGAATATTTACTGCGGTTCGGGCTCGGGATCTTAGAGAGAGGGAGAGCGAGATATTTTTTTTTATATATAAATGTGATTTTATATGATTTAGCAAATGAGGCGCTTTATAGTTAGTAAAGAGAATTCTTCGGCAACTGTTTCTGGTTGGGGAGCGAGCATTTGAGGCGGCTATTTATTCCAGACTTTGGTAGAAAATGGCATAGGCCGCGCATTAGTGTGTTTCTGCAGAGAAGAAAAAGCTTTTTCAAGAACTATAGATATTGGATAGTTAATAGGTTGCCGACGATAATTTACTCCCAATCTCCACGCAGTAGCTTCCTGCTAATTCTACACTATCTACCAACAAGTAATTGGACACCCCTGCAATCGACGATATCTGCGGTCCTGATACACGTCACGGCCGCCGCCGCTAAATATCGTGTGGGAAACAACAACGCAACCAGTCGCATGCAAGATGCCATGCAGTTCGGAGCTCTTTGATTTCGAGAAAGGTGTAATCGTCGGGTATCACAGAAATGGCCGATCCATGCGTGACATATCCAGCGACTTGAAGTACCGAAAGTCGACAGTGGCCTACGTGATTGGCAAGTGGAAGATGAGAGGTGACTGTCGGAATGTGCCCCGACCCGGCAGACCCACAAAACTGGGAGTTAGAGACCGACGGTGCTGGCCAGAGAAATTCGGAAGAACCGCACCAAATCGATGGGCCACATCCGCTAGGAGTTTCAACAGGCATCCAGGAGTGTTCTTTCGATAAATACCATCCGTAAGGAAGCCCATCTGTTTGGTTATCATGGACGTGCTGCCGCCCACAAGCCTTTGATCACCAAGTCCAATAGCGCTGTTCCGCTAACGTGGTGCAAAGAACGTCGACAGTGGACCGTTGAACAGTGGAAACAGGTTCTCTGGAGCGACGAATCAAGGTTCACTCTCTACCGTTCGGATGGCAGGGTCTGGGTTTGGCGTCTGCCTGGAGAACGCCTCCTGCCGGAATGTATTGTGCCAACTGTGAAGTTCGGCGGCGGTGGAATTATGCTATGGGGGTGTTTCTCCTGGTATGACACGGGACCCTTGGTCGCAATTCCTGGTAGACTCAACACCGAGACCTACGGCACCATTTTGGATGACCATGCGCTTCCTACGTTGTGGCAGTTTTACGGGGTGGACCCAGGTTACTTTCAGGATGACAATGCCACCTGTCATGTTGCGAGGTCCACCATGGCTTGGTATGGTGACAATGGGGTTAATCGAATGAGCTTGCCTGCGCAGAGCCCGGACCTTAACCCTATTGAGCACCTCTGGGACGAGTTGGAGCGTCGACTTAAGGGGTGACCCCACCGTCCGAAATCGGTGAAGGAACTGACCTGTCTTCTCCAAGCCGAGGGAAAGAAAATACCGCTAGCCGTCGTACAACGCCTGGTTGAGAGTATGCCCCGAAGGGTCGCAGTTGTAATCGCCGCTCGTGGGGACTCCACCAGCTATTGAAGGTGAATAAACTTCGTTTTCCTTTGCTATCACAGGTGTCCAATTACTTGTTGGTAGATAGTGTATTTAGCATGCATATTGCAGCGCATTATGGCGCCATAATATTAGCATTATTTGAGCAACATACAATTGCAGCACCACCCGAACATTTTGGATGCTCGGTCGCCCGAAGCATTTCAGATCGAAACGAACGTCAAAGAAAATCGTACAGTTACTCTGTAAAAATAGATAGAGGTTCCTTCCAACCACTCCCCATTTGAGAAATACATTGGTTAATTGCAGGAGGAGTAGAGACTAGAAGTTTGGTCAAGGAGATGTTTTATATTAATGGTTGAACAGGTTAGCCAGTTTTCGGGCTCGTTCGGGCACGCACTCTATCTTGCAATATAAAATTCGGGCTCGGGTGGGCTCGGGTGGGCTCGGGCTGTATACCACGGGCGCGGACGGGCTCGGACTCCGAAAATTGAGCCCGAACTCAGCTCTGGTTTCCAGTGGCAGGATAACGTAGGAATATCCAGTTTTCATCACCTGTCAAAATACGAGGCCAAAACCTATCGTCCTGTGGATGTGACAACAGCATGCGACAGAGAGCGACACGCTATTTTTATTTTGCCTGCTGCGGTGTCAATTGGCTCCTGGAGGAGAAACCAAGCTGGTGCCGGTGACGAACAGTGGTGGATTGGGAAGAGAAACCCCACCTCAGCTGCCAATTCTGTTCTGGTATCCGGGTTCGGTGTTATTATTTCGACCAAGGTGTCAGTGTTGTTATTCGTTCGACATTGTGATCGCGGCTTGTCTTCGAAATTGATGACCCCAGCCACGACCCGACTCGATTGCACCAGCATTGAGACGTCGGGACCATTTTTTTGTCCACTGTTTTTCCTCGCCTTCAACCGCATAAATTTCCCTCTCTGCTGCAGTCGCATTTAACTGTTTCTTTTTTAATGCTATGCATCTTTTCCGACAGCAGTAAATCCTAAGTAAAATATTCGGTGTAAGGAAGATGAAAGTAGTCAAAGCCATTGTTCAATTTCTAGAGCGTTATGTCGTTGCCCTCGGGCGTCCACTGCCCCCGTAACCATTGTTCAAATCGGAATTTTGATGCTGTCCCTGAAGTGACGCAACAATAGTCAATTTCATTGTTACTCAACAATACATTTTACTAAACTACCGCCGGACATTAGCTCATCACGTTTTACATAATCTAACAATATCTCATTGCAGCCTGCGTAAATTACGAGAACCTGATGCTAAGTGTGATAAAAGCCATTACAAAAAGGCATTTTTATTGCTATGAAAACTGTGCGTCGTAGCGATATGCTATTGACGAGAGCTTTAAAATAATGTACAACACAATGGGGTGTATATATTCCAGACCAAAGTTACTAATCCCCCTCGCTAACACACTTGCGATTCAGGTTTTCTTTCTATCTTGAGATCAGATTTTAGCTTGAGCATGCGCAGATGAACTTTCTTAGCTACATCGCATTTCATCGGTGTCAGTGTCGTTTCTTACGCTCGTCTAAATCTGAATAATATATAATAATAGAAATAAATGTTATTTTTGAAAAACTAAATAATCCAAATACTTACTACTGCCGCAGTCATAGTTTAGTAAATATTTACTTTTATGATTCACATATCTTCTTTTATTGGTTTTACGACAATAACATTCATTATCCACCTACGTAAGTACCGCGCTCAATGTCAGGAATTAGTAAACCTCATTGTTTGTTGTTATGATTTGATTCCACTTAGTTTCTAACGGACTGTGGTTCATTGTGGTCGTGAGTGACGCGAATAAATGCAATGTACATATACTCTCGAATCACTCGTTTTATTTCACACCTACAAAGATTTTTGCATGCGAAATATGCATAGCGTAAATTATCTAAAAAGAGTACCAGGTTACTATCTCGACTTTTTTTTTTTCACTAATGTCGTAGGAGCACCCAAACAGCACGTTTGTCGGCCTCCTTTCTTTGCTCATTTCATAACGCAACATGGCTCCATGCTAAATGGCGTCGCCACCCGGGTGGGACAGTGGTGTAAGCGCTGGCTTCTGACTATTCGTCCGAGATGGATCCAGGTTCGAATTCCAGTGATGCGTGAATGTTGTGTTTGTCTTACGTCATTGGTTCTCTCCTTTCCCTGGAACCATATGCCCTAAATTAGGGACGGGTGACTGTTTATACCTATTGAGTTGCTCAATGTGGTCGTTAAATCCCCAATAAATAAATAAATAAAATGGACGTCATGAACCTCTTGTCTTCCACGTCATTGCGTTATCCAGTCGAAGGTGGGGTGCATTTCGCACAGGATCGGCGGCGTAACATTATGCGTAACTCAAAACAGGACGAACTTTTGACTTACCCTGGTGTATATAAAAAAAAGTATAGCAATATAGACAAGAAATAAAAAATTCTGAAATAATAACAATAAATGAGACCGAACTGTTCCTGCTTCCAAGAAATGCTCTTTGGCTTGCTTTTAGTCTCATAAGAGTTAGTACAACTCAGTTTATGATAATTACCGCAAGTAATTCATTTTGTACGCGACATCATTTTTCTGTTTCATGTGATTGCTGTTAATATGAAATTCATTTATTGCTGTTACCAAGAAACCCAGAACTGGTCGGTTTCATGAGTGACGACCTTAAAAAATTCCAATGCAGTTTCTTGAAGAACAGTTTAAATTTTACAGGTAATTTCATTTTCAGGTGAGAAGGGTCAATCATCGCCGTCTACCCGGCCCTTTCTGATTGCCCTCACCTTTAAATTTCCTGGAAAATATGCACATATGCGTATATGCATGTATGCACAGGGAGGCCTGCCTGGGCTCAGTGTAGCTGGAGAGCTCCTAGTTTCATAGTTGCGTGGATATGACTTGGAGCCCATTAAAGTTTAATTTCATTTGTTCTTGTCGGATTTACAATTTGGATGTCACGAAAATGTAAAGAGTATTCAAGTTATTTATTTATCTATTTATTTGCAGCGTTCCTGGTCCTGTCGCCAGCTTGATTGCTTTTTCTTAATGTTGACATACTGATTTCCGAGCTAATTACTAAATCAACAGTATAGGATAAGCTCTTATCTTCGGAATGCCAGTTTAAGTAAACCCTACAAGCTTTCGGATATTTTCACCATTTATTGATAATTTAAAAATAAGTGCGTAGATTTCGGCGTAAGATGCTGTTCTTGGAATTGCGGTGTGGAGAACACTGAGATTGAAATAAATCGGCTTAACAGCGCAAATATTTGGCCGCCATCCTCGTCCGCTAGCAATCGAATCACAGAGGAGTTTTGATTCTAGATGATCGTATGGTGGTGTAAATTATTTATGGATTACGAATTCCACCATCAACCTCAATCTGAGGATGTTGTTCAGTCTCCGTATTAGATGTATAATTAATTAGAAAACATTCCACCAATAAACCCATTCGTAGTGTCTAATAAATAGTTTATCTTTACCAACACTGCTATAATGCTTTAGTATATGTACCGTTACTCTTCGGAGGTAGTATTCATTATTATTATATTTTGTCTTACAATGTCGGCACTTTAAAAATACGGCAAATACTATTTATCTTGCAACCGATGTAAGAAAAATGACATGTTGTGCTTATTTCTAGAAATCTTAGGAGTAACAATGTTACTTTCGTCGCGAATTTTTATGATTTGGAAATGGTTTTGCATTTTTATGTTGTCTACGTTTTTGTGAGAGCTTAGAAAGCAAAATCGTGGACACAAATAAATTCCTGTTTAATGAATAACCGCAGGGTTAGATCAAAATGTTTTTACCGAGCGTACTATTTGGGTACATATGGCATTCCTATTATAGAATGTTCAAGCAAAAGATGATTTTGTTATTCTTTTATCATTTTTGTACAGACGGAAATGCTACACTAATTACGTCATTTCATCCCACGCTTGTATCCTACCCAGGAGAGCTAAGATAGTAGTGTCAGTTTATGTCGAACAGTGTGCGGTTTATGTCGTCCCAGAGTGACACACATCGAATAACATTTGTAGGCCAATAGCCCCTGAATATAGAAAAAGGACAGATACTGCAGCCCACAAAATAATTTTTAATTACTTCTCACTGAAGAGATTTATTTGTATCCATCCCGTCTGACCTCTGATTCGCCGCTGTCCTGCGGTGGGGTTTAATGATGATATAATTGATTTTTTATTTTGTTTAGGGGGGCACCTCTCAAAAGCATCTAAGGTTATAAGAAGTCGCCCATATCTGCTTTAGAACCACTGGTACCAGAGAAGGGAGGGAACCAGCGCTGAAAGAACAAACAAAACATCCGTATCTTGCGTCGAGATTCGAACCCAGACTCAGCAGTACGATAAGTCAGAAGCCTGCACCCTAGATCACTTGACTATTAGAAGACTCACAGATGTTTGTGAATGGTTTTCTTTCCATGGCAACAGCGATGTAGTTCTAAGAAAAAAATTGCCTTCGCAGTGAACAGATGAGGTGAAACAATAAGGAAAGAAGACCCTCAAAATTTTAAAAAAAAAATTTTAAGTTTAATTTTTTTTTGTCTTTTAGTATTTTTTATTAGACTTTCATTACTGATTATTGCTATCAATTTTCATCAAATTTGCTTAATTTCGGAAATTTCAAATGATAAAAAAATACACTATCTGCCAACAAGTAATTGGACACCCCTGCAATCGACGATATATGCAGTCCTGATACACGTCACGGCCACCGCCGCTAAATATCGTGTGGGAAACAACAACTAAACCAGTCGCATGCAAGATGCCACGCAGTTCGGAGCTCTCTGATTTCGAGAAAGGTGTAATCATTGGGTATCACAGAAATGGCCGATCCATACGTGACATATCCAGCGAGTTGAAGTACCGACCTAAGTGATTGGCAAGTGGAAGATGAGAGGTGACTGTCGGAATGTGCCCCGACCCGGCAGACCCACAAAACTAGGAGTTAGAGACCGACGGGTGCTGGCCAGAGAAATTCGGAAGAACCGCACCAAATCAATGGGCCACATCCGCGAGGAGTTTCAACAGGCATCCGGTAGTGTTCTTTAGATGACTACCATCCGCAAGAAAGCCCATCTGCTCGGTTATCATGGACGGGCTGCCACCCACAAGCCTTTGATCACCAAGTCCAATAACGCTGCTCAGCTAACGTGGTACAAAGAACGTCGGCAGTGGACCGTTGAACAGTTGAAATAGGTTCTCTGGAGCGACGAATCAAGGTTCACTCTCTACCGTTCGGATGGCAGGGTCTGGGTTTGGCGTCTGCCTGGAGAACGCCTCCTGCCGGAATGTATTGTGCCAACTGTGAAGTTCGGCGGCGGTGGAATTATGCTATGGGGGTGTTTCTCCTGGTATGGCACGGGACCCTTGGTCGCAGTTTCTGGTAGACTCAACGCTGAGACCTACTGCACCATTTTGGATGACCATGCGCTTCCTACGTTGTGGCAGTTTTACGGAGTGGACCCATGTTACTTTCAGGATGACAATGCCACCTGTCATGTTGCGAGGTCCACCCTGGCTTGGTGTGGTGACAATGGGGTTAATCGAAGGACTGGCCTGCGCAGAGCCCGGACCTTAACCCTATCGAGCACCTCTGGGACGAGTTGGAGCGTCGACTTAAGGGGTGCCCCTACTGTCGAAATCGGTGAAAGGACTGACCTGTCTTCTCCAAGCCGAGTGGAAGAAAATACCGCTAGCCGTCGTACAAAGCCTGGTTGAGAGTATGCCCCGAAGGGTCGCAGCTGTAATCGCCGCTCGTGGACACTCCACCAACTATTGAAGGTGAATAAGCTTCGTTTTCCTTTGCTATCACAGGTGTCCAATTACTTGTTGGTAGATAGTATACTACTACATGGGAGTCAATTGTTAAGAATATTAAGTTTTTCATAGAATACTGGTCTGCCATTCTGTATACTAATGCTAAATATTCAGTGTGAATAATATGAAACAGTCACACTGAATACACGTGACTTGTACGCCTTTTTTGTCATAATTAGGAGGGGGGAGTAGAGGATATCTTTGCGTTTTTTGTTTGTTTGTTTACTGTTGTTTCCTTCTGGGTTTTAAGACCACCATGATCATCTTGGGCTATAGGCAGAGCTGCACATTCCTGATTTGGACCCCTGGGACCATTTCGAGTGAATGGCCACAAACAAGCGCATTTGACCATTCGGTTAGAGGAGCGGCCTTATGTGCTACCCAGAAAAAATTAGAGAATGGACTCCAGTGAATTAGTTTTGTTGGAAGTTTAGTAGAAATGCCGTTTTTAACCATAAAACACTTGCATGCTATGTAATTTTTCGACATTGATTTTCCTTTTAGATGAGGAAATCCAATGGCATACTTCTTTCGAGGTCTTTTTGTTTTGGAAGGAAGAGTTTTGAAATTTTGTTAAATTGTCTGTGTGAAGTTCATTCTTGGGATCGTTAAATTCAAATGAATATTTTTTAATTCACGCGCATGCATCGTGAACTTCCTTTTAGTCCACGTTCTTCAACGCTGTTATTTATTATTTGAGAAAAATCCAAAGTAATGCCATGTAGGGATAACAGTGCTGATCTATTTATCTATCAACCAGCCAATTGCCTTCCCCTCTCCTGACCTATTCATCTGATTCGTGACATTGTTTCTGAAAAATTCTGTCAACAAAAGTTATCTCATTTTACTCTTTATCAAGGAAGAGCCTTTGATAGAAGCGATCACCAGTCGCTCTTCGAAGTCTTAACGCTTGTTTAGTTCAAATAACGTTGGTGACATCTCATCAAACTTCTCTGTAAAAATGCATGAGTTTACATTAGATATAGCCGTAACAAAAGATGTGCTGTTCTGCAGAGGTATTTGCCAGTGCTGTATAATGTCTGGACAGCTCTGTTCCATCGTTAATGAACCTTTATTTTATTTAATCCGTTAGAAACTTCAACAGCCTCTCTGACATACAAGTAGAATACACAAAGTTCTCACTGCCAACGCTGGTGGCCTTATTTTCCATTCACCGTGCCACCGATCTGCACAGCACTGAAGATTACAACACTTATGCCTCAGTGTATGTGTGTTGTGGCGGGAAAAAAGAGATTAATTATTCTGGGTAATTAATATTTAAGTTATGCAAATCATAATTAAAATTATGGTAAAAGTTGGATTTAGGTGAAAATTATTTTTTTTTTTTTGAGGTTTAACGACCACCGTGAGCAACTCAATGGGCTATAAGCAGTCGCCCGTCCCTAATTTAGGGTCACTGGTTCCAGGGAAGGGAGAGAGCCAGTGCCGTAAGACAAACACAACATCCATGCCTGACCGGGATTCGAACCCGGACCCCTTACGGACGAATGATCAGAGGCCAACGCCTTAGACCACTGCGCCACCGGGGCGGCAATTTAAATTTTGGGAGATGGGTGGATGCATTTTGAAACAAAAATAAATTCAATTATCTTTAGGCCATGATAAATGAAAATATAAATAAAATGCAACACTGATGTTTGAAAATTCCCATAAGTTATTATTGAAGGTTTGCCCCAAGTAGCACATGACGTTTAAAAGACGTCGCATTTCGGTTGCAAAAGTTGGTATTTGGTCTTCCGTTCAAAGACTACGTTTGATAAACGTTTGTTAAATGTTACATCCGTTAACGTTGCGATTTTGTCACATTCATTACGTTTGCTAAACGTTGCATTTTCGTCATGTTAGCAAGGTCACAGCTAATCTTTGGCGTGACATTACATTCAGGCAAAAAGAACAAAATTATACTGTTGATAAAACAGTAAGCTTGTGTATAATTGATAAAGATTATTGAATTCCTCGTTTTTTTTTTTTTGCTTATACGACTAGAAGTTTTTATTCCATTGGTTTTAAAGCAGCTTCTGGTCTGCGGCTGCGTCGTTCTCTAACCTGCTGTTACGTCACTTGTACTACGGACGGTGAGTTATGGCAGGGCTGAACTCGATCGTCCAGAGCTGCATGCCTAATCGATGGATTTTATCGTTCTTAAAAGGTAAGTTCTTTTCCTGTTTCAATTCATAGGCTTCGATTTCGAACACAATTCATGTATTCGCTTCGTAACTCGTGGAGATTCCCGTAACACGTGAAGACATTCATGTATTCGTTTCGTAACACGTGGAGGTAGGCTTAACACGTGAGCACATTCATGTATTTTCTTAACAGGTATAAATATCCTCGACTGCATTTTAAACTAGGAGTAGTAAAGAATTTGTTAGATTTTCGGATCTAAACACAGCTGATTCGTTTTTAATTTTGTATTTTCGTGAAAGAGTAACAAAAATATATTTCAAGGAAACGAAATTTTAGACCTTTTCATTTTTATGAGCTACTGAATATTTGTTTAGATTTTTAAATAACAAATGCAGCTAGTTGTAAAAGAAATTCTAATTCTTCAAATGTTTAGAGAGTATCGAATTTATACTTAATTACTCAAATGCGCTTCCATGTGCCTCTGTGTAGCAAACATTGTTACAAATGCAGCTTATTGGTATGTTAGTTATAAAGGATACTCTATATTACTGTTATCATATATTAGATCAGCATTTCTTAGGGCTCATTCAGCCAGTTTTTTTGCAAGAAATATATTGTGTGTAGAGTAACAAACGGAATAAGCTGTTGGAGAGATACTTATTAAATCCAGAAAGCTTCAAGGTTGAAAAAAATTCAAAACCCACCCTGTGCAGAGTCCTGTGGCCAAGAAGTAAATTGTCAGTCACAATTCAAAGTCTACGTAAAGCACGCAAAAATTTAACTTTTTTTTTTTTTTTGAAAATGCACGTTTTATACCAGATGTGAATTAAGCTTACTGAAATCATAATGTATCTGTATCGAAATGGAATATATACAAATATCCAATGCAACATTTTGTTAGACTGTGGGAGTACACACTTACATCCAAATGTGCCCATCTCCCCCTTCCACATATCAGAGTTGTGCCTATCAAATAATGAAGCAGAGGAATGCTATTGAATCTGTCACAGGCAAGGTGGCCAGTTGCTTTGCTTTTCTAGTTACAGTTTACTAAATTTTTGTTCAAATTTCAGGAATGCAGGGGTGGGAGAAGTTGGAAGCAGAGTTGTATAAAAATAAAATGTATCTGTGAACACAACCATTGAAACAAAACTTGCTGCAAACCCGCATATCACGATGACAATATAAGATAATTTAAAGAAACAATAAAAAAAATTATTAGGACATTACAAATTCCGATGACGGCAAAATACAATTGAATATGTGTGTGAAATTGACCTTTATGGCAAAATATTGGATTATGAACCTCATAAAAACAAGAGAATTAAAAGAAACATTTTATACCCAGAAAACAGTTCCATTAATGAACCTTTAAAAATTATAAATAGTATTTTCAACAGCTTAGTTCAAAAATTACTGTGCTGCCCCCGGTGGCGCAGTGGTCTAAGCGATGGCCTCTGATCATTCGTCCGAACGGGGTCCGGGTTCGAATCCCGGTGAGGCATGGATGTTGTGTTTGTCTTACAGCACTGGCTCCCTCCCTTCCCTGGAACCAGTGGCCCTAAATTAGGGACGGGCGACTGCTTATAGCCCATTGAGTTGCTCACGGTGGTCGTTAAACCTCCAATAAAAAATAAAAAAATTACTGTCGACTTACAAATTACTTAAGGAAAAGATTTTAATTTAATAACTAGTTGCTGCAAGAGGAACCTGGCAATAAAATTTAAATTCCTTCTGTGTAAAGGAAACTTTTGATACAGTTCCTATGTACTGAGAAACAGGCCTTGATAAAATCTAGAGGCCACAAACGTCCAAATGTGCCCATATTGGCAAAATCTGCTAATAATTTGAAAACTATCGGCGTGCGCACATACTTTTACATTCTACTACTTTGGTTGGAATTATAGTTTTATGAGGGTTTTTTTTCTAATTTGAATTAATTTTCTCTCAACAATATTATTTTTGAACACATATCATTGCTCCTTTGTTTCTGTAATGCTTCAAAACCATCTTGATAGCTGTTTACTTTTGGTGCTACTGGTTTTGAATTTAATGTTCACTTTGAATTTTGTAGCTGTTTGTTCCCAAATGGCAAGAGTAATAGACCAATTTTTGTATTTGCTAGTTGAGTCTGTATCTTCAGATTTCTTTGAATGAATAATCTTTTCTAAGCAATTAAATTAGAGAGCCACAAACCAATATTTCTATTCACTGTCGGATTAATACTTTTCCGATTAGGCCAGTGCTTCTTAATTAGCCTTTCTCTGAATTATGGATCTCTTCTATTATCAGATTGTTAAGGGCCACAGATTAAAGGCTGGATCACATAGCTACGCTGTGTAGAAAAGCCGTACAAACTGTCAGAGTTTGATTGTACACATTTTTTTTTCAGCAATGTATGTATGTATATATATATATATATATATGGGATGTAAGGTCAGGTGATGCGTAACATCACAGCCTCTCCTTGACAAATGTCAACCCCGCCTTCTCGTGGTGCATCCTGTTCCCACTAAAGGGGCTCTGACGACCGCAAATAGCGGTATAACTATACCATCGGGATCAGAGGAAATGCTATCCCACACTCACCAACCCGCTTGGCCAGCGTGGTGAGTTATGGCCAAACACCTCCAAAATGACTCTACAACTTAAATCTTGGCCCTCAGTCTCCGGCAGCTGGAATGTACCTGGCCAAGGCAGCGGCCAGTGCGACATGAAGGCAGAGGGTGCTAAGAATCCCCGGAGGACCGGACTAGGCTGCCATTTGATGCTGACCTTGGCTACCTACAACGGACGCTCCCTATCTTCTGATTCAAGGCTTCTTGAATTGGAAGAGGAACTACAAAGGATCAAGTGGGACATCGTCGGGCTAAGTGAGGTAAGGAGAAAAGGAGAAGATCTCATTGAACTGAAAAGTGGACATCTCTTCTATTATCGTGGGACAGATACTGGCAGAACTAGTGGTGTTGGATTTATAATAAACAAGAAACTGAAGGATAAAGTGGTAGAAGTTGAAAGTTCCTCTGACAGAGCTGCACGACTCGTTATCCAACTATCGAGAAGATACCAGGCTCAGATTATTCAAACTTATGCACCCACCACAAGTCATCCTGAAGAAGAAATTGAAGAATTTTATGAGGAAATTCGTCATCTAAATAATAAAGGTAAGCAGCACTTGAAGATAATTATGGGAGATTTCAATGCAAAAATAGGGCACCGGCAACAGAATGAAACTTCAGTAGGTAAATTCGGTCACGGCAACAGAAACCAGCGTGGAAATACTCTCGTTGAGTTTGCAGAGGCAGAAGGATTTTTCATCTTGAATTCCTTTTTCAAGAAAAAGCCACACAGGAAATGGACATGGAGACATCCAATTGGGACGACAAGTGAAATTGATTTTATTATGTGTAACAAAAAATTCATCATCGAAGACTGCAGTGTGCTGAACAAGTTCAACACAGGTAGTGACCATAGATTGGTGAGATGTAAGATGCACCTCAACACTAAACTGGAACGTGGCAAGCTCATGAGACAAACAAAATGTATTGACATAACCAACCTTAAAAAACACCATAATACTTTCAAGTTGGAACTGAAGAACAGATTTTCTGCTTTAGAAGGCCTAACATCGGAAGAAGTGGATATTTCTGAAGTTAACAGAAAAGTAACCAAAGCTCTTATGGAAACAGCAACAAAATTAGCTGGGTCTAAGAACAAGTTGCATGTAAACAAATTATCAGGAAAAACCAAAATGTTGATGCAAAAAGAAGAGAGATGAGGACAACTAAAGAAGATGTGACTTCCAAAGTGGAATATATAGAGCTATGCAAGACAGCACGAAAAAGTATCACTGAAGACGTAAGGAAATTCAACTGTGAGCTAGTGAGGAAAGCAATTGAAAACAACCAAAGCCTAAAGATAGCAAAGGGACATCTCAGTAAGGGAAGAAAACAGATTATGGCTCTGAGAAAAGAAGATGGTTCTATAACAAGAAATAGAGGCGAAATTTTGACAAGAGTGAAAGATTTCTACTCCAAATTATATGAAAGGGATGATACATGTACTCCAGACATCATGAAAGGTACCAGAGTTCTTCCAGTCCTCCCAGCAGAAGTTGCACATGCAATCAAGAACATGAAGCGGGGGAAAGCTCCAGGAGAAGATGGAATTACTATAGACATCATACAAGAAGCAAGTGGAGAAATTGAAACAGTACTCGCCTAAATTTTCACTCGATGCCTTAATGAAGGGAAGATTCCTGAGGATTGGAACAATGCTACAATGATCCTGCTACATAAAAAAGGTGACATTGAGGATCTCAGGAACTACAGACCTATCAGCCTCCTATCAGTGGTTTATAAAATCTTCACTAAAGTTCTTTCACACCGCTTGAAGGTAACACTGGACATGGCTCAACCGAGAGAACAAGCTGGATTCAGGAGTGGCTACAGCACAATAGATCATATCCACGTACTGAGAGAACTAATTGAAAGAGCGAGGGAATATGAACTTCCATTGTGCATGGCTTTTATCGATTATGAAAAAGCCTTTGATTCGGTGAAACCATCAGCAGTTACCACGGCTCTGAAATCCTGCGGTATTGAAGATGCATACAATAATATTATTAATAACATCTATGAAAATGCAAGTGCAAAGATTCGGCTGTTTGAAAATACAACACACATAAAAATTGGAAAGGGAGTGAGACAAGGTGACACCATATCTCCGAAGCTCTTTAATGCCACATTGGAAAATGTCTTTCAATCACTGAACTGGGAAAACAAAGGGATAAAGATTAATGGAGATTATCTAACCCACCTTCGTTTTGCTGATGACGTAGTCATTTTTGCAACTACCGCATCAGAGCTGCAGAGTATGATCCAGGAACTTGCTGACAAGAGTAAAGAAGTGGGATTAAAAATGAACTTTCAGAAGACAAAAGTGATGTTCAATGCTTTTACAAGAAATGAAGATTTATCGATTGATGGAGAAAAACTGGAGATAACAGATACGTATGTTTATCTTGGACAGCAGATATCAAGTGAGGGTCACATTGATGAAGAAATTAATCGGCGTACAAAACTTGCCTGGAGAGCTTTTGGAAGAAACAGCATAATTTTCAAGAGCAATATGCCATTATGTCTTAAAAGAAAAGTGTTTGATCAATGCATCCTTCCAGTGCTTACGTATGGTGCAAAGACGTGGACCTTAACTAAAAGAGACATACAAAGGCTGCAGACAACTCAAAGCAGCATGGAGAGGTGCATGCTTGGTATAACCAGGAGAGATAAGAAGAGGAACTCGTGGATCCGAAAAATGACGATAGTGGAAGACATCATGATCAGAGTTAAATCCCTGAAATGGCAATGGGCTGGACATACTGCCAGAAGGACAGACCATAGATGGACAGCCGAAATTTTAGATTGGATTCCAAGGGACAGGAAAAGACCCAGAAAAAGACCACATGGGAGATGGGTGGATGAAATTCGTAAATATGCGGGAGTGACATGGAGGAGACTGGCACAAGACAGACCGTTGTGGAGGAAACTTGGGGAGACCTTCGTCCAGCAGTGGATTGATAATGGTTGACAATGATGATGATGATGATGATATATATATCATCATGATGATGATATATATATCATGATGATGATGATATATATATCATCATCATCATCATCATTGTCAACCATTATCAATCCACTGCTGGACGAAGGTCTCCCCAAGTTTCCTCCACAACGGTCTGTCTTGTGCCAGTCTCCTCCATGTCACCCCTGCATACTTTCGAATTTCATCCACCCATCTCCCATGTGGTCTTCTTCTGGGTCTTTTCCTGTCCCTTGGAATCCAATCTAAAATTTCGGCTGTCCATCGATGATCTGTCCTTCTGGCAGTATGTCCAGCCCATTGCCATTTCAGGGATTTAACTCTGATCATGATGTCTTCCACTCTTGTCATTTTTCGGATCCACGAGTTCCTCTTCTTATCTCTCCTGGTTACACCAAGCATGCACCTCTCCATGCTTCTTTGAGTTGTCTGCAGCCTTTGTATGTCTCTTTTAGTTAAGGTCCACGTCTCTGCACCATACGTAAGCACTGGAAGGATGCATTGATCAAACACTTTTCTTTTAAGACATAATGGCATATTGCTCTTGAAAATTATGCTGTTTCTTCCAAAAGCTCTCCAGGCAAGTTTTGTACGCCGATTAATTTCTTCATCAATGTGACCCTCACTTGATATCTGCTGTCCAAGATAAACGTACGTGTCTGTTATCTCAAGCTTTTCTCCATCAATCGATAAATCTTCATTTCTTGTGAAAGCATTGAACATCACTTTTGTCTTCTGAAAGTTCATTTTTAATCCCACTTCTTTACTCTTGTCAGCAAGTTCCTGGATCATACTCTGCAGCTCTGATGGGGTAGTTGCAAAAATGACTACGTCATCAGCAAAACGAAGGTGGGTTAGATAATCTCCATTAATCTTTATCCCCTTGTTTTCCCAGCTCAGCGACTGAAAAACACCCTCCAATGTGGCATTAAAGAGCTTCGGAGATATGGTGTCACCTTGTCTCACTCCCTTTCCAATTTTTACGTGTGTTGTATTTTCAAACAGCCTAATCTTTGCACTTGCATTTTCATAGATGTTATTAATAATATTAATGTATGCATCTTCAATACCGCAGGTTTTCAGAGCCATTGTAACTGCTGATGGTTTCACCGAATCAAAGGCTTTTTCATAATCGATAAAAGCCATGCACAATGGAAGTTCATATTCCCTCGCTCTTTCAATTAGTTCTCTCAGCACGTGGATATGATCTATTGTGCTGTAGCCACTCCTGAATCCAGCTTGTTCTCTCGGTTGAGCCATGTCCAGTGTTACCTTCAAGCGGTGTGAAAGAACTTTAGTGAAGATTTTATAAACTACTGATAGGAGGCTGATAGGTCTGTAGTTTCCGAGATCCTCAATGTCACCTTTCTTATGTAGCAGGATCATTGTAGCGGTGTTCCAATCCTCAGGAATCTTTCCTTCATTAAGGCATCGAGTGAAAATTTGGGCGAGTACTGTTTCGATTTCTCCACTTGCTTCTTGTATGATGTCTACAGTAATTCCATCTTCTCCTGGAGCTTTTCCTCGCTTCATGTTCTTGATTGCATGTGCAACTTCTGCTGGAAGGACTGGAGGAACTCTGGTACTGGTATCTTTCATGATGTCTGGAGTGCATATATCATCCCTTTCATATAATTTGGAGTAGAAATCTTTCACTCTTGTCAAAATTTCGCCTCTATTTCTTGTTACAGAACCATCTTCTTTTCTCAGTGCCATAATCTGTTTTCTTCCCTTACTGAGATGTCCCTTTGCTATCTTTAGGCTTTGGTTGTTTTCAATTGTTTTCCTCACTAGTTCACAGTTGAATTTCCTTACGTCTTCAGTGATACTTTTTCTTACTGTCTTGCATAGCTCTATATATTCCACTTTGGAAGTCACATTTTCTTTAGTTGTCCTCATCTCTCTTCTTTTTTGCATCAACATTTTGGTTTTTCCTGATAATTTGTTCACATGCAACTTGTTCTTAGACCCAGCTAATTTTGTTGCTGTTTCCATAAGAGCTTTGGTTACTTTTCTGTTAACTTCAGAGATGTCCACTTCTTCCGATGTTAGGCCTTCTAAAGCAGAGAACCTGTTCTTCAGTTCTAACTTGAAGGTATTATGGTGTTTTTTAAGGTTGGTTATGTCAATAGATTTTGTTTGTCTTATGAGCTTGCCACGTTCAAGTTTAGTGTTGAGGTGCATCTTACATCTCACCAATCTATGGTCACTACCTGTGTTGAACTTGTTTAGCACACTGCAGTCTTCTATGACGAATTTTTTGTTACACATAATAAAATCAATTTCACTTGTCGTCCCATTTGGATGTCTCCATGTCCATTTCCTGTGTGGCTTTTTCTTGAAGAAGGAGTTCAAGATGAAAAACCCTTCTGCCTCTGCAAACTCAACGAGAGTATTTCCATGCTGGTTTCTGTTGCCATGACCGAATTTACCTACTGAAGTTTCATTCTGTTGCCGTTGCCCTATTTTTGCATTGAAATCCCCATAATTATTTTCAAGTGCTGCTTACCTTTATTATTTAGATGACAAATTTCCTCATAAAATTCTTCAATTTCTTCTTCAGGATGACTTGTGGTGGGTGCATAAGTTTGAATAATCTGAGCCTGGTATCTTTTCGAGAGTTGGATAACAAGTCGTGCAGCTCTGTCAGAGGAACTTTCAACTTCTACCACTTTATCCTTCAGTTTCTTGTTTATTATAAATCCAACACCACTAGTTCTGCCAGTATCTGTCCCACGATAGTAGAAGAGATGTCCACTTTTCAGTTCGATGAGATCTTCTCCTTTTCTCCTTACCTCACTTAGCCCCACGATGTCCCACTTGATCCTTTGTAGTTCCTCTTCCAATTCAAGAAGCCTTGAATCAGAAGATAGGGAGCGTCCATTGTAAGTAGCCAAGGTCAGCATCAGATGGCAGCCTAGTCCGGTCCTCCGGGGATTCTTAGCACCCTCTGCCTTCATGTCGCACTGGCCGCTGCCTTGGCCAGGTACATTCCAGCTGCCGGAGACTGAGGGCCAAGATTTAAGTTGTGGAATCATTTCGGAGGGGTTTGGCCATAACTCACCACGCTGGCCAAGCGGGTTGGTGAGTGTGGGATAGAATTTCCTCTAATCCCGATGGTATAGTTATACCGCTATGGGCGGTCGTCAGAGCCCCTTTAGTGGGAACAGGATGCACCACGAGAAGGCGGGGTTGACATTTGTCAAGGAGAGGCTGTGATGTTACGCATCACCTGACCTTACATCCCGATATATATATACTGGTCACAAAATGTTAGGGATATTGCATGAAGTGAAGCCAAGTAACATAAACGCCAGTGTGTGTTTACAAAAACAATTCAATGGGCAATTTCTGCTCACAACAAGTAGTACCACAATATAGACAAAAGTGTATATTCAGAGAAGGTCCAAACCTCTGGATTTCAGTATCCAGTAACACTACCTGTGTGTCGAAGAACGTCTTGACACCTACGAAGCATACTTGCAGTGACATTATTGATTAGTGTTTGGTGCAGTTAGTCCCATATTAGTCAACACATTACAGAGGTCTGCCAGTATACTGGGGTATGGAATGCGGTTATCTAAACGTTGCTGTATAGATTCCCAAATTTTCTTAGTAGTATTAAGGTCAGACCTGATGTAGCTGTAAAGATTCGATCTTGTGGTTTTCCAGCCAAGGCCGGTCCAAGGGGTAGGCCTGGTGGTAAATGTGTAGATTAGCGTCCTAAATTATTTCGTTGAAAAAATTTTAGTACCTGGAAAAAGTGCGATGTACAGATTTTAGTGTATGGAAATTAATGTCAAATGGTGCAAAAATTGCATATTTTAAATGTGTTTTAAAGATATATTTTTTTCGTAATATTGACCTGTGAGTCTGACGCTGTGAAGAGAAGCTGCGGTAGGCCTAATGTATTGCTCCGGCAAAGAATGTGAAGCTTTGGTCCTTTAAAAGGAAGGTTTCTTGCTGTACCAAAATGATGGGCGGAAGAGTACAAGAGGAGGAGGTTATGTTGTTGGCAGGAGAGCAATAAATGTAGTGATACGCTACAGAAAATAGGTCAACAGCATCCACCCTTTATTTTGTTGTATCCTGTATGTTGTTGGCAGGAAAAACTGGGAAAAAAACTCTTCGATTTGCAAAAGATATGTATGAGTAAGATAGAAACTGACCTGCGAACAAGCTATTAACACAGGAGAACCAAAAGTGCAGTGACACAGCAAATCAGCTATGAATGGAAGCTGTTCAAACCAGAACCGAAAGTTATAGTTCCCCAGTTTCCTGTACAACATAGAAAAGCATGTTAGTACTGTATATTTTGAATCAAGGAATCGTATGCGAAAGAACGAAAAATTTCTCAACATCGCTTTAAAAACAATGACAAAACATGAACGAACTATATTGTGTAGCGTATGAGTATAACACGGCTCGCTCTCGTGGTAACAAAATACGCGCTTGGACTTGTCCGCGCGTGAATTAAACGCTGCAGCGAATCTTCCTTTCAATGAAGCAAAGCTTCACATCGTCGCCGTAGCGATGCGCAGAGTCACACAATATAGACGTACACGCGTATGCCATACGTGGATAGTTTGCAAATTATTAGCAGATTTTGCAGATAGTTTTTGCTTGTAGATTAAAAAAATAAAAATGTTATTACAGCAATTAAAGCACTTAAGGTTTTACTAAGATTAATATATTTAATTCTATCTTAACATGAGAATGTTCAACTATTTTTCACATCTTCCGATAGAGTTATTTTGTTTTTGCAGAAGTTTCTGGCCTCTTGATTTTATCAAGGCCTGTTCTCAATATATAGGAACTGTAACAAAAGTTTCATTTACACAGAAAGATTTTTTTATTTTATTGCCAGGTTACTCTTGTAGTTGCCAGTTATTAAAATAAAATATTTTCCTTATATATTTTATAAGTACTGTTTTTGAATTAAGTTGTTAAAGATGCTATATATAATTTTTGAAGGTTCATTAACAGAACTGCTTTTCTTGATATAAAAATTAGTCTCTTGTTTTTATGAGGTTCATAGTCCAAAATTTTTTAAGTTTTGGCCTTAAGGTCCATTTTACACACATTTTTGCGGATTCAGTCGTAATGTCCTTTTGCCCTCTCTGGAATCTGTAATGTTCTAATAATTATTTACTGTTATAATAATTTTTCTTTAAATTATCTCGTTCCATTGTTATCGTGATTTGCGGGTTTGCAGCAAGTTTTCTGTTTCAATGGTTGTGTATGCAGTCACATTTTATTTGAATGCACCTCTGGCGATGCATTAGGCCTACCGCAGCGTCTCTTCACAGCATCACACTCACAGTTCAATATTACGATAGAAAATCTTTAAAACACATTTAAAATATGAAATTTCTGCACCATTTGCCATTAATTTCCGTACTCCAAAATCTTTACGTCACACTTTTTCTAGGTACTGACATTTTTCCGACGAAATAATTTAGGACGCTAATATACATATTTACCGGCCAGGTAGGCAGCCACCAAATGGAAGGGATACCCATAGATTTATAAATTTTCTTACATAGTAAAATTATCCGCTAACTTTTTTCTTTTTCTTTCATGAGCTAGTCTGTATTTGCCACAAAACTGAAAGCTGAATACTCCTTTGTTGTTTCTCTGGCACATGCAGAGTTCCTATATATGTACCACCAACAACAAGAAGCATTTTCAATTCTTGTGCGTTTTTTTTTCTGAGAATTCTTCTCTGCTGCTTTTTTACGCATTTGGGTTTTCAGGGGGAAAAAATGAACCTTTTTTTTTTTTTTTTCGTTCCTGATGTTTGTTGACATTTTTATATAAACTGAGTGGCCACTTTATTATGACTACCCGACAGTTTTAAGCAAATGAGCTATGGCTGCACGGTGTTGCCGCCAGAGGGTGAGGCTAGTATAAAAAGGGAAAGCTTAGTGCTTGCGACAGTAGTAGAAGTGATTTTTGGGTGACGAGATGGGTAAAAAATGCAATTTGACGGACTTTCAACGTGGGACGATTGTAAGAGCTCGGAGCCATGGAGCGAGTATCACTGAAACCGCCGCATTCATGAAATGTTCCAGAGCCACTGTTGTTAAAGTGTTTAAAGACTGGACTGTCAGCCAAAAAACTTGGTCTCTACGTGCAACGTGAGGTCGTCATCGACTAGTGACTGCTCGGGCAGACCGGAGTGTCCAGACTGGTAGTAGGCAACAGTGCAGCAATTACAGACCATCTTAATCAAGGATCCCTCAAATGATCTGTGCACGCACTGTTCGCCGTACATGGCACGGATGGGATATGGCAGAAGGAGGCCTGTTCGAACACCTTTGCTGTCTGCAGTTAACAAGAGAAAATGTCTCCACTTCGCACAGGAGCATAAGGATTGGACAGTCGATAATTGGAAAAAAATTATTTGGACCGATGAATCACGTTTTCAGTTGCACCATGCCTATGGCCGAGTGAAAATTTGGCGGAAACAGCACGAAAGCATGGACCCCAAATGCATTGCTACAACCCTTCAAGCTGGTGGAGGCAACGTTATGGTTTAGGGAATGTTTTTTTGGCATGATTTGGGCCCTTTAATTCATGTTGATCAACGTCTGACTGGCACATCATATCTAAACATCGTTGCAGACCAAGTACATCCTGTCATGTGGATGGTTTATCCCAATGGCGATGGCTACTTTCAACGAGATAATGTGTCTTGCCATAGTGCCCGTATTGTACAGGATTGTTTTCAGGAAAATGCCGGTTAGTTTACTTTGCTTAGCTGGCCCCCACAATCTCCAGATCTCAACCCCATTGAGAATTTGTGCGATGAAGTTGAACAAGCCATCAAAGAGCTGGATACACAACCCTGCAATTTCACACTCCTGGAAAGTGCTATTCATCAAGCATGGTCTTAGATTCCAAAAACCACCTATCAACATCTCGTGGAGTCCATGCCACGAAGAATCTACATCGACGCAGTATTAAAGGCAAAAGGTGGCCCAACAAAGTACTGAGGGGGTGGTCATAATAAAGTGGCAACTCAGTGTATAACAATAAGGCTTGAGTGACAAGCCTTATTGTTATGTACATCTTCGAAATAAATCCCGAATTCCCACAGCCTAGAGTAAAGCGGGGAAAAAACACTTTTTACTATGAAAACTGCAACAAAGCTCCTACAGATTGCGAACCATATATAAATCAATGGTTTTCTATCCACTCATTGATAGCGCATTGTTTGCCATTCAGGAAAGATTTACTCAGTTGCAAAAACTTTTCAACGCTTCAGGTTTCCTTTATAATTTGAAGAAATTGCCTGACAGGGGATTCTTTAAAAGAAAAGTGTATTCAGTTAGAAAAATTCCTTAAGGATGCTGACAGTGAAGAAAAAAATATCGATGGGGAGCAACTGTTTGAAGAGCTGAGGCATTTGCAAGCACTTATGAGCAAATGCAGCTCAGCTACTACAATAGAAGCTCTAAACTTCATATTCCAGTATGATATGGTTCATTGTTATCCCAACAGTAGGATTTGCTTTCGAATATTGCAATTCCTGTCTGTAGAAAGCGGGAAAAGAAGTTTTAATAAATTAAAGCTGATAAAGACTTATTTGAGATCTACAACGATGCAGGAACAGCTATCAGCTTTATCCATCATTTCTATTGAAAACGATATTGCACAAAAAAATTTCTGAAGCAAAGAGGTTTTTGCAAAGTAAAGCCAGACATGAAAGTTTCATGTAAATAACACAAACAACTATGTATGATTCAGTCATTTTGTGAGTAAAATTATCATTATTATATTGTACTATTTATTTGTAGCATAGCATATAATAGTGAGTTAGTGACATATCTACTGAGCATGCGAAGTTGAGATTAGAGCTATTTGCTGTGTTTGGGTCCATACTGCAAAAAAAAAAAAAAAAAAAAAGATCAGGCGGGGGGATCAAAGGAGTCTTTCTGGCTGTCCGAAAAAAACAGAAAAAGTTGAATGCCATGATGACAGCACTTTCAATAGGTTTCATCAGTGGTTTAGCTTTTTTTCTCTTCCTTTTTTTTTAAATTTCATTCCAGTTAATTGTAACTACAGCTTGTGCTCATTTTGGCTTTTCACTTTACTAGTAACGTGTTTTTCAGTGTTTACTTCCCTTTTTGTTTCTTCTTGCTTGATTCTTAATATATATAAAGATAAATTAAAATTTGGGGGTATATCGTAATATAATTTTATGAGCATAATTTACCAGCACTATAATTAGGGAAAACTTTTGAATGTGATTTACATTAAGAAATAATAGGGCATTCAAAACAGTTGAATTATATAAAGAAATTGCATAAATGATTTTTTTTTCTTTTTAAATTTTACTCAGGTTTGGTTATTCATGGCTCAAGTTAGGAAAGTTAGGGATGTTATGCAAAACACAGGTGAGTGTAAATTAAGTACAACCTCCTGTAGCTTTAAAACTTGAGCTTATATCCCTCAGATCAGTATTTCCCCTCCTACCAGTAGATCTCTCTGTAGAGTACAACTGGATCACCCTGTGAAAGTAAACCAAGTTGGTGACTTCACCAAGTTGGTAAATATAATATTAGTGGAATTAAAGGATTAAACCATGTGTGAAATTATAGAATAAATAAGCAACATTTATTCACAATTAAATAATTTATTTTAAGATCTATAGTTTTGTTGAGCCTTTAGCTCGGCTTCATCAGGACAAAAGGAGCATAAACATTCATATGTGACATCATCAGGTAGTTGATGATCATGGATTTTGGTGAATTGTCTCCATGCAATTGAAAGAAATCGAGTAGGTGTCATGTTGTTGACAAGTCATAAAGAAAAGTCATGGAAACAAATTGGTGTTTTCTACCCAAGTATATCGTGCAGTACATCTATGCGTTACAGAGGATTCCTTGCAGAAAAAGCTAGATTTTTGCCGGCGCAGTGGTCTAAGCACTGGCTTATGACTGTTCGGTTCTTCCAAGTGGGTTGGGTTCGAATCCCGGTGAGGCATGGATGTTGTGTTTGTCTTCCGGCACTGGGTCTCTTCCTTCTCTGGAACCAGTGACCCTAAATTAGGGACAGGCGACTGCTTATAGCCCATTGAGTTGCTCACCATGGTCAGTAAACACAAAAACAAAAAAATAAAAAAAAGTTTGATTTTTTTTTTAAAGAAATTGTGGCACACACAGGATATAGATTGTCCTTTTGTTGTAGACAAAGCTGTCCAGAAATTTATTAACTTTCAAATGTTTAAATTTCAAAGTTATTTTGAAATCTATAAACAAGGCAAATTTTTATGGATCAAAAGACTACGTTGAAGACATAACTGGGGAATTTATCAGATCGCTTGTGAATGTGGACTTTCATGTATAGGACAGATCCGTAGGGCTTTTAAGTTTTCATGTGAAGGAACACATGACTTACGTATGGAACTGAAGTCGTCTATAGCCCAACATTGTCATGAAAATAACCAGATTTTTTTTTAAATGCTACGCTTATTGATAAACCTGATTTGACTATCAAGCTTAATATATTAGAAGCTTTCCACATCTAGTGCAACTGCTCATGGCTTGTCAATGACATGACATCTACTAGATTTCTTTCAAACACGTGGAAACAACTTGCCAAAAGCAGTGACTGTCAGAATGCTGATGATGTCACGATGATTTGAACGTTTGCACTCCATTTGTCCTAATGAAGCCAAGCCAAATGCTCAGTGAAACTACAGTAGATTTAAAATCTTAAAATAAAATATTTAATTGTGAATAAAAATTGCTTATTTAAAATATTCTATCTCTACAGCCCAAGTATTGAAGTCATAAAATATATTTGGGAATTACTTGGAGCAAAAACATAACGTACAAGAGCATTAACCAGAAAAGAAATCATGTGTTTCTTTGGAAAAAAAATAAAGTAACCCGTTTGCAGTGGGTGTTTTTTTTGGGGTTTTTTTTAAGTACCCCCCCACACACACACACCTGTTTATTGGGGGGGGGGGGGTAAAAATCCTGCTTGATCTGCAGCATTTCAATTCGGTAGAAATTTTGTGTGTAGCTAGCTTGCAAAACTCCTAAAGCAGCAACTGCATCAATCTGCCGTACACCTGCATGTAACATGTCAACAGCCCTATTTCTGATGTCAATACTTAAACGTCGTCTGGACATCTTTTCAAGTTAATCCTACTCTGAAGGAAATGCATTCAGCAAACTAGTAGTCCAAGCAGTGAGACGACCTGTTTTCTACTTCTCGGAAGCTACTTTTATCGGAGCTTGCGCACGCACACACACACACACACACACACACACACCACATGATGTGTCATCATGATGCTAATTTATGCTGAAAACCTATCTCCTGTAGTCACTAAATATCCATATCACCATGTTTCCCTTTTGAAGCCATAATATCCCAAACTTTTTGTGAGTACTGTGTATATATATATATATATATATATATTCTTATGATTCAGAATACATGAATTGTGTTTGAAGCCTATGAAAATAATGAAATGAATGCATGAATTGTTCATTTGTTTCATTATAACTTTTTGTGACCACCTATGAATTGAAACAGAAAAAGAACTTATACATTTTAGGAACTTGAAGTTAATGTTATGTACAGAAATAGAGAGAAGAGCACAGCACAATGTCAGAGTACAACAACAAATGGTATTAATGAACAACCAATAGAAGAAAATATTTATTTTTTTCTGGTTGGCCAAACAATGCAAAGGGTTACTCGTGAAATGAGTATATATGTATGAGTAGCAAAAGAATTTAACCCAAGACAGAACAAACTAGATTGGGTGGCTGTTTTCATATCTTATTTGCATACAAATTTTTGAAAAAGGTGTTTCAACATGCATAATCAATTGATTCTTACAATTATTTATATGCTACGTACTGTTTGTTACACAATAGGACCCTCAAGCGGAAACTAAAAATTGCAATTTCTAAGCACAAGATATAAACTAGGGACATTACACTAAACCAACTTCCTCAAATACTAAGACAATTATAACCAAAAATTAAGTCTAAATTCGCAAACTAGTGAAAAAAGATTAGAACCAAATACACATGGGTTGAAAAAATACAAAGCAACTAACATGCCAAAATAAAAGGCTCCTCTGCAAAAATACAGAAAAAATGATAAAGAAACGTAAACTGAGATATAAATACATAGATCTGCAGCAGAAACACAGATAGCCTTTAGCTACACTTAAAAGAAAAATTAAAAACAAAGCTGTGAAAGTACTACTTGATTTATCTCCCAGCATTATTTCACCTCACATTTCTAATAATCTATCAGCGAAATTTCAGATGTTTCCGAAAAACTCGTAAATGAACAACACAACTGACTCAGTTTTATGTTGCAGTAACTTAGATGTTAGTGGTATTAAAATGTCTACTTTATGTTCAGTTAAATATGAGCAACTGAATTTTCAAGAAATTGCAACAGCCACAACGAAGCCAGTGAAATGGATTTGAGTCAAAACATAGTTTGTGAAGTCGTATACCTTGTGAACAATAAATAAACAGAGTGTCCGAGAATTATTGGACACAGTACAAAATTATGTAAAACAAAACATTAAACAGATAGAAAGAAACTGACTGTACTAACTTACAATGTAACTACACATGTTAATAAATTTCGATGTAAGATCCCTTGGTTGCTCGTAGTACGTCCAAGCGATACTCGATTTCATGCCATGTATTGCCAAGCATCTGAGAAGATATGGAATTAATAGCAGCTGTGATATGCTGCTTCAGTTCCTGCAAATCAGTACAAGGCGTCTGATAGGCACGATCCTTCACATAACCCCACATGAAATAATCCAATGGAGTTAGATCTGGGGAGCGAGGAGCTACGGAATGGGACCACCACGCCCAATCCATCTGTTGGGGAAATGCTCATTTAGGCACTTACGTACACACATTGACCAATGCGAAGGCATGCAGTCTTGTTGGGAAAAAAACGACGTCATGTCTTTTGATCTGGGGTATAGGGAAATTTTCTAACATATCCAAGTAAATGTCACCATTTATGGTTTTTTCACAGAAGAAAGGGCCAATCACTTCTCTTTTTTATAGGGCACACCACACATTAACTTTTGGAGAATCACGTTCCAGTTCAATAGCAGCATGAGGCGGTTCACTGCCCCATATCCAAACAAAACATAGTTTACGAAGTGAAACAATACCTCATACATGAAATGTGGATTAATCACTAAAGATTACAGTAATGAGAAAGTTTTTATCGTTTTCCACTTGATTCAGCATATCCACAGCAAAATCGTATTGCAGAGTGTGATTATTTGCATGCATCTTTTGCACTATTTGAATTTTATAAGCATGAAACTAATTTCTTGTGCAAGATTTCGTGAACTGTCTATTTTGGAATGCACAGTTCTCTGCTTGCTTTATGAACGGATTTCCTGGGGCTTCGTCGGAAACTTTCATAGCTTGGTCAACGATCTCACCTCTGACGCTAGGCCTATCGGTTCCTCCACGATGTTCTACATTGCCAGTTTCTTTAAACTGTTTCATTCACCGCTTAGTTGAATTTGTTGACGGAGGATTACAACCATACTCTAAACGGTACCGTCTTTTAACTTTAATGACAGACTTTAATTCCGCAAACCATAACACACACATCGCCTTCTGCTGTATGGATGACATGACTACTGATTGCGCATTTCTCATAAATTCCTCATCAGGCCACACCTAGCGCCATCTATCGGATTCTGGGAGTAACAATTCTGCAATACAAAAATATAGGAACCGTGTTAGTAATATGTGACATAGAAAAACAGACAATGCTCATAGTTTTTTTTTTTTTTGTACATAATTTTGTAATGTGTTTAATAATTCTTGGACACTCTGTATAATGGTGAGAGATTGTGTTGCACTAGTAACTGTGATAGAAATGCTTTCTTTTTTATAACATTACTTTCCTAACAAAGTCATCCCTTATAAAGCTTCAACAAAAATAAGTGATAGTAAAATAACTATTAGGAACAAGAAAAGTTTTGTGAAGGGGCCTTCATATGATGAAAATGATATTTTATGATATGATGAAAATGATTTTTTAGGTTAGCTAAGAACTTCATTTATTTACAACCAAATTTTTGTAGACTAGGTAACAAGACTGTATACAACAGATTATCATGGCAGCTTTAAGATAAGCATTACCGTACGTCCCTCTTACGGAGCACAAACGTTGCTAAAACGGTTTTGCAACGTTATGGAAACGTCGTTTAAACGGTTTTGCTACGTTATGCAAACGTTTGTTTTCAATGTAATATGCAAAGTAAAAGATTTGAAGAGTGATTCCGTATCAACTCAACACAATTTGAAGGCATTTTTTATCTCACCATCTCAGATTTTAATGAAATTTGGTACATAGGTGGCCTCTGTATAGATTAAAAAATATCAAATTTCATCGTCATATAGCCACCGGTTTTGAAAATACAGCTATATAAAATGTCCAGAAACACCCCAAAATCAGAGGATTGATATGTTTTTAAATTATGATTGCAGCTCCCCTAATTAAGATAGAGAGATGGGAAAGGTATCTTTTTGTAGTATTTTTATGCTCTTTTATTTGTTTTAAAACAAACACCATAGGGGTTAAGATTTTAAAAAAAATAAATTTTAAAATTAAAATTTTGAATTTTTCAAAATGCGACACTCCAAAAAATTTGAAACTTTTTTAAAACAATCTATATGTTTGGTATTTGATTACGTGAGTTGTAACTTGGGATGATAATGGGTTTACTTAAAAAGCTATATTCAAATTTAGCTTAACACAAGAGTTTAATGAAAAAAAAATGAAAAAAACATGTAAACTGAAAATAAATTTGGGCTAAATCTCAAAAAAGTTTCATTAATAACAATAGATATAGTATTTTTGTTATTTAAAACTATTTATTTAAACAATGTTTTATTTTTAATTGATTTGTTTAAAATCTGAGACTACATGGGTTTAAAAATTTTATTAATTTCATTATTCAGAATTTGTAATAATTCACAATTCAATACAAAAAATATAAACAGACTTTAAAAAGTAATTTCAATTACTGCTCAAGAAACACATCAAAATAATAATAACATATGGCATTGAATTGTTTACATTTATGCAAATTATATTTCTAATCTTAAACTTAGATCGTCACTTAAAGCAGAATCTTCTAAAATTAAAAAAAAAGTTGCATCATTGTTTTGAAGTGAAATCACACGTGTAGATCCTTGATATAGTCTTTAAAAGCTTCAATAGTTTGGTGTATTTCTGTTTCGGAGAGATTGTAGAGTCTTCCTGTCGGAGTCAAAGGATTTACTTTACACAAGACGTAACTTACAGGAAGCTATAATGCATCCTGTGCGCTAGGGTAGGAAAAGGATGTAGATGGACCAGCTGGATGTAAAAATGAGACCTTAACTTCATTCTCACTCTCTTCTTTTGGTAGAACATACGCTACCCACCAGTTGTTTTCATAGATTATGGTTATGTAACCACTCATTTCTGTTATTTGCAGTCTGTCTTGTAATGCTGATACTTTTTCAGTAGCTGACTCGTTTGATTCTGAGAACATCTTCACTTTTATTTTTGAATTACTCAATGGGATAGGAATAAAAGCATGAAGTTTCTGGGTACCTTGTATTGTTAGAGACTTGCTTAGGCGATTTTCCAAAAATTGGTCTGTTTCTATGTATTCTTTTTGACTTACATATGTAAAGTTTGCCACAAAATGTTCTGAATTTCCCATTCGTACAACTGATATGGTGTTTGAATTTGATTCTCGTAAGGGCGTTGTAAGCTGGCTCGGGCAGCTAACCTTTTCACCGTTCCACTGTTGAAAATAAAATTATTTAAAATAAATTTAGTCCAACATGCACGTGCATAGATAGCCCCAGGGGATAGCGGGAGGCAATCTCAAGCCTTGTGACGATACTTAGTCCCCAGGGGATAGCGGGGGTCGGAAAAGTTGAAGAGTCAGTTCCCAAGAACTGAGCGAAGTGACGGATTAGATGAATCCCAGACTGGTCAAGTGACCTTGGCATCCGCGGACAAGGTGAAGCTCAGAAGGTCAGAAGGTCTTCACTGGTCAAGAGGAGTGGAGTGCGAGTAGCGGCAAGGGACAGACGTGGGTAGTGAGTGCCGAGTATGACCAGAGAGAGATGAAGTATGCCCAGCGTTGACAAACGGAAAGCCGAGTTCGGATAGCGCCAGTCAGCTCAATTAGGTGTATATGCCCAGTGTTGAAAACCTGAAGGACATATGGAGATACCAGATAAGTTATTTTCCTTTTCCCTGTTATTGCATGTACTTGCTTAAATTAATTCATAACCCTATTCAGAGCACGTGGCGTGTGTATTGGTCATGATCAAACAATGAAAACCCAGTTAGCTAGGTAAAACATTTAAGTAAAGCATAGGAGAAAAGGAACTAGAAGTAAAATGAATCACTAAGCTTTGCACTTATATATATAGATAGATGTATGCAGAAATGATCGGAGACGTTATAGAGAAAAATAGTAATAAGAGTAAATTTTATGTGTAAGGCATTGTTAACGGCTGCACCCACGCACGTGGTACCTTAGTGTTCCTAATTCTCACGTATTAAACCATTTTGATTACTTCCACATAAGATTCCTGTTTGTTTTCCTTATAACCACACAAGACATAAGTTAAGGTATGTGTAAACTAAGATATGTGTTTATGTTTCTGATTTCTTTCACGAGCGGCACCTTTACTCCTCCACCATTCCAGTGACGGGATAAAGGTGAATCACAACGCCGTGCTTTATTATATGCCAGTACATATAAGGGGCACGTTTTTGTCCATATACGATCACTGTAGAACAAAAGTCCCATAGTTATAAAAAGGCACGATAAAGTAAATTTAATCGGTAAATGATCTGTAATTGATGCACCTATAATTTGTTCATAATAATAAATATAACAATAAAATTAACACCTTGTATTTAACATTGATGACAGTAACACGTGTTCCAGTGAATAGCATTAACACGTGTGCCATTGTTCATAACTTTAACACGTGTTCCGTATTAGAATGTAACTGTGGTACCGATTAACGTTTGAAGATGTATGGTGAATTGTTTCATAAAGTATATAACTATGGTGAAGATGGTTCAAAATAATTGTTTATAACATTGGTGCCGTGACTTTTGAGCCATTCGTGCTGTCACGTATTTTTCCCCGTCGCAGTACGGATTGAATGGGTTTTCTTTTCTTCATGTGTAGAAGTTTATTTTCTTTTGTTGTAAGCATCATGCAATAGTTTTCTTAAGGTTTTATTTTGACAGCTTCATTATTAAGAGTTAGGTAAAGGCGCAATTGCATGTTGTAGGGATAAAGGAATTATTTTAATTGGTATTGGTGTATGACTTAGGTATTAAACTTCTATTAAAAATGTCAGGCTCCTCCGTTCAAGATTCCATGCAGGAGTTGCAATTTATTGCATCAGTGCTTCCCCTGATTCCCGAATTCTCTGGAAACGATAAGCTTATTTCAGCTTATTTCTTGTTCGAAGCAATAGAGGGATTAGAATCAGTCACTAATTGGTCAGAAAAAGTAAAAAATTTTTGTAGCAAAAGCTCGCATGACGCAAGCAGCTTTAGGATTTTTGAGTGAATCTCCCCATGTTAGACAGCTTGATGATTACAAGATGTTTAAATCAGCAGTGATAAAAAGGTTTACCAATAACCAACCTCTAGTAGTGGCAATACAAAATTTTAATTCTTGCAATCAAAGACCAGAAGAGTCGGTCGCCCAGTATGAATCACGTCTAAGAGGATCAGCGCATTCTCATCTAGGCGCACCGATCTCAGGGGATGAGCAGGTTAAGGCACTGGTTGATTCAGTTATGTTATCACAATTTTTAGCAGGTGTGGAAAGAAGTATTCAAACAGAGGTACTTTCGAAAGGACCTGCAAATTTCGATCAAGCAGTACAAGATGCACTGCTTGCTGAGGCAAATCGACATATCATCACAAAGAGTGTCAATTCTGCCGATGATGCAGATCAAATCCCTCGAGAAAGCGCCCCAGGCGATGCTAATGGCATTTCAGAACTTTGTCCCATGTTTCAGCAATACATCGTGCAGCAAAATGCACTTATCAGTACCTTACGAGAAGAATCACAACAAATGAGTGAAAGATTAATGAAAGCCGAGAATGAGCTATCAAAATTGCTATCAAAAATGAATGAAAGTCAAAATTATGAGAATTCCAGATATAAGGCTAGGCGAAATTTTGTTAATGTTAGATGTTTCGGATGTGGTGCATTAGGACACCCAGTTAGCAGATGTAATCAGCAATCAAATAATCTTGGAAACCAAAGACAGGGAGATAGAGCCCCGTTTCGTGTCCCCCAATCTTCAGGTCACGGAGCGCGGGATACAAATGGCGCGGGTCATTTTAATCCTCGCGGAAATTTGTACCAGAGACAAAACAGGAATAACAACCAGGGAAATGTAAACACTGCAGTTGTCAATACGTTCCACATCCAGAGACATAGAAGTTTTCCGTTAGAGCAGAATAAGCATTTTGATCAAACAAATCGGAATGCTAGACCACATTACGTAACAAATCAGAAACAACGTCAGGCTTATGACAACCTCCGTTGTTTTGGATGTGGAGCTGTATGCCACAAAGTGAGATTTTGCAGAGGGAAAAATAATTACAGAAATCCATTTCCCTCAAGACCTAGTCAGGGTAGGCATTTTTACAATAAGTATAATAAACACCAGCGTGCTCAAAGTTCCCCAAAGCCACGTGTTACTCAAAATGAAGAGGCTCAAGAGAAGGTCCAGATTTTGACAATAGTTGATTCCCGAAGTAAGAGCAAAGCAAGCGTAGATAAAATCTCAACAGCTGAATCCACTACAGAAATTATACATAAGCAACGTAAAAATGAAAAAGACAACTTAGAATCCCCCCAGATTGTGAAGAACAGTAAAGAGAAGAAGTCTGTAACGAATCCAGTTCGTTCTTCTTCACAGTCGTTCGCAAATCCTCATAATCCACTTAACGAAAAATGTGAAGAACAAACTGCAGAATCGCCATTTGATCTTTCACAGCTATTAGGAGTACAGGACGATAAAGATCCTTTTAAGTTAAAGCAGCCAAGCAAATCTTGTTCGAGACAGAAAGGTGCAAAGCAATAGAAGAGCTGCAGTTTATTTCATTTACACCCCTCCCCCCAGCCCCAATTCCAGTAGCAAATCTAATTCGGATCTTTATTAAATTTATTTGATAGATTTAGTAATTCATTATTGTAGTTCGAAGGCATTTTAAACGGAAGTTAGTAAGTCAGAATGTTTTATTATAGGATTAGCATATATCTCTTAATATTAAAGCAAAAGGTGGAAAATTCACTAGTATTTTGTGTAATATATATGTACAAAATTTTCTCGAGTTCGGGTATTATTATTTTCCATTCCGTATTTCAAGTATGTTTCAAGTCTGTGTGTGGTTAGTGCATAGAAAGGTGTGAAAAAAAAAAAAAAAAAGGAAAATTCTTAACTGGTTAAATAACGTTATGTTATATCTGAATATTCCCCCAGGAACACATGGTTATCTCTTGTGGAGGTGTATGCACGAAAAATTCGTCAAATAAAAATTTAATAGTGATATTGGCAAGTGTAATTTTAAATATTAATGTTAATAATGTTTAGGTGCAGCGTGAAGGTATTGATTAATTGGGTTGAGCGGATCTATCTTTGCTTGGGAAGGAAAGAATAGTGTAAATCTAAGATATTAGATATACAACTATTCTGAAAATAATAATAATAAATGTAGATAAGGGTAAATGAAACCGTGTTCCCAGAGCAGGTGGGACACTTCCCCAAATGACAATCTATGGAAGTAGGGTTGTATAATACTCTTGCAAGACAATGTTTGTAGGAAGATAATTGTCCATTCGTTAGTGAACCAATTCTTGCATTTTCCATCATCAGTTTTACATTTTGGTGTGTGGTGCAAACACATACCGTATGAGTACCACTAGACCCTACCAGGACGTGGTTTTTTGGTCTGAGCTCTGCGAATTTGGAAAAACTGACTTTCGTGCTTGCAAATTGTCAAATTACATAAAATCAGCCTGTTTGACAAACTTTATCTCCGTTTTCAGTCCTTACAGAAACACAATCTTTCATTCCAGGTAAAACCCGACTAATTTCATCACTTTGGTAAAACGATCATACTACAACTACTTCAGAAGAGAGAGACTTACCTGGTTTTCTATTAAGGCTTTCCAAAATTCCTTTCTCCTTCAGAATTTTTTTTATTGTCTTACCATATAATTAGGAGCATTGAATTCTTACATGATTTTCCTAACAGTCCATGACTCTGGTAAGCAAGTCAAAATCATCAACTATTTATCTCTAGTGCAGTTAGAATAATTACTTTTAAGATTGTCCATAAGAGAGTCGTGAAGTATTTCATCCTCGTCATCAGATGATTCTTGAATATTTGTAAAAAGCTTCCGTTTCATAGCAGAACTGATTTTTTGAATTTTGGTTGAACATAACATTTAGATTTTAGCTTTTCCTTATTGACAGCTGATTCACCCAATTCATGGAGCGAAGTATTCAGTGTTTCAATTACTTCTGACATAGATGCAAAATTTTCGTCCATTTTCTCATCAGCACAGGTTTCATTTGCTTCTTGACTAATTATTAAAGTTCTCAGCTACTTTCTGCAAGAATCACAAATTTTAGTCTCCTTTGATAAGTCATCAAAATTTTCCAACATCCAGTCTGTCACATTTCTATATGGATTGAAACATTGTATTAATGCATACCTTGTACTTTCCATTGTTGATTATTTGTGCATAAAATGTAAAATTCAAATAGTAAAATAATTGCCTCCCATTACCTGTTCTTTTTATTTTTCCTAAAAAAATCCTGCACAGCTTCACAATTTATAAAAGTCTAGTTTCAAAACTGAAAAGGATGTACTTTATTCATTTTAAAGTTTTCAACCACATATTTTTCAAACACATATCACTTTCACTGCAAGAAACACATGATCACCATCAAAACTTAAAGCAGACTGAGAAACACATCTGATCACCATCAAAACCTAAAGCAGACTGAGGTCTGCAAGGTAGGAATGCAAGTTGCTGCTTGTTGGGTCTTGTTACCAATGATCTAAACAACAGAATCAGTTTTTTAAGTCGGAACATGCAGAGTTTTGTCCAAAACAAAATGTAGCCTACAGTATAACTGCACAGTCTTTATTTTTTTATATTGTATTGGAAATTATTACATATTCTGAATAATGAAATTAATAAAATTTTTAAGCCCATGTGACTCAGAATTTAAACAAATTAATTAAAAATGAAACATTGTTTAAATAAATGGTTTTAAATAACAAAAATACTATATCTATTGTTATTGATGAAACTTTTTAAAGATTTAGCCCAAATTTATTTTCAGATTACATGTTTTTTTATTTATTTATTTATTTTCATTAAACTCTTGTGTTAGGCTAAATTTGAATATAGCTTTTTAAGTAAACCCATTATCATCCCAAGTTACAACTCATGTAATCAAATGCCAAATATATAAAGATTGTTTTAAAAAAATTTCGAATTTTTTGGAGCGTCACATTTTGAAAAATTCAAAATTTGAATTTTAAAATTTGAATTTTTTTTTAAATATTAACCCTTATGTACATCAAATAAAATAGCATAAACAATACTACAAAAAGATACCTTTCCCATCTCTCTATCTTAATTAGGGGAGCTGCAATCACAATTTAAAAACCCATCAATCTTCCGATTTTGGGGTGTTTTTAATACTTTTTATAGCTGTATTTTCAAAACCGGTGGATATATGACGATGAAATTTGGTATTTTTCTTAATCTATATAGAGGCCACCTATGTACCAAATTTCATTAAAATCTGAGATGGTCAAGTCGTTGTGTTGAGTCGACACGGAATGACCCAAGAACGAAATAGAAACGTTGTTCTAACGTTTTGCAACGGCACACGTAAAGCCAAAAATAAAAAGTCTTGAAACTGGAATATAACCTTCGATAAAAGGTTGTGGTAATGTTTTTTGCGACGTTTGACGTAATACACAAAGGACAGCAACGTTTAATAGAGGAAATTTAGACGTTGATTAACCGTTGCTGTTACATTTACTAAGCGTAATACAGAAAGGAAAAGTACGTTGTAAAATCGAAAATAAAACGTCGCTAAACGGTTGTTAAAACCGTTTCTCAACGTAATAAAGAGGGAATATGACGTTTAAAAAACGTCATTTAAACGTTGCTAAACGTTCTTAAAAACGTTTCTAAACGTCATAATGGAAGGAATATGACGTTTAAATAACGTCATTCAAACGTTGCTAAACGGTTGTTAAAACATTTTCTCAACGTAATAAGGGAAGGAATATGACAGTTAAATAACGTCATTCAAACGTTGCTAAACGGTTGTTGCCGCCCCGGTGGCGCAGTGGTCTAAGGCGTTGGCCTCTGATCATTCGTCCGTAAGGGGTCCGGGTTCGAATCCCGGTCAGGCATGGATGTTGTGTTTGTCTTACGGCACTGGCTCTCTCCTTCCCTGGAACCAGTGACCCTAAATTAGGGACGGGCGACTGCTTATAGCCCATTGAGTTGCTTACGGTGGTCGTTAAACCTCCAATCAAAAAAAAAAAAAAAAAAAAAAAAAAAAAACGGTTGTTAAAACCGTTTCTAAACGTCATAATGAAAGGAATATGACGTTTAAATGACGTCATTTAAACGTCTTAAAAACAGTGCTACAACGTTATAACAACGGTTGAAAAACCATTGAATCAACGAGACGTATTAGCGTTTTATAAACGTAATATTGTGACGTTTTTTCAACGTCTCGCCAAACTGGTTTTAAAACGTTTTACAAACGTTTTTGTGCTACTTGGGGCGTTGTTTGAATGTTCGACGAGGTTTTTTTGTTTGTTTGGAGGTTTAACGACCACCGTGAGCAACTCAATGGGCTATATAGGCAGTCGCCCGTCCTTAATTTAGGGTAACTGGTTCCAGGGAAGGGAGAGAGCCAGTGCCGTAAGACAAACACAACATCCATGCCTCACCGGGATTCGAACCCGGACCCCTTACGGACGAACGATCAGAGGCCAGCGCCTTAGACCACTGCGCTTCGACGAGTTGAGACACCTGCAAGTGTAAAATAAGTAATTATTGTTTACATGTGTACCAAATTTCTAAACACTAAAAATTAATGGTATACGATGTACACGTGTAATAACTTTTGAAGGCTGTGATGATCATATTAGTGGTTAGGACAAAATGCATTAAATAAATAAAAACAAAAATTCCGAAGTTGTTTCCGGCCTTAGGCAAGCTAAGGTGGATTAGCATGCGACCCTGCGATGAACTTCAACTGAGTCAACTAATTTTTCACTGCACAAGTTTTGGGTTTTTGAAAGGCCACTTGGCCTGCATTTATTCTAAAACTTAACCAAAAACAACAACAAACACAATAACAAAGTGTTTCAAGAAGTCGGAGAATTAATTACCCAGACAACCATGTGTTTTTGTTTTCGAACACAATCAGCTTTTAAGATTTTTGACAATTCCACTTTTGGCAAATAGGCCTTACAAAAGCAAACAAAATCAGATGACACCCACTTGTTGTATTTATATAAACCATAAAAAGAAGAACACATAATTTTGCCAAAAACACACAAGTACTCTTGACTTAGGGAACATAACATAAACACTGTGGATGAGTTTGGACAGCTGAAGTGCAATCTCTCCCTGTCTTCATGAATTTATAGATTATTATATACACAATACAGATTTCATTTCCTTTCGAACACACCCGTCAAGCCAGTTTCCTTAACCAACATTAATTTTAAAATTGCAATAACTGAGCAAAAAAATTATAAATAACCAAAAGTTACTTCCGTAAACAATCTTATACTACCAGGAAAATTTGCATTAAAACTTAATATGCTCAACATTCTAGCATTACTTGATACAAAATCACTCTACTAAACACACTGTACTAAATACCTTACTCAATTACCTCAAAAGTTATCATTACACAATAATGCTAACAAATATACTTAAAATTCACCCTAACATCTGGAAAATTCAAAATACTTCACTATTCAAACTTGCTCTGAGTACACAATATCCCATTATGTAAATAAAAGGCAAACACTAACTCTCAACACTCCTGGACACAAATTCATAATTTATAGATTTGCACTCTTCGGAGGTAGTGTCCGAAACCGAGACCCCCCCCATTGGCTACGCCTCTGTCTACCTCAATCTGCTTTTGCTAATTTTGCCAATTGCAGTTAAATAATAAATACAATCCAATCAAATATGCTGCCAAAAGTCTGAGATAGAAACTCGCAATTCATTATGATTAGTTAATGCATTGAAGTTCACCTACGGTTAGATTTTTGGGTTGCTGCTTTTTATACATTTTTTCTTTTTCCTTTGAACGGGATCGGCATCTGATTTACTACTTTTTGGGACTTGCTGTCGCACGAATTCTTGACCTGCAAATCTGGGAAGTATGTTTCAGTTACAGAAATAACAATTTCTCCAGTTTGAAAGTATTTAAATAAAAATTAATTTTCGCATTCTTTAGTTCTGTCACTTTATAAATTTGCCCTGAAATTCTTTGCAATTCTGAACAACGCATTCTTTAGTTCTGTCACTTTATAGATTTGCACTGAAATTCTTGCAATTCTGAACAAATTTTTAAAGCGATTCTTTTCGTAATTATTTTATTAATGATTAGTTCTTGAAAGAAGAAATTTATTTTGGCGCATTCGGATTTCCGTCACTAAAAGCGAAGGGCAGCTCCGGTGTCGCAGTGGTCTAAGTGACCATTCTTCTGACCATTCGTTTGAGATGCGTCCGGGTACGAATTTCGGTGAGGTATGGATGTTGTGTTTGTCTTACGGCAGTGGCTTTCTCCGTTACCTGGAACCAGTGGCTCTAAATTAGAAATTGGCGACTGCTTATAGCTCATCGAGTTGCTCATGGTGGTCATTAAACCCCCAATACTGAAAAAAAAACCAAGAAACTATGACAAATTCTGAATTCAGTTATGGCTATACATAATTCATAAGAATGGAATAAAGTTTTGAAGATGACAATCCGATTTTTGGCGTAAATGTGACAAGGGTGGTAAGTCAGATAAGTTTTCGGATATTATCTGACTTACCACCCTTGTCACATTTACGCCAAAAATCGGATTGTCATCTTCAAAATTTGTATTATATGGCGTAATCCCGTATTTCTTTCATAATGGAATAAAGTCTCCGATAGTCTCTCTCAAGAAATGTGCCTTGTCTGTTGCTTCTCAGCAAAGAATAATTTTGTTCTTACGCTAAATAAAAAAACTGCACTACGGATCTGCGATCCAGAAAAATGTATAAAATGTTGTCAGTTATTGCCTTAATACAAAAAAAAACTGTAGTGAATTTTAAACTTGTGTTGAAATGATGTTTAAACAGTGAACGGTGATGACCGTTTATGGATCACCAGTCCGCCATTGCGTGTGGGATCTTGGCTCTGGTAAGACGTTGGCAAAGGACTATAGAAAAAGATGGCCTGTACTTTGCAGAATGAGGTGAGCGTGTTTGGCTTTCTTGCGTCATTAACCTTTCATCTGTAAACGGGACGAACTGTTGACTCACCCAGGGAAGCACAGTGGAACCCGCTTACAAGGAGAAGCTTGGGGCAGCCCACAGAAATCTTCGCTAAATCCAAGTCCATGCTATTGGGTCGTTTTTTAATTATTGGCCGATGCCGGCAAAGCGAATTTGCATAGCCGTTTACAAGGGACGCCTCGTAGGAGGAACTACCAAATGCCCCTGCAAAGGGAGTCGGTTCAGTCCAAATGTACAAAACAGTATCTCAGACAGATCTCAGCAGTTGGGGACGTGATGGAGCAACACGACGTGATATTAGTGATTTTGCACGAATTCAAACTTGGCCGGAATGTGTCCGAAACGGTCGCAAACGTCAATAGAGCGTGGGGTGTCGGCACGACGAGTGACAGAACTGTCCGTAGACTACTTTCCAAGTTCCGTGCCGGTGATGCTGCTATCGACCATAAGCCAGGAGTCGGTCGTCCAGTTGTGTGTGACACGGTACAGTTAAGGCGGAAAGTGGAAGAAAAACCAACGTTCACAGTACGTGAGCTCAGTGACAAACTTGTCGTATCATCAGCAACAGTTTCCAGATACCTGGCAGCTATAGGCAAGGTTAAAAAACTGGATACCTGGGTTCCACACGAACTCACCGAACAGCAGCAGATACGGCGTCTAGAAACATGCATTGCCCTCCGAAAACATAAGACTAGCGCTCCCTTTCTGCATCGGATCCTTACGGTTGATGAAAACTGGATGCTTTATGACAACAGGAAGCGAACAGGGCAGTGGTTCGATAAAGGGGAACCACCCAAAAATATGTCCAAACCCGAGTTGCACCCACAGAAGGTTCTGATTTCTGTCTGGTGGACTGCCAAGACTGTGGTTCATTGTGAGTTTTTGCCGCGAGGTCAAACAATCACAACGGAGGTGTACTGCCGTCAACTGGACGAATGTCACCAGAAATTATGCAACACCCATCGCTCGTCAATCGTTTGGGTCCCATACTACTTCAGGATGACGCACGGCCGCATGTGTCTATTGGAAGCATGAAAAAAATCAATGCTATTCACTCGGGTCTCCTGTGATGACTGAGTTCTCGTTCTCTGAGCGGGTTTGCTTTGAACTCCACTTTCAGGTTCATTAATGTTGTTTGCTTGTCTTCATTCCCGGAGGCTGAGGGAACACGTTCGCGGGTTTCGGCGTTTCGCGACCTTCTGCCATCTATGAAAAGCCACTGCTTACGAATAGGTGTTATCCTGAAGAGTACGACACGCTAGTTTTCTATTCCTGTTCTGAAATGTTGAGGTAGGTTTCAACTTTTTTAGCTACACTTTACTTTTTATGGTTTTTGCTTTTGTTCTGAGAGGTTCAGGTAGGCATTCGGCTTCTTTGGGACCCTGTTTTCTAGTTGCTTGTAAAGGTGCCTGAACTCAACTATTTTGCAGAGCGCTAGTTTCGTTTGTCTGCAGGTTCATTCGGTTTGAATCTTGGCTGTTTTTTTGTCGGGTGTGTCTGGGGTGCTTCGTTCCGAATTGTAGTTCGTCTTGGATTTTTCGAATTTGAAGTGGCTGATAGAGTTATCACATATATATATTATTTTTTTCCTTTTCCTACATTTTCAATTTTTCTTTATACGGAAGTTACAGCTTACGAATCAAATACAACCAAATATAAAAATACACTTTATGTTTTAGGAACAACACTAAATTTGTGTGCATTAGATAGGAATCTAAATTTCGATTTTTATAGTCTGCGAGAGTACCTTATTCTTTATGCTACAACAATGTATTTTTTCTAGATTTTCATTTTTCTTTGGTATCTGCCGTCTAGAAAGAAGCTGTGTTTTCTGAAGTGATTCAAAATTTTCTCTTTCTTTAAACTATCAGTCAACTTCCAAATTGTAGTATGGCTTGTAGTCATAGTAACGTTAAACGCTTCCTGCGCGTAATTGTTCCCGGAAAACCTCCCATCGTAACTTGGAATTAATTCCACTGTTTAATGGTAAAAACAGGCCTACTTTAGCCATATCGTCTTACAATAGGGTAGCCTATCAATTTCTAACAGAAATATTCAGTCAAAAGCAAAAGCAGTTGTCAATTTTCAAATAAAAAGAATTGTCTTCGAATTTTATAGTTACATCCTTTCTTTTGAAACGAGACGCAAGAGCCCTACTTTTCTGACCGAAATTCATGTTTTCGAAATTGCTCTATGAAAAGCAAGAAAGATTCTAGATTCAAAATCAATCATAATGGAAATAGGATGAACATCGTAAATCTCAGTTAATTTCCTTCAGCTCATGAGTAATTGTACCTAAGTATCCATCATCTTGTTTGTACAGTACAGTAAGTGGAAAATACAAATAACCAACAGCAGTGTAAACACTTGAAAATTTCATCAGCTAAAACAGTGAAAATCAGGTTTTGCAAGAAAATTTCAAATTACCTGTTGTTTTTTGAGGATCGAAATTCCGCTTGAATTCTCAGTTCCGCTGGAGAAAGACAAGAATGGATCATCATTAGCGTTCTAATTTTCCTTTGTAAAGTCCAATTCAGATAATGATCTCCAACAATGTAAGCCAGAGACAGTTTCTTCTGTTTGAGCGTCCAAATACATTTTGTATAATTACAAATAGCGAAAGACCAGCTGCCGTAGCTTGTGATACGCCAATGCCAGATGTGTAAGCCACGATTTGATTTGGCATTAAATATAAGCATATTGTGGCACTATTTCGTGTGTCATAATCCTTAAAGCGCAAGCTTTTGCTGGATCACGCACTTGTTAAGAATGCTGACGCGTTTCATTACCTCACCGTCTTCAGCGACAGTCATACGCGAGAACTTCACGCACCCCTAATAGCTTTCCTTAGACACTGCATCATCTTACTCAAAGATGCAGCTTTCATACATTAATTAACAGATTCTTTCCTCTACTGCCCCGAACAAATTCCAAGAAATTTCGAGAATAAAATACAAGCAAAGATCTAATGTAAAAGACTACAAATGAACTGTAAAATGTGGATACAAAATACGAGACAACTCGGAAGCAAAATACTTTCCGTATTTTCCAATTACACTGACGGAAAAAAAAAATCCCAACGCCACGAAAAAATAGTTGTAGAGGAATGAAATGGCGACAATACATTTGTATAGGTAACATATTTAATCGATTAAGGTTTCAAGATCACAGCTTATTGTAAGCGCGAGAAGAGCCATTTTAAATGTGAAATGCTGGTACATTAATAACCGGTGTAACCGCCAGAATGTTGAATGCAAGCACGCAAACGTTCATGCATTGTGTCGTACAGGTGCTGGATGTCAGTTTGTGGGATGGAGTTCCATGCCTGTTGCACTTGGTCGGTCAATACAGGGACGGTTAATGCTGGTTGGGGGTGACGCTGGAGTTGTAACTCCAATGATGTCCCATACGTGCTCGATTGGTGAAAGATCTGGTGATCTAGCAGGCCACGGCAACATGTCGACACTCTGTAGAGCATGTTGGGTTACAACAGCAGTATGCGGGCGAGCGTTATCCTGTTGGAAAACACCCTCTGGAATGCTGTTCATGAATGGCAGCACAACAGGTTGAAACAGCAGACCGACGTACAGCTGTGCCGTCAGGGTGCGTGGGATAACCACGAGAGTGCTCCTGCTATCATAGGAAATTGCTCCACAGACCATAACTCCAGGTGTAGGTCCAGTGTGTCTCGGCCGCAGACAGGTTGGTTACAGGCGCTCACCTGGCCTCCTTCTAACCAACACACGGCCATCACTGGCACCCAGGTAGAACCGGCTTTCATCAGAAAACACAACAGATCTCCATTCCGTCCTCCAATGAGCTCTAGCTTGACCCCACTGACGTCGCAAACGGCAGTGGTTTGGAGTAAGTGGAATGCGCCTTCAAGTAACCGATTTGTAACAGTTTGTTGTGTCACTGTGGTGGCAACTGCAACTCGAATTGCTGCCGCAGACGCGGTACGATGCGCCACGGCCATACGCCGTACACGGCGGTCTTCCCTCTCAGTAGTGCCACGTGGCCGGCCGGAATCCGGTCTCCTTGAGACAGTACCTTCCCTTGACCACCGCTGCCAACAATCATGCACAGTGGCTACATTTCTACCAAGTCGTTCTGCAATATTGCGGAAAGAAAATCCGCCTTCTCGTAGCCCTATTACACGACCTCGTTCAAACTCCGTGAGCTGTTGATAATGGCTTCTCGTCTTCTTAAAGGCATTCTTGACTAACATCAACACCCTACGTCGAATCTCAACGATAACTAACGCTCACGAACGTTACAGCGGTATTTACAGCAAACCTGCTTTGCATATTCCGAGGGGCGCTACTAGCGCCACACGTATGCGCCGAGCACGAAATTTGCATAGACGTCATCTTACAGATGTACTCTCACCGCCTACCAACTGTCGTTTATCTAACACAACCCCTTCTTGGTGTTGGGATTTTTTTTTCTGTCAGTGTATAATGCCGCGGCGTTAAACTCGATTTCAAACGTGTAGCTCTGAAATGCGGCGTTTAACTAGGAGCGGCCTTTAACGGTTGTCAGTAACATAAATTTCAACCGTCGTTCACGATATTAAAACAGATCGTTTCGTGAATCGTTTATGGCAGACACTGAGCTACAAAGAATTGGACTTCCGATTCTTCACTCATTATTAGCATGGGAGAATAGCTGTCGCATAAACGAAGTCTCGAAAACTGCGTGATTATACGTGAATAGGTAATTTGGAAAATGGCAAGGGTTCAATCTTCCCGTTCGTTTTGCGCGCAAGTGGTTTACCGTTTGAAAACCTAGTTTAGGATTAATAAATTATGCCTTAACGCCATTTTTTGTAATAAGTTTGTTTCTCACCTCGCACTCGGTAGGGTAAAACGCAGATTTCTTTTCGACTTTGTGCATAATACAGTCGGTGGGCTCTCAACAGGCAATCCCGCAAATTTGTAGGTTCTTCCACTATCACATGAGTGAAAACCTCCCCGCACGTGAAATTAGAGTGCCTTTTTAAACACATAAACGACTGCATGTGTCAACCACGGGCTAAACGACATTCACCTTTCGCCACGAGGGGTTGATAAAAAACGCCCCGCTGTGAAACACTTGCAGTCTCTTTCAAACTCCTTCCTCTTTCGTAAACGAGATATCCGCAAATGGAAGGTCTTTCACCCATTAGGTAGGAGAGTGGAGCAAGCAATGAAGCAGTGGTGACGACTACCATTTACTGCATAACTTTCTGCGCGTGTACAGCGCTTTCATCTCATGCTATTTGATATAAGTTGCGCAGGCGATTCGAAGTGTATTAAAAATAAAGAGAGTTTTCCTACATTGTTAAAAATTGTTATAGGTTGCACCAAAATGTGGTGCTACACCAGCTGCACCACCTTCGGAGAAAAGATACACCATTGTGTGGTGAAAATAGAACCCAACAATATGGTGCAAACCTTGCACCATAATGTGGTGCAACCTTGTACTATGACGTAGTACAAAGTTGCACCATGTTGTTGGGATTTGTTTGCACCACACAATAGTGTATCTTTTCTCGGAAAGTGGTGCAGCTGGTGTAGCACCACTTTTTGGTGCAACCTACCACAAAATTTTTAACAGTGTAACACCTCCCTTCATTGCGTCATTTACCTTCGATGAAAGTCATACAATATATTCTGCTACCATGACGGCAGAGGAGAATGGCCAGAATGGCAGTCACATAAAAATTCGTTTATAGTATTTTTATCTGCGGCTTGGATGCAACGTTATTTCCGATAACAAACCAACGAGATAAATGGAATTGCGGCGTTATTCTTGGTGCAGCATTATTCTCGGAAAATATGGTAACGACAACAAAGCAAAAACGAAAGCTACAGTTTCCCCTCATGCCATTCCTTCTTATCACCTCATTAGTGAATCTAGTGGATATATGAGGCTTTGACCAAGCAGAAAGTAAGACATACGAAACCCATGGTCGAATACAACGAAAGGGATGCGCCATAGGTCCCGTGTGGAACTGGGATACACAGAATGGTCCCCAAATCAAATAGCATTTATAAGTTACTCAAGAATTTTTTTTTAATTATCAATCATCCCACAAACATTTCCCCGTTTTATAACACATGTATACAACACATGACATTAAACCACACATTAATTATACTCAATCGGAAACATATGTACTATCGGAATCGAAAATACTTTGCCACCTAAATAAGTTTTCAAGTACTCCTCGACAAAAATTTGCTGGTTTGTATACTAAATACAAATGAATTTCCTCCAGAAGGTCTTTTATTTGCTTCAAAGTTTCACTATAAAGATGTTTCTGGAACACAGAGGAGATAACTGAAAGTCCAATAGGAACAAGTTCCTGAAAATAGGATGAATGTGGATAAGAGTTTTTATCAAGGAGACCTCAAGAAAAGTTCTTGAATTTTTGGTCTTTCTTCCCATATGGGGCGAAAATTATCCTGGTGAATTTCTTTTTCGAATCACTTTCCGGGATAATTACACTCTTTTAAGAAACATTTATGTTACAGGGCTTGGTACTAAGTTATATTTCAGTACACTATGTGAAGGGTCCGTTGATGCCACGCTTAACTCGCTCTTGCAGTGAGGAAAGCATTTATTCAGATGTTATGGGGTAGGTCTTAAGCATTGTCCGGATTTCCATTCATTCTCTATATTAGTAACACGTTGAATCCGCTTCTCTCGCGCGGCCAGTATTCCTTTTTCCGATCATCAGCGTTCATTCCCTTTTTCCCCTTATCTCGGTTTCACACCGACCCGTAAGATTCTCCCGCCACGCCTATCTGCTCACTTCCAACAGACTCCTCTTCCAAAAGAGAAGTCCCCCTCTAAGAAAACCCCAAAGAGCATCCCCTTCCAAGAAGGCAAAATGCTCCTTAATTGCCTTCCTCTGTGACCTCCTCTAAACCATTATCTAGTTCCTCCTTCGCACAACGACGAAACCCCTAAATCTCCCTTTCCCTCGGATGGGACGCTGAGAAAGTCTGAGCTGTGCCCACTGACCAGCGCAATGAAACGATGGGAAAAGTGCTAATAAGAGGAAAGATGATTCCAATTCACTGTACTCAAAATGGTACCTAACTTCACTCCTGACAAATATTGATGCCCAGGTTACATTCATATGGTCGAGTTCATGACATCTCAGTAGTAATGGATGCATTTGGTAGTGTCACCTCAAAGTGGACATTTCTTTTAACATTTAGTAAGTGCCCAACATGAATTTCTGTGTATGCAAACCTGTTCTAGTTCGTGTCAGCGATCAAGTGTTTCGGGCAATCCTCTGCCGTCTACGCTGAACGTTGAAGAAATGGACTCAATTTCACCCCTAGCAACAATGTAGTCCAAAAACATCTTGTTACGGCGATGACTTCGCAACGAAAAGCTGATGTTGACTCACTTCATGAAGTTTTGCAACGAGAGTCCACGTGGTACCCACAACTTTTGAATTTGTACACTTATTCTAATACCAAAAGACGACGACGAATGGCTGAATGAGCTGAACCGAGACGTCCAGCAGTTTCTCCCACTGATAAGCTGGGATTAACGTCTATCAGTTTCTCAGCTTGTATTCACAGATTCCTGATGGTTTCCTGGGACGTTTTTTATTTGAGAAGTTTAATCGATAAATTGTAAATTTTCAAGCCAAGTGCGAAGCGTTTTCTCAGACTTATCCATAGACGCCGGGGATATTTCTTCAAGCTTGCGAAGCGTTTGCTTCTTAAAATTTGCAGTGTAGCATGCAGAATAGGGCTGGACGATGTTTCGATACATCGCGAAAAACCAGTGTGAATCTAACATCGATGTTACGGTGTTTCGATTGACGAAACTACGATTCATCGCCATCGTAACGCACCTGCGCGCAATGTAATCGCCGTCGGGCGCCACCAGGCCGTGACCAAGAACAGTTGTTCAAACCAGTTTTCCCAGACCGATGTTCACATGCCGCTATCGGCAGGTGGTACGTAAAAAGAGACCCGTGAACATCCGGTGATCCTCCACTAGCGCGAGAGGCTCCGATGTCTCTGTCTCACGGCGTACCATTCCAGACGCTACATCAGGAAATTGCTGACATTGGAGCCTCACGCGTGAACCGAGTAATCGCTGACATCTGAGCCTCGCGCGCGAGCGTAGGAATCACTGACATCGTAGCTTCGCGAGCGAGCGAGGGAATCCATCGCGAAGCAGACACGATGTTCAAACAGGTTTCTTATCGGACCTCCGTGCGTCGACGATGCTAGTAAGAGGCCGCGTGTTTCACGCGTTTGATCTCGGGAATTTACCGCGGTTTAGGAAGTATGTGATACATATAGTACCAGTCAAGTCATATATAGCACACATATAGTCCCAGTCAAGCCCAGACCTGAAGAAACAATTATTTATTTCCAAAGAGGGGGAAGGGAGAATTGAATGGTTCCTGAAGCTGACCGTCAGTTTCCGCACTTCTTGAATTAATTCTGGCATGAAAATCGGCATACGTAAAGTATACAGCCACAAAAATGTTAAATAACCGAAAATATAAATCAGGCCTAGGACGCACAAAAAAAAAAAAAAAAAAAGAAAGAAAGAAAGAAAGAAAGAAAGAAAAGACAATAGGCCTAACCCCAGGCTTAAGTACTTCCCAACAGAATTTTATCCCGAAAATCGGTACAAATAATGTACTAAGCTTGAAGTAGACAGACACAATAGCCTTGCATTCTCAAAAGTTTTTATCAGGCCTAGGCTAGGCACCAAAGTCCTCTAATAGCAAGCGTGGGTACTTCCCTAAGGAATTTCGCCACGAAATTCGGAATAAATACACTACATGTTGAGCAGACAGACACAAAAATATTTCATTTTCAAAAACTTGTAATCAGGCCTAACTAGATACAAAAAAAAAAAAAAAGCCTATCTGTAGGCTTGGTCACTTCCCTATGAAATTTCGCCCTGAAAATCGGTGCAAATATAGTAATTGTGTGGTAGACGAATACAGTGATGTTACATTTTCAAAAGTTTTAATCAGGCTAAGGCTATGCACTAAAGGCCTAATAGCAGGTCTGGATATTTGCCGATGGAATTTCGCCATGAAAATCTGTACAAATACACTAAGGGCGCGTAAAGTAGATGGATACAATAATGTTACACTTCCATAAAATTTATTCAGGCCTAGAATCGGCACAAAAGGGGGTGGGGGCTATCTTCAGGCTTGGGCAGTTCCCCGTGAAATTTCGCCCTGGAAATCAGCACAAATGCACTAAACGTGAAGCAGACTACACAATAATGTTATATTCCAAAAAAAATTTATCAGATGTAAGCTAGGCATAAAGGCCTAACAGAAGCTTGGATACTTTCTGATGGAATGTTGCCATGAAAATTGGTACAAATATGTTGCGCATGAAGTAGACAGGCACAAAAATATTACATCTTGAAAGTTTTTTTTATCAGACCTAAGCTGGGCACACACACACAAAAAAAAAAAAAAAAAAAAGAGAGATAGAAAAAAAGAAAGAAAAAAGCCTAACAGCACGCTTGGATACTTCCCAATGAAAGTTTGCCCAGAAAATTGATACGAATGTTCTAAATGCAAAGTAAATAGACCCAAAAATGCCACATTCTCAAAAGTTTTAATCAGGCCTGGGATAGGCTGTGAAAAAGCCTAAACATGGGATCAGGCATTTTAGAATGATATTTTGCCATGTCAGTCGGTTCAAATGCATAGAACATGAAGTAGACAGAAAAAAATGTATCATTCTGAAATTTTATACATGTGTATTGTAATGGTAATTCGTACAACTGCACTACGTGTGCAGTAGATATGCTCATAAATTTTACATTTGAATCACGCCTAGGTATGGCTAAAAATATGCTCATCTGGGCTTGATTTTTTTCCCATGGTCTACTAATCCAGTACTTAAAAAAGCACTTTTTTTAGAATCGGGTCATCTTAGGTTTCCAAACAAATATGAGATATCATTTATGTAATTTCACACTGTTCTTCACAGGCTTAATATTTAATCAGAAACTTAAAATATTTGGCAAAAAAAAAAAAAAAAAAATTACGCAACAGAGGACAGCTCTCTCACTTCTGAAAATGCAGAGATGCGCATTTTTCTATCGCACAACAAGAAATTTATTATACTGATATATATTTTTTATTTCAATAAATTTGCGAAACATGACCATCCTTCTTGATTTGCAAATTGCTTTATTTTAGTGTCATACTTCCAAATTTATGTTTATACAAAAAGGTGATGTAAGTACATACATGGCAGTGTCGCATTCAGAGAGTATTTTCCGGGGGGCAATTACAAATTTTGAGGGGCTGAAACTTGTTGACTGATTATATACATATAATCACAATTTTGTTTTTTATAATATACATAAACATTTTAAATAGAGTATAAAAAAATGTTTATGCTCGTATATCGCAAATGCAAATTCCAAGTAATCTACACATACAAGTGATTAAAAATATAAAAATTTTATACCTTTGCTTTAATTCAGTAATACACCACGGATTTCACCATGGGGTGGTGTAAAATATTGAAGATGCTAGTAAGATAACGGTGTGCTCGAGTCGAGAAAGGTATCCCTCCCCTAAAACATTAGGAGTGGTAAAAATATCCTCTCCTTACTACAAGCCTGTTTCTGATTATTAAGGAGTCATTACATTGTTACCTGAAAATGTATGGTGCAAACCAAATCCTCTGCCGTTTGGTTTCAGCCCCTTTAGATTTAGAACATATAAAACAAAAACTAACTAACCGTTTGGGTGCCAGTTTGAGGTGCCGCGTTTCTTTGTTTTGTTTTGTTTGTTTTTTTGTCACAGAGTGTAAACCACCCTCCGCCAGTTAAAAAAAAACTTTTTATGGGAACAATTTCTAATATTTGCTATTGTGAAAAATTAGGTAGCAAATATTTTGTCGTATTGGAAGAACTAACGTCACGTTAGCTACGCTGAAGCTCAACCGTATACATGGAAAGTCGACATCCAGAAGACTGAAATAAAGCTCAATGCAAGCTTCAAAATATGATGTATTGCAGTGCAAACATCTCTATGTGGAATTGGGTTCTTATTGAGGAAGTAATCCGAATTGTCAGTTCAGAGAGGACAGTTTAATGTTTTTTTGAAGGATGATAGAAATTTAAGATTGAAGTCTATGTGGGTGATTTTTCTTATTATTATAATATTTTCCCTCATTAAGTTCTTTTTAATTAATTTCTACAAATATTCAGCTATAAACTAAAACAATTGGACTAAACATAAAGGGAGATCGCCCAAAATCATACGGGGAGGGGGGGGGCTTTCGTGGATTTTCGGGGGCTAAGCACCCCCGAAAAGATGCCTGAATACATCGCTGATAGATGGTATAATCTATAAAATTGCTTTTAGTTCTCTAATAATGTGTATTTTAAAATAATTTTTAACTTTGTATTTATAGCATACCCTAATCAAATTTATGTTTTGATGCATACACAACAGATAGCAAAATATGTTTTAAGACAAGATCACCTTATTTTGCTAAATAAATTATTATGCGGTATTCTTAAGAGATATATTTTGTAGAATAACAAAATGATTTCATTGTGTAATTTTTTCAAACAAAAGTGGGGGTCTTCATGCTCTCAAATGTTATTGCATTTAACCTGAGATGAATTGGAAATCTTTCGAGACTTCTGCTCCCAATCCACTAAGGTTCTGTATATTGTATTTGCACCTTTTGTCATTTAACAACCTTAGTAAAATGGTCTGTATAATTAACTTCATAAAAGCAGTTTTCTAAACAGAAAGGTGTGACTTTAAATATCAGCGCATATTGTGAAACCGATGTTTCGAAGACGATACAACGTGATGCTAAAATTCCAACATCGCCCAACACTATTGCAGAATATGGGTTTCATCAACTTCCACCTTTCATAACTGACGTCCTTTTCCGCGCTGAGCATGTGACTGCTTTCGTAGTTGTATACATTGTACCATAACAGCACCCCCACCAACATGCAGATACATGTATTTACGTTTATGACGCAATTATAGCAGTTACCTGCGACCTCTGCGTCAGCGTCAGCTCACTTACGAAATGATTAATATTTTTCTGCAATGTAAGAATATCATGTTTCCCCAAAAATAAATAAATGAAGGAAAAAGAAAAGAAAGAAAAAGTCCCGCCATTATTAATAATGGACAATTTCAGCTCTAGCGTGGGAATCTACACGAAGAGTCAGAAACAGAAAAATATAAAAGCAATAGGGCAAAAATTACCCAGTCTGGTTATGAAAAAAGTGCTTAATGAGAAACAGTGAACTGAGTGAAAATTAATATAACATGGAAATAACAGCAGAATATTATTAACACTGAATAAACAACACTAAGGTAACGATATTAATAAATCTAGTCAATTTTCCACGAAATAATTTTCCAGCTTGTTGTTCGTATGCATTTTGACTGTCATTAATAAATTATGTTATTGTTCCCTTTTTAATAGCATAGGCGTGTAACAATGTCTGTACATCTGCTGTATCTTCTTTTGAATTCAAAGTGTTAAGAAGTATTACATTACGAAAATGTTAAGCTCATTAAAATACATTTGAAATAATATTTTATTCACAGCAACCTTGAAATTCCGTTTGTACAATTTCCTCATCTTTCGTCTGTTCAGGAAAAATTACAAAATAACGGAGGTGCTTATTTGTCTGAGTACGAGTGTTTGTAATTGAATTTGTGGCAGTGCGTTTCGCAAGTACAACCAAATCAACTTTTGCATAAAAACAAGATCTTACGGTAGCAGAAAATGTTCCAGACACTTCAATTCAAGTCAATTCAAGAATGACTGCATCACAGCACATATATTTGGCAAACTAACTGCAATTCAATTGTCTTGGACGACGAGAAGACCGTTCAGATCTTGAGTATCTGACACTTTTATATTATCAGCCGTAGTTGCTTTACAGTTAATTATTTGTTTAGTGCTATGGGTGATACTTCCGCCTTATATTCATGTTGTCCTTCGCCTCTGGTTCATCGTTTGTTAATTTGATCAGGGAGCGACGGGCCAAACATGAACTTTGATCACATCGAACATGAGTGATCTAAAGTAGACTATAACATCTTTTTTTTTTTCAGCTTCATAAAATGTTTAGTCGCAGAACAGGTAAGACAAAATGATAGATAACAATTAAGGATCCGTGAACCTGCGCGGAGAAACCTTACGTGGAGTTCGAACTTTTACGTGAAGTTTACGAGGAGTTGACTGTGCATCGTTTTGTTGATACTCTAATCTAGACATCTGACTGCACTTCAAGATTCGGGCTGTACAACCCATTAACTGTTAAATAAAGTATGACCCAACATCGAATGAGACATCCAAAGGCAGCCGTAGAGCGCATCGCGCTCCCACAAGAAGAAGAAGGATTAGGTATTCATGATACAAAACGCATTCACGATGAGCAAATTTGCTCACTGCAGAAATACTTTCACTCCAATTGTAATGAAAATAATGTGTTTGATGTCATATGTGCTGCAGACAAAGATAACACTCCATTAATGTTAAGTAAACCAGATGCTAAAATAGAAGAATCGTCTACAGAATACTAGATTCGAAAATGAAAGCAAAAGGAACTTCGTGGGGCTCATCCAAACCATTTAGACAGGCCAGAAGTTGACAACAAAGCCTCAAATCAGTGGCTGAAGTGAGGAAAATTATATGGATATACTATTGGGTTTGTGATGGCTGTTCAAGACAAAGTGATTGCAACAAAAAAATTACGGAAAATACCCGTACATTTTAAAGGAGTTTCTGCAAAATAACAAATGTAGAAGATGTGGTATGTGCAGTGAGACCATTGAACACATCTGCGGGGGATGCACCACGCTAGCAAACGTTGATTATATGCAGTAATTTTGCTAAGATGGTACATCAGCAATTAGCGCACGAAACAGAACTATCAGTGTCAGAAGTACCATATTATAAATATCAACCAACTGAGGTACTTGATAATAAACAATACAAATTATACTGGGACCATGAAATGAAAACAGACGTAACCATCTCTGCCAAACGTCCAGATATAGTGCTATATGACAAAAGGCAGAAGGAAGCAGTCATTATCGACATATCTGTACCTTTGGACCGTAATACTCAGAATACCTATACAACAAAAATCAACAAGTATGTGGAACTGGCTGCAGACATTAAACAGATGTGGAAGCTGAAAACAGTTCACATACGTCCACTGATTATCTCTGCAACTGGCATAATTCCTCAGACTCTTATAACTGAACTTGATGCTTTAGGTCTACAACACCTAAAGCTCAAAATCCAAGAAGCGGTAATTCTTGATAAGTGCCACATCCTACGACGATTTTTAAACCATGAGTGACTATGTCTTTACTTGACTTTATGTCCGTACCTTACAAGTCGACCATGTTACAGACGCCGTTGCTGTAGATGAGAAAACTAAATAAAATATTATAATAACAATAATAAATCCAGCTCAGATTCCTGGAGGCCTCGGTGCACGATAATTTGGATTTCCCAATATTTCTGTGTATTCAAACACAAATTTCTGACTGTCTCGAAGTATTCAAAAGCAAAATTTAATATTTCTCGGTGTACAGTGCTGTTGATACTACATAACAACCCGCTGCACAACCCCCAGCTTAAATTCCAAAATGCTTAGTTTACAATATGTAAGGTGCGTCGCATCAATATAGAGACAGTCTACTCTGCGACGTGAACGCAATGCGAACATAGGTAGGAAGCTGAAGTGGTACCTAATTAGACATAACCCTACAACAAACGTTTCGATCCGTCGAGACGACCGGATTGTGTGAAAAGAACACCACAAAGTGAAATAATATAATTTTAGGTGTCTCATAAATATAAAGACAACTATGTAAAGTAGCCACATGCAAATGAGATGTACAAATTAGCATGTTGTACGAACGCGCATGGGCCGTAATTCGGTCCAGCCTACAAAGAGAGCGGACCTGCCGTCAGACATTCATTTGCCGAAATGCCACGCAACAGTCAACTTTCTGGTGAGGAGGTGCAGAAGATTTGGAGACAGAGCAAATGGATTGCCTGTAGCAAAAATTTGTAAAGCCATGGGGAGAAGTAGGGCAGTCATTTATAAGGCTTTATCGAAATGCGGTCCGTTAACTGCCAGAAAACGGCCTGGAAGGCCTCGAATAACAACCAAACGAGATGATCGTGCCATCATGCGTTTAATTTCATCCCAAAGGTTATCACTACGTCAAGTGTTTAGGACTGTTGGTGTCACCGTCTCAAAGGACACAGTTCATCGACGAATCAAGGAAATTTGCAACATCGTGCTCCGTAAAATGCGCCGTCTGCCACACCTCACGTGGCGGCACAAGGAAGCTAGATTGTTATGGGCAAACAGTCCCATGCACTGGACCGACGAGTGGATCACAACTATTTTCTCCGATGAGAAAAAGTTCAACCTGGACGGCCCTGACGGTTGGAACTGCTATTGGCATGATTTACGACGCGAGCCACGCACCTTCTTCAGCAGACAGAAAAGAGGGGGATCTGTGATGGTCTGGGGATCTTTTGCTTTCATGGGACAACGGATATAGCTTTCCTGCAAGGCAGGCAAAACTCCGAAACGTATCAGGACATACTCAGCAGCCACCTTTTACCGTTTGCCGAAACTCTAGCGGGTGTTGATTATCTCTATCCATCGGTCTGCATCAACGAAAAGCTGGTTTAACACTCATCATGTTGTAACGTACCAGGAGATGTGACGTACCTGCCAGAAGGACGCACACGACATAAACGCAGATAGGAATCAGAATAAAAAACGTCTGCGTAGCTCAATTGGTAGAGCAACTTATTCCGGAATGAGGGGACCCGGGTTCGAATCCTGGCGCAGATAAAATTGACGGAGAAATTTACTTCATTATAATGGCGCCCGAACTATCCGGATGACCCGACCGTTCACAATCTCGCAATGGTGTGATGTTATTTCCACACCGCGAGATAGGAAAAATAAGAGCAGCACTTCGAAAAAAAAAATAAGGGGGAGATGATGTAACGTACCAGGAGATGTGACGTACCTGCCAGAAGGACGCACACGACATAAAGGCAGATAGGAATCAGAATAAAATGTCCGCGTAGCTCAATTGGTAGAGCAACTTATTCCGGAATGAGGGGACCCGGGTTCGAATCCTGGCGCGGATAAAAATGACGGAGAAATTTGCTTCTTTATAATGTGACCGTAATGGATTGGCCATCACTCAGTCCAGATCTGAACCCTACCGAGAACATCTGGGGTAACCTCGCTCGTGATGTGTATGCGAATGGACGGCAGTTCTCAAGTGTGGTGGCATTGAAAGAGCAGATTGAACGAAGCTGGTAAGCACTCCGTCCAGAACACTTGTATCACTTGGTGGACAGCATGCCCAATCGGGCTTTCAGTGTTATTCGGAACAACGGCTCCACTTTTTGAGACAGCGTATTTCTGTTTTTTTCTTGTATTTGGCGTTGGAATTGTTATGTTTCCGTCAAACTATTGTGCAGCTGCGTGTCCAATGCTATTTTTGCTATAAATATGAGGCGTACATTTCAGCTCGTTGTTGTTTCTTTTTTATTCGAGAATTTGTTCTGTCTCTATATTTATGTGACGCACTATAATACATTCTGAAAGCTCACATTTTCCATTGTGGATTACGCATAACTGTCTTTCTTGCAATGGCGGAAATAATACTGTAATAAGTTCTGGAAAGCGCGAGCATATGCACTACAACCTGAAACAGACGAGGTGAAGAAAGTGAGTGTCTCTGCATCTCAAGGAGGGAAAGACGAGGTCAGGCGTAATCAAATGATGGATCGAAAAATCGACGTAATAAATCGTACTGGGAGCGGAATTAGTTTAACACCTTGTTGTATTGTGCACACAACCGCATCGAAGGTAAACGAAATTGTAAAGTAAAAGAAGGAATATTGCGCTAATCGTTTTTATATTTCAAGTAACAATACTAAAAAACATTATGTACTAGCAAACGGACCGGCGTTGAACTAAGAACACGTGATCCAAAGCGCCCAAGAATTTGCCAACAAGAGTAATCAGACGGATAAGTTTAAAAGCAAATTTATTCTTATGCCTTTTGTTGTTTATGCTGGCATAAACGCTGTGTCTCTTCTCACAACGCAAAGGTTTGGCAGTGAGCCAAAATGTTCAAAAGTTCAAAAAGAATGCCAAAATGTTCAATTTTCTCCACGCATAGAGAGTGCTATAATCACGCTCGTGTTTTAGTAATGTTATTCTCTACGGAGACTTCTTAAAAATCAGTTTAAATTTTGCAAATTCGAATTTGAAAACCCAAAACGACTCCGAGGTGCACATCGTAAGGTCTTCTGCGAGTTTATGCCAAACTTCAAATGCCTTCGTTCAGTAGATTTTTCTGGAAGCGACCGACAAACACATAGATAGACACTATTGTATGAGGCGTGATCAAACGAAACCCGTTCGTACCGCTTTACGTGGATTGACGCACGGGGAGCACTGCTCGCGTGATAAGCGAGCTGTGCTCCCCGTGCGTCAATCAGTCACAGCTCGCGTGATAAGAGCAGACCAATGAACAAGCGAGCACGTGTTAATTCTCCTCGCATGTGTTGTGTGGTTTGTTCTGCAGATGTTTAACAACATAGCCGGTGTGATTCCAAATCCGCCCAAGGTGGATCAGCGAGCGATGATTCAGTTCCTAACAGCGGAAGGATGTCGACCAGTCGACATTCATCGCAGAATGCTGGCGGTGTATGATGACAAAGGTGTGTCGAAAACAACAGTGACGGACTGGGTGCGAATGTTTCGGGAAGGACGTGAGGAAAAGAAAGATCTTCCGCGGACGGGCCAGGGGCTTGTAGTTGCGACAGACGAAGCCATCGCCAAAATTGATGCAGCAATACGGATGGACCGTCGTCAGAGCTTACGTTCTCTGGGGAGGAATTCGCTATGTCATTTGGGACAGTTCAAACGGTGGTTATGAAGACACTAAAGTATCAGAAGGTGTGTTCACAATGAATCTCATGGATGCTAACCGACCACCATAAGGGAAAACGCATGGGTTGGAGTTTGAACCACTTGCTGCGTTACGAAGTGGAGGGTGATGCATTTCTGTCGCGCATAGTGGCAAGCGACGAATAGTGGTGCCACCACTTTGAGCCGTCCAGCAAACCAGCGAGCATGCAATGGAAACATCCCGGATCACCAGAACACAAAAAATTCAAGTCATAGGCTTCCGCCGGTAAGCATTTTTGAACGTGAAATTCAAGTCATAGGCTTCCGCCTGACCGCATTTTTGAACGTGAAAAGCTTGTTGGTGAACTTTAAAGAACCTCACGTGAACATCAATGCCAATCGCCACAAGGACACACTGAGCAATCTGCATAAAACCATCAAGAATAAGCACCCGGCATGCTTTCGCGTGGTGTGATTCTGTTGCACAACAATGCTCGTCCGCATGTAGCGAACATTGTGCAATATGCGTTAGCACGGACGAAAAGGGTGGGAGGTTCTGCACCACCCAGCCTATAGCTCCGATCTGTCATCATGTGACTTTTACTTTTTCGGACCCTTAAAACAAGCTCTAAAGTGGCAACGATTCCACTCCGATGCAGACGTCATGGCCGCGGTGACCAAATAGTTCAACGAGCAATCAAAGTCCGTCTTCGAGGACGGTATCCGCCGTCTCCCCAAGCAGTGGGATGCGTGTCTCAATACCTACGGCGACTTCTTCTAACGGACACTGGTGCATTTTTGTTTCCTTATATATTCCTTTGTTTAATTCTGCCACACCTGCGGATGTACCTTTTCGTTCGTCTTAATAAAGCCCCTCGAACGGGCTTCATTTCATCACGCCTAATATTATTGTCATCATACAGAGGGTGAGTCGAAAGTTTGGCAATATTTGGATTGCTTTATGTCTTCATGCATACTTTTACGACAAAAGCTGACTAGCATTCAAAGTATAGGCCATCGTGTTGCACTGTCTTTCGTCATCTCTCTGTCAGTTCTTCGATTCCGCTGCGGTACCAGTTCTTGTCCTTCGAGGCGAAGAACTCCTTCACACCAGCTACCACCTCCTCCTGGTTGTTGAAGTGCCGCCTGCGAAGGTAGTGGGCCATGGACCGGAACAAGTAATAATCCGACGGAGCAAAGTCCGGACTATATATGCGGGGTGGGGCATCAGTTCGATGCCCTCAAATTCCTAGAGTTTTGCCCGTCGTTCGCGCGGTATGAGATCGAGCGCTTTTCTGCTGTAGGAGAGCGCGCTTTCTGTTCACCAGTGCCTCGTATTTCTCCTCCAAAACGGCATGCATCCGCTCCAGCTTTTGAGAATAGAGGTTGGCGTTGATAGTCCGGCCGTCTGGAAGAAATTCGTAATGGATTATCCCCGCGAAATTCCACCAGACGCAGAGCATCACCTTGTGCTCATAGCGCCCACGTTTGGCAACATGTTCAGGAAGCTGGCCCGAGCTCAACCACTGTCGTTGTGTGTTAGGATTACGGAAATAGATCCACTTTTCATCGCACGTAACAATTCTCTTCAAGAAACGTACATCGCGCGGGTTTTCTAAGAGTTTGCTTCAGCTGGCGTCAGTTCGTGCGGGACAATGCGGCAGCTCCTGTAGACCTTGCCGATGTCCTGAAGGTGACGAACCATGGTGGTCTGTGATATGCCCAGTTCGCCTGATAATCTTCGAGTGCTGGTTGTCGGATTTGCCTCTACGGCCTGGCGCACGGCCTCCGAATCCACGGTTCGCGGCCTAACTGACCTTGGCTGATCGTCCAGGTTTCTGTCATCTGAGCGAAATTTCTTGAACCATCTGATTGCGGTTCTGTGGTCAACCGAACCTTCCCCTTTAGCATGACAATGTTTTGTGTTGCTTGGGCAACGTTATGACCGAGTTCAGACTCGTAAAACAAGAGTTCCCTAATTAGCCGGTTGTGGCTGTTCATCTGTTAGGCGTCCCAACCACAGACAGAACGACGACATGCAATGCTGTTCATAGAAACACTACCACTTTATATCCTTTTCGACTGACTGCAGCGCGCTACTTGAACTAGTTTAAACACGTGACATAACAGCAGCAGCACATGCGTTTATGCAAATATTGCAAAACATTCGGCTCACCCTCTGTAGATCGTTACACACGAGTTCGGCACTTTTACATAGGTTTTTTTCGATATTTTTACATGGGAATAAAGATCCGTAAAAGCTGCGATTGCTCAACTGACATAAAAAGAAGACAAAATTATATTAAAACTCAAATTAGGGAATTTGTGCGAAAATTGATGTCATCCCATTAAGGTAGAATTGAAGATTATACGAATAGGTTCGATAATTTCGTGTCGGGAAATTTATGGGTGTGAAACAATGAAGCCTGAAAGCATAAGCAGGAAGTCAATTAATTATAAATCTAAAGGGAGGGAGATGCGCGCGGCGTAGAATTTGCCGAGCCAATTAAAACCGAAAGAATTGTAATTCTTCGGACCATCAACTCAAACATTTGGCGCATATGCAAAGAAAGAAGCATATGCACAATAAGTTCTAACAGTTATAAACAATTTTTGTGTGTTAGTAAACGGGAGCGCGCGCGCGTGTGTGTGCGTGTATCGCAGCAGACGAAGGAATGTCATCATCGCCACAACCCTTTATGGAGCCAAGTCAGAGTAAGAGACGCCCCCACCCCCACCCCCCGGTTGCCAAATGGTATGAGGTTGCTGTCCTCTAACCATTGGACAGAGATGGGACCTGGTTCCAATCCATGGATGTTGTGTTTGTCTTACGGCAAAGGATCTCTCCGCTCCCTGGAACTAGTCGCCCCTAAAGTAGGGGCGGGCGACTGCTCATATAGCCCATCGACTTGCTCACAGAGATCGTTACCCCCCCCCCCCCCCCAAAAAAAAAAACAGATGGACCTTAATTCTACACAGGTTGGAATTGCACGCCGAAATATACAGAAAAAACATTTTCCTTTTCATCTTAAAAGCGACAGCAAACAATTAAATTTGAAATTGGCCACGTTTTACTACGGGTGCTTGATTTGGTAAGAAGACAGCACCGAAACGCAGCAGATTCGATCGACGAATTAAACAAATTTATAAGATTTCTAGGACCTACGAAAACAGTTCAAACGGTACCGATAACACATTTTTACAGCAGTGAAAGAGTAGAGCTATGATCGTTTATGATACTACGGTAAAACGGAAGGAATACCAATTGATGTTTCGCTACTGGGACATCACAAAACCATATGTAAGCCGAATATTTGATCCGCACTTTTAAATTGTCATACCGTTCATATCGTTTCCGAGAATATCCATGTGAATGGAATTACGAGAGGAAAATAATAAAAAGTTACTCAGATCTTAAAGGCAAAGCGAAAAAGAACAAAGTATAAATGGTTTGATATCATAAAAATATAAGCCACAGTAAAGTAACAACATTTTACTGAATTCAGCGTTGTCAAGATCATAAAATAAGTTTCGCATTCGGAAGTCGAACATAAAATGAAATAATATTTCTCCTTTGGAGTCTCGTAGTGTTTTGCTTCACTCCAAAACAACGTCAGGGAACTTTCTCCTCCCCCGTTTTTCTGAATTCTACTGAAATAAAATAAATGTACAAAAACAAAACTGTAAATCAATGTGACAACAAGCAGATAAAATGAAATAAAGAATGAGTGAGTAAGTTGAAACAAAAATTTCAGGGAAAACTTTTCACTTTAGTATTACAGTTTAATTTTTTTAAACGATCGTACCATCGAGCTCCATGAGTAGTACCCAAGTTCTAAGAATTTGTGAGTCAGTTTCGTGCTAAACTCTTGTGAAATTCAGAGGCCGTGATCAGGATTACAGTTGACGTAGATTGCCGATTGCAAGACTGCAAACGCTCGGCACACATTTGGAACACGTTGGGAACGCTTTTTTTTATAAATACGTTCCAAATGTGTTCCGGTTGTGTTCTGCTGACGACAAATGTGTTCCCAATGCGCTCCAAATATGTTCCAAATGTGTTCTTCTCCTGTACAATGTGCTCTAGTGTTAATTTTTAGAACATATTATTTTCCAGATCACATTCGGAACACTTTGCGCGTGAGAATGGAACACATTCGGAACACGTTTAGAAAGCATAATGTATTCCGAATTGTTATGTCTCATATTTGCTTTCGTATTGAACAATTTTTCATCTCTTGGGCGTTCTTATATCAGAAATTTTTGTTCTGGTTGAAACACAATGAAATCATAGCTTAATATAATTTAACAAATCGGCAAATGAGATGGTTGAACAAACGCACCATTACGCGGTCTACAGCACTCGCATTTGCCGCCGTACAGAGTTTTAATGGGGAGGTGGGCGTATCCCTCCAAAATAATATATTTTTAAATCATATATTTTACATGTTTTTTTTTTTTTTTCGTTGTTTGATTTTCTTATACGATTACATAAACCCATTATTTACACACTTTCAAATCTCGGAATGTGCTGTATACGAACAGCACATTCCGAGATACTGAGTTCTGCTTGTACAGTGAGGAAAGACACAAAGCTGATGATCTGAATTTTACGAATTTTTACTTTAGCAATTTTTTTCTCTCAATTGCACGAATCGATTATTCCATTTCAGCAGCACTGCCTCGCACTCGCATTTGCCATGATATGAAGATTTATACAAAGTGCTCAAAAAGTTATAAGCCAAGTTTTATGATTTTTTTTTCGAAACAAAGCAAGATATAATACTGGTTCAAGCTGCATACATACTGACTTTTCATGTCATTTATACGTGCCATTTATACGCTCAGTGTACCTGCCTGTCAGCGAAGTTTTGATAGAAGGATTTATTGTTATTCAGTTTACTGTGAGTTTATAGTCACAACATGTTGATTGATTCCTACGTAGACTTATTATTTGAAGATCAATAATTCAATCGCTGTAGAAACACAATATTTTCAAGAAATTTTGTGATTTTTTCTATTGTAAAGTGTCAGTAATGTTTTTCATGAATTGAAGCAGGTGCCCATTTTATGAACTTCGTTTATTATGTATTTGTTCTTTTTACGAAATCTTGAGAATTTCATTTCGAGAGAGCTCAGCTGATGAAGGCATTAAAAAAACAGGGCCTGATTTACGAGAGGTTATTCGGGGCACGTGCCCTGGGCCCCGAACTTTGAGGGCCCCTAAGATATAGCTATATAATACTTGCTTTGCACCAAAGCGATTCACACGGGATGCCGGGGACCACTGAAAGCCTCTTGCCCAGTGCCCCAAACTGTCTAAGTCGGTCCCCAATTAAGAAAGCTAAGCATGAGATAATAATATGGGTTTTGCATAGACTACTATGCTGCTAGAATAAGTTTTGCGTTCCTCCTAATCCAGGCAGCACACACGCAGGCTTGCAATTTAACGAAGCCCCAAGCAGGGATCGACCTAGGCTAGTCAAGGCCCTGTGCACATCCTGTGTATACCCACCTCCCCTCGATTAAAGTTTTCAATCAACCGTTTAAAAGAATATTTGCTGAAGATCTATATTATTATTATTTTCAAGATAGTTCTGACCCCCCCCTCCCCCAATTATAAGGTCCTGTGCACGTGCGGAAATTAGGCTCTGGGCCCAACACTGAGCAACCGTCTCTACTTTTCTATTCCTAAATTCGTTGGCACAGTGTTTCCGTTGTATGTTGAACAGCCTACACTTTTCTAACAACCACGATGTGGATTCACTAATCCGATTAGCAGCAAGGGAACAAAGTTCCAACCTTTACCACCTGAGGCAACATGTAAGCAGCTTTTGTGGAGCAACATGTGAGCAACACGAAGGCTTTGGTTCCACTTTTGTTCAAACAGCACGTGCTACAACTGGATATTTCCACAATTTCAAGTAAGTAGAATGAATCTTATGGTTAGAGTTTTTTTCATACTTTTACTATACATAAAATAATTTCAAAATATCTGTTTGAAAACTGATGGCATAATTTTGTAAATACTGGATCTTTTTTTTTCTTTTATTGAAGGGTTAACGACCACCGTGAGCAACTCGATCCCTAATTTAGGGGCACTGGTTCCAAGGAAGAGAGAGCCAGTGCCGTAAGACAAACACATCATGCCTCACCGGGATTCGAACCCGGACCCCTTCACGGACGAATGGTCAAAAGCCAGCGCTTAGACCACTGCGTCACAGGAGCAGCAGATACTGGTTCAAGTTGTATATTTATTGGGCTTTATTTCTGCAGTACGTAACTGAATTTTAGAAGATAAACACATCGTGTATAAAATAATAATGATTTAAAAAGCCGCTCCCCGCCCCTCAAAAAAAAAAAAAAAAAAAAAAAAAACGTTGCTAAAACTTGTTTCGCTTACCAAAACAAGCTACTCCGTAAAGCGAGTTCTTCGTCACTTCCGCTATTCTTGAGAAACAGTAAGTTCCGCCATTGATGGAGGATGATGGCTCACATATCTGGCGAGCGTGTTGATGTGTAAACGAGGGATTTGAATTCTTACCTAAAAAAAAACACTATAAACGCAACCTGGCAAACTTTGAATATCACCCAGCTCTGATGGATATGTCATTTGACAGGTAATTTAAATTGTTTCGCTCACACTGTCGTTTATACGCTGTTAAATGTGTAGATTAGCGTCCTTTTTAGATAGCAGTGTTCAGGCTTTTTATTCACATTTTTCAACCACTCTGTAATAATACCCCTCACTTTTTTGCATCACTCCTATTAGTAAGAAAAAGTGATTTTTAACCTGATCTACGATGATTTATCGAAAAGCAGATCAATTCATTTCAGAAAGGTTGTGTTGCAGTAATAATTAATATTGCTAAATATTCATGATATCAAAAAACCTATTTAGTTCATATTGTAAGTTATGGGCCCTTCAAATTCCAAAATAGCATATCATGTTTTGCAGTGACTGTAGATAGAGTCTATTTCAAATTACACTGACTGTCCTCTGTAATATGTTTTGAAACTGATTTTGCACAAAGACTACAGCATGTTCTTTAATAACAGTAAGATATTTTTAACCATCCCATCAGGTGGTGTTTACATGCTCATCACAAGACAGCAGGACCATAGCAAGCTTTTCTTATCTGGTAGGGCGAGACTGGAAATTATGTCCCTTTGACTTCCATTCAAATAATACATGGTTTTTACTTTCTCACACATTGCCGTTATATAGGAAGATATAATGATCATTCAAAAATTACACATCAGGTTTTTGATATAATTTTATTAAAAATGTAAAAACTACGTAAATACTCAAGGACCACAGGTTGTAAATACCAAATAAAGCGTACACGTTATGTGAATGCCAACAACACAACACTCCACAGAAATGCATAGCGAAAAACAAACGAGTGCAGAACAAATGAGTACCGCATAGTGAACATAACAATGCCGCCCTGGTGGTGCAGTGGTCTAAGCTATGGCCTCAGATCATTCGTCCGGAAGGGGTCCGGGTTTGAATCCCGGTGAGTCATGGATGTTGAGTTTGTCTTATGGCACTGGCTCTCTCCCTTCCCTGGAGCCAGTGACCCTAAATTAGGGACGAGTGACTGCTTATAGCCCATTGAGTTGCTCATGGTGGTCGTTAAACCTTCAATAAAAAAAGAACGTAACAATCGGAAGAAGCTTTAGGCAAAGGGCTAGGGAAAATTCCGTTAAAGGTTAAACACTGGGATAGACTTATTGCGACAGAGCACAAATTAGGTCTTCATCCCAACTACATGTTTGAAAAGGTCATGCATATCAGCATTTGTTTTATGTGCTTCCATTGTTTTAGAAAATTCCCTTCCTGGATATACAAGATGTTCACACCTCATAGTGTAAGTTACTCTTTACTGCATGGAATGCTGTATGAGACTAAGTCAAGTTTTTAAAAAGAAAATACTGAAGGGTGTAACTATCTTTTTTAGTTAGAATTTCTATTTTTTACATTTCCCAGAGCATGAATTTATGCTCCTGGAATGACCATTCTCCTTGCCCTTCCTGTAGCTATGGCCCTGCAAGTCGGTGGAGAAGATATTTTTAATAAATACCATAGGCACAGTACACCACAGAAACAGAATATAGAAGCAAAATTTCTTTAAGCAGTGTATGAAGAACTTCACCCAAAAGATTGCTTTTGAATTTCAAACACTATGATAAATATTTAAACTTATGCAAATTTATTAAAAGCAACAGTGCTTAAATATTTTACGATAGGGCATTTTACCATGGAAAAACTAAGACACAGAATGTCACCAAGGTATGGCATACCTTTACATGCATTTCTGCATCAGTGAAGGTGCCATTTATAATAATGGAATATTAAGTTACATATCTTCCAGCTGGACATTTTTTTTCGTCTTATAAAAGCGCGTTTTTAAAAAGAAAAAGAAAAGCTTCCTTTCTACCATTTTGTTCCTACTGCAGTTAAGTCAATTTGCCGACTTTTACTTCATGTAAAAGATCGAATCATTGCAAAAAGAAAAACAAAACTTGTTCATCACCATTTCAATCCTTCAATGTCTATACTATGCCATTTTCTTCTTTTTGATGTTTTTCAAGAGAACTTACAAAAAATTTTGTGTTATAACTTGTTCCTCAGCAAAAAAAAAAAAAAAGAATCACAAGTTTTAGTCAAAGAAAAAATTAAGTTTAAGAAAAGCATTACTACTTACATAGAGGTAGTGATATATTAATTGTTCACTTGTATATTTACTTCATATGAACATGTTTATGGATGATCAAAAGTGCTCGGTTATAAAATTAGATGACATTGAGTGCTGTTTTGTTCATTCAAGTCATACTGTATGTAGAGATAGCTGTTAAAATTATAATTCAGTGAGTATGAACGCAGCACTGCAATTTGGATGCCTGAGGAAAAGCAGCGATGGTCTTGTAAACTTAAAACGTATATACCCCCTTTATTTCTTATACTATATGTAATATTTACTTTGCATCAGCTCATGGGGTAAAAATATATTTTTCAATAACAGTTTTAGGAAGTTAAGAAAAATATGAGGGAAGGATAATGCAGTATACTTAAATTTGTATTTCTGCAACTTCATGTATTAATATGTTCATGTTTGGTGAGCTTATATACAGGGTGTCCGAGAATTATTAGACACATTACAAAATTATATAAAACAAAACATTGAACAGATAGAAAGAAAATTACTGTAGTAACTTATGTACAGTGTAACCACAGAAATTAATAAATTTCAATGTGAGATCCCTTGGTTGCTCGTAGTATGTCCAAGCGATACTCGATTTCATGCCATGTATTGGCAAGCAACTGAGGAGTTATGGAATTAATAGCAGCTGTGATGCGCTGCTTCAGTTCCTGCAAATCAGTACAAGGCGTTTGATAGACGCGGTCCTTTACATAACCCCACATGAAATAATCCAATGGAGTTAGATCTGGAGAGCGAGGAGGCCACGGAATGGGACCACCACGTCCAATCCATCTGTTGGGGAAATGCTCATTTAGGCACTTACGTACAAACGTTGACCAACGCGGAGGCGCGCGTCTTGTTGGAAAACGACGTCATATCTTTTGATCTGGGGTATAGCAAAATTTTCTAGCATATCCAAGTAAATGTCACTATTTATGATTTTTTCGCCGAAGAAGAAAGGGCCAATAACTTCTCTTTTTGATAGGGCGCACCACACATTAACTTTTGGAGAATAGCGTTCCAGTTCAATAGCAGCATGAGGCGGTTCACTGCCCCATATCCTACAGTTGTGACGATTCATGATACATGAAATGTGGATTCATCACTAAAAAATTACAGTACTGAGAAAGTGTTCGTCGTTTTCCACTCGATGCAGCATATCCACGGCGAAATCGTATCGCAGAGTGTGATCATTTACATGCATCTTTTGTACTATTTGAATTATATAAGCATGAAACTTTAATTTCTTGTGCAAGATATCGTGAACTGACGATTTCGGAATGCACAGTTCTCTGCTTGCTTTATGAACGGATTTCCTGGGGCTTTGTCGGAAACTTTCATTAGCTTGGTCAACCGCCTCACCGCTGATGCTAGGCCTGCCGGCTCCTCCACGATGTTCCACATTGCCAGTTTCTTTAAACTGTTTCATCCACCGCTTAATTGAATTCATTGACGGAGGATTACAACCATACTCTAAACGGTGCCGTCTTTTAACTTTAATGAGAGACTTTAATTCCGCAAGTCATAACATATACATCGCCTTCTGCTGTACGGATGATATAACTACTGATTGCGCATTTCTCATACATTCGTCATCAGGACACACCTAGCGCCATCTATCGGATTCTGGGAAAAACAATTCTGCAAAACAAAAATATAGAAACCGTGTTAGTAATACGTGACATAGAAAAACAGACAGTGCTCATAGTTTTTTTTGTACATAATTTTGTAATGTGTCCAATAATTCTCGGACACCCTGTATAGCACCGTATTTTCTATTTACGATAATAGCTGATTTTTGTCGAAATTGAGAACTTGCTAATTGCAATTTGATTTTGAAATGTGTTCATACGTGAATATTCTTTCTGCATTATTTATGCAATACTTTATGAGTTGAATCAAATGCTGTACTTTTTCAATAGCCATGTATTTTCCACCAACTCTTACAATCGCAGAGGGCATTGCCAGCTCAATTGATTTCCTTCATTTTTCAGGAGTGACAGCATTACATTTGCCCATCTTTCTCCCTCCAATGCATTTGGTTTCATCCCATGGTTATTTTTTTGTTATGTTCAGGAAGTACACAACTATACCTGTGCATGAGACAACTGTCTAACATGAGACGATCCTGCCTGTGTTTTCAGCATTTCGTTTTGGTTACTTCGACAGTATCAAAAATTTAAGTCAGGGTAAGTTTTTCAGTAATAATTTTGCAAGATTACTTTATTTGCTTTGGCTTTTTTAGTTTTTTCATTTGTGTGTAAGAAAACATAAAACAAGTGGCATGCTTCTCTTTCCCATCTGCTGTTTGATACACTTTATGTGTAATGAGGGCAGCAAGTTGCTTGTGCTGTCTGCAAACATTTTACTGTTCTCAATTCTTGATATTTTGGCATACTGTTGTCTTGCATCAAAGGACTGGCTGTAGGGGTTTAGTTTTCTTTGGGGAGAGTTATTTAAGGCTAATTTTTTTTTTGTCTTGAGTCTAAAATATAATTTTGAAGAAACTTATAAATAATTCATCTGACATAATTTTAGGATGGTAATTAGTAAATAAAAAGACATATTAAGGATTTATATCTTTAGGTATGTTTTGCACTGTTCATTCTTTCAAAAGGCATGAATCCTTACTATTGCTTGTTTTAACGCATAATTGGAAGAGAAACAACTATATGCATCAAACTATTTAGCAGTGGCTACTATGCATTTATGATGTAAAACACTGTAGGGTTATTTTATCCATTAATAAGTGACAAGAAACAGTAGCCAAATACAGATGATAAATTAACTTGATTATCCACTTTTTTTTTATTTGTTGAACGCAACTGATCAGATCAACTTAGAGCTGGATTCCAAATGTAGTTTTCAACACCTGTTCAGTTAATATCATGATCATGATTATACGTAGAGGATTTTAGGAAGGAGTGTCTGACCCCAGGTCTTAAACAACCCTTAGAAATAGGAAGCTAGGAGATTTGGGCTAGAGTGCCCGATAGGAAAGTGACACGGAAGCGAAGTAGAAAGGGGGAGTAAGACGCCCTTATTTATTACCGGGGGGGCCAGTACCCGGGGTCCGACGGCTTAAGGTGCCCATCCGACGCACGGTGGATATTTAGTGGATCGAGCGTTCGTACTTGCCTGGGATCGAACCTGAGGTCCTTTCCGTGGCAGTCACGAACGTTGCCCACTAGGCCACCCGCAGCCTTCAGTTAATATCTTCAGTTGCAACGCAATTTGTATTAAAAACAGAATCAAGACCCCTCTTCATGGATATTACTGTACTTTCAGTGTGACTAGTTTAACCAATATACACACTTGAGTTCATGCAGAAGAAGTGAAAATTCACATAATTCGAAATTTTATATTCTTAGATTTCAATTCCTTAAAAAAATTGTGTGTGCTCAGTAAAAAAAAGCAAACATAAAATTAATTTCAGTAAATTTTAGGTTATGGTGTGAACGGACTTCAATGATGATGCATGCTTTGAAAAGGCCTCCTGTTTTAATATTACCTCGGTGAGAGAGATTGTTGCAAATTTAATGGTAATATATCTTTTGGACACAAAACATACAACTAAAAGTATTTTCTGTGGTCAATGAAATTGCATTACTTTCATGCAGTCAGTGATAGGAAATGTGAATATTTTTCTGTGCTGTCTTCAGCACAAAAGTGTATAGTATGAACACTTTTGAATGAAAACAGGTTTTCTGTGGTATTTTATGATATTGACACTGATTTTTGCTGACACAATTTATTTGAAGTATCTGCAAAATCAGCTAATAATTTAAATCGTATCTGCAAACTCTGCTAATAATTTGAAAACTATCTGCGTACGTCTACATTCTGCTACTCTGACCATAACACACAGCTTTGTTAAGTACAGTGTATTAACGGATTGTGTAACTTTTGGATCATCCTGCACAGACACACACATACACACTTTTGCAAGTGGATGTGGTCAGAATATTTTGATATGTGAAATATAAATAGAATGAAAATACCAACGTTTACCACAATAAAAGGTTTATTATGCATTGACTATAGTTTCGCAGAGCGTTTGGCTCGGCATCATCAGGATGAATGGAGCATAAACATTCAAATTATTGTGACATTTTGTAAACATTCAAATCATTGTGGAAGATTTTCCCAACAGATGGAAGGCCTTGCAATGCGCAGCCCACTGTCACCTATTTTATGCAAAGTCTATATGTGTCACTTTGAGGACAAACTCTTTCAGCTTGTCACATTTGACCTGTAGATTCGATATGAAGATTATACTTTTCTTCTCTGGAATGGCATGAACTCGGAAATACATAAATTAGTTGAACTTATCAATTCAATTGATCCTCATACAGTTCATATGTGAGACTGAAAATAATGGCTGCTTACCATTCTTTGACGTCCTTGTGCCACGCTCTGAAGGATACTTTAGTACAACAGCTTATCGAAAACCATTTGCTGTTCCCTTACCCCCACATGCAAAACCAAATCCCCCATGGAAACAAAAAATCTCCGCCTTCTCATCATCATCATTGTCAACCATTATCAATCCACTGCTGGACGAAGGTCTCCCCAAGTTTCCTCCACAACGGTCTGTCTTGTGCCAGTCTCCTCCATGTCACTCCCGCATATTTACGAATTTCATCCACCCATCTCCCATGTGGTCTTTTTCTGGGTCTTTTCCTGTCCCTTGGAATCCAATCTAAAATTTCGGCTGTCCATCTATGGTCTGTCCTTCTGGCAGTATGTCCAGCCCATTGCCATTTCAGGGATTTAACTCTGATCATGATGTCTTCCACTCTCGTCATTTTTCGGATCCACGAGTTCCTCTTCTTATCTCTCCTGGTTATACCAAGCATGCACCTCTCCATGCTTCTTTGAGTTGTCTGCAGCCTTTGTATGTCTCTTTTAGTTAAGGTCCACGTCTCTGCACCATACGTAAGCACTGGAAGGATGCATTGATCAAACACTTTTCTTTTAAGACATAATGGCATATTGCTCTTGAAAATTATGCTGTTTCTTCCAAAAGCTCTCCAGGCAAGTTTTGTACGCCGATTAATTTCTTCATCAATGTGACCCTCACTTGATATCTGCTGTCCAAGATAAACATACGTATCTGTTATCTCCAGTTTTTCTCCATCAATCGATAAATCTTCATTTCTTGTAAAAGCATTGAACATCACTTTTGTCTTCTGAAAGTTCATTTTTAATCCCACTTCTTTACTCTTGTCAGCAAGTTCCTGGATCATACTCTGCAGCTCTGATGGGGTAGTTGCAAAAATGACTACGTCATCAGCAAAACGAAGGTGGGTTAGATAATCTCCATTAATCTTTATCCCCTTGTTTTCCCAGTTCAGTGATTGAAAGACATTTTCCAATGTGGCATTAAAGAGCTTCGGAGATATGGTGTCACCTTGTCTCACTCCCTTTCCAATTTTTATGTGTGTTGTATTTTCAAACAGCCGAATCTTTGCACTTGCATTTTCATAGATGTTATTAATAATATTAATGTATGCATCTTCAATACCGCAGGATTTCAGAGCCGTGGTAACTGCTGATGGTTTCACCGAATCAAAGGCTTTTTCATAATCGATAAAAGCCATGCACAATGGAAGTTCATATTCCCTCGCTCTTTCAATTAGTTCTCTCAGTACGTGGATATGATCTATTGTGCTGTAGCCACTCCTGAATCCAGCTTGCTCTCTCGGTTGAGCCATGTCCAGTGTTACCTTCAAGCGGTGTGAAAGAACTTTAGTGAAGATTTTATAAACTACTGATAGGAGGCTGATAGGTCTGTAGTTTCCGAGATCCTCAATGTCACCTTTTTTATGTAGCAGAATCATTGTAGCATTGTTCCAATCCTCAGGAATCTTCCCTTCATTAAGGCATCGAGTGAAAATTTGGGCGAGTACTGTTTCAATTTCTCCACTTGCTTCTTGTATGATGTCTATAGTAATTCCATCTTCTCCTGGAGCTTTCCCCCGCTTCATGTTCTTGATTGCATGAGCAACTTCTGCTGGGAGGACTGGAAGAACTCTGGTACCTTTCATGATGTCTGGAGTACATGTATCATCCCTTTCATATAATTTGGAGTAGAAATCTTTCACTCTTGTCAAAATTTCGCCTCTATTTCTTGTTATAGAACCATCTTCTTTTCTCAGAGCCATAATCTGTTTTCTTCCCTTACTGAGATGTCCCTTTGCTATCTTAAGGCTTTGGTTGTTTTCAATTGCTTTCCTCACTAGCTCACAGTTGAATTTCCTTACATCTTCAGTGATACTTTTTCGTGTTGTCTTGCATAGCTCTATATATTCCACTTTGGAAGTCACATCTTCTTTAGTTGTCCTCATCTCTCTTCTTTTTTGCATCAACATTTTGGTTTTTCCTGATAATTTGTTCACATGCAACTTGTTCTTAGACCCAGCTAATTTTGTTGCTGTTTCCATTAGAGCTTTGGTTACTTTTCTGTTAACTTCCGAAATATCCACTTCTTCCGATGTTAGGCCTTCTAAAGCAGAGAATCTGTTCTTTAGTTCCAACTTGAAAGTATTACGGTGTTTTTTAAGGTTGGTTATGTCAATACATTTTGTTTGTCTTATGAGCTTGCCACGTTCGAGTTTAGTGTTGAGGTGCATCTTACATCTCACCAATCTATGGTCACTACCTGTGTTGAATTTGTTCAGCACACTGCAGTCTTCGATGACGAATTTTTTGTTACACATAATATAATCAATTTCACTTGTCGTCCCAATTGGATGTCTCCATGTCCATTTCCTGTGTGGCTTTTTCTTGAAAAAGGAGTTCAAGATGAAAAATCCTTCTGCCTCTGCAAACTCAACGAGAGTATTTCCACGCTGGTTTCTGTTGCCGTGACCGAATTTACCTACTGATGTTTCATTCTGTTGCCGTTGCTCTATTTTTGCATTGAAATCTCCCATAATTATCTTCAAGTGCTGCTTACCTTTATTATTTAGATGACGAATTTCCTCATAAAATTCTTCAATTTCTTCTTCAGGATGACTTGTGGTGGGTGCATAAGTTTGAATAATCTGAGCCTGGTATCTTCTCGATAGTTGGATAACGAGTCGTGCAGCTCTGTCAGAGGAACTTTCAACTTCTACCACTTTATCCTTCAGTTTCTTGTTTATTATAAATCCAACACCACTAGTTCTGCCAGTATCTGTCCCACGATAATAGAAGAGATGTCCACTTTTCAGTTCAATGAGATCTTCTCCTTTTCTCCTTACCTCACTTAGCCCGACGATGTCCCACTTGATCCTTTGTAGTTCCTCTTCCAATTCAAGAAGCCTTGAATCAGAAGATAGGGAGCGTCCGTTATAGGTAGCCAAGGTCAGCATCAAATGGCAGCCTAGTCCGGTCCTCCGGGGATTCTTAGCACCCTCTGCCTTCATGTCGCACTGGCCGCTGCCTTGGCCAGGTACATTCCAGCTGCCGGAGACTGAGGGCCAAGATTTAAGTTGTAGAGTCATTTTGGAGGTGTTTGGCCATAACTCACCACGCTGGCCAAGCGGGTTGGTGAGTGTGGGATAGCATTTCCTCTGATCCCGATGGTATAGTTATACCGCTATTGGCGGTCGTCAGAGCCCCTTTAGTGGGAACAGGATGCACCACGAGAAGGCGGGGTTGACATTTGTCAAGGAGAGGCTGTGATGTTACGCATCACCTGACCTTACATCCCCTCCGCCTTCTACATATACGTATATCGAGCTATACATATATGCTCCACTGAGGATTCCGTGCAGAAAGAGCTTGATTTTCTTAAACAAATTGCAGTACACAGGGGATATAGCCCTTCAGTTATAGATAAAGAAAGCTGTCCAAAAATTTAGGAAACTGAAACCAGTGTGCTCGCTCATGCCAATAGACCTCGCAATACGAGAGAATCGGGCGGTTATCCCTTTTGCTCCTCAGATTTGCTTTGGAATTTCAAGAATTCTCAAAAGGTTTAATTTCAAAGTCGTTTTTAAACCCATAAACAAGATAAATTTTTACAGAACAAAAGACTACGTCGATGATATAAATTCCTAGGGAATTTATCAGATACCTTGTGAATGTGGACTTTCATGTATAGGACAGACCCGCAGGGCTTACGTTTCTGTGTGAAGAAACACAAGGCTTGCGTACAGAACTGTGAATTAAAGAAGTCATCTGTAGCCCAACATTGCCATGAAAATAACCATAAATTTTTGTTTCGAAACGCTACGCTTATTGATAAATCTGATTCGACTGTCAAGCTTAATGTATTAGAAGCTTTCCACATACACTGACGGAAAAAAATCCCAACACCAAGAAGGAGTTGTGTTAGATAAACGCCAGTTGGTAGGCGATGAGAGTACATCTGTAAGATGACGTATATGCAAATTTCGCGGTCGGCGCATACGTGTGGCGCTAGTAGCGCCCATCAGAACATGCAAAGCACGTTTGCTGTAAATACGCGCTGTAACGTTCGTGAGCATTAGTTATTGTTGAGATTCGACGTAGGGTGTTGATGTTAGTCAAGAATTCCTTTAAAAGACGAAGAAGCCATTATCAACAGCTCACGGAGTTTGAACGAGGTCGTGTAATAGGGCTACGAGAAGGTGGATTTTCTTTCCGCAATATTGCAGAACGACATGGTAGAAATGTAGCCACTGTGCATGATTGTTGGCAACGGTGGTCAAGGGAAGGTACTGCCTCAAGAAGACCGGGTTTCGGCCGGCCACGTGGCACTACTGAGAGGGAAGACCGCCGTGTACGGCGTATGGCCGTGGCGAATCGTACCGCGTCTGCGGCAGCAATTCGAGCTGCAGTTGCCACCACAGTGACACAACAAACTGTTACAAATCGGTTACTTAAAGGACAGCTCCGAGCCAGACGCCCTGTAGCGTGCATTCCACTTACTCCAAACCACTGCCGTTTGCGACGTCAGTGGTGTCAAGCTAGAGTTCATTGGAGGACGGAGTGGAGATCTGTTGTGTTTTCTGATGAAAGCCGGTTCTGCCTGGGTGCCAGTGATGGCCGTGTGTTGGTTAGAAGGAGGCCAGGTGAGCGCCTGCAACCAACCTGTCTTAGGCCGAGACACACTGGACCTACACCTGGAGTTATGGTCTGGGGAGCAATTTGCTATGGCAGCAGGAGCACTCTCGTTGTTATCTCACGCACCCTGACGGCACATTTGTACGTCGGTCTGGTGATTCAACCTGTTGTGCTGCCATTCATGAACAGCATTCCAGGGGGTGTTTTCCAACAGGATAACACTCGCCCGCATACTGCTGTTGTAACCCAACATGCTCTACAGAGTGTCGACATGTTGCCGTGGCCTGCTAGATCACCAGATCTTTCACCAATCGAGCACGTATGGGACATCATTGGACGACAACTCCAGCGTCACCCCAACCAGCATTAACCGCCCCTGTATTGACCGACCAAGTGCAACAGGCATGGAACTCCATCCCACAAACTGACATCCAGCACCTGTACGACACAATGCATGAACGTTTGCGTGCTTGCATTCAACATTCTGGCGGTTACACCGGTTATTAATGTACCAGCATTTCACATTTAAAATGGCTCTTCTCGCGCTTACAATAAGCTGTGATCTTGAAACCTTAATCGATTAAATATGTTACCTATACGAATGTATTGCCGCCATTTCATTCCTCTACAACTATTTTTTCGTGGTGTTGGGATTTTTTTCCCGTCAGTGTATATCGGAACTCTTCGCAGCTTGTCAACGACATGACGTCGACTCCATTTCTTTCAAGCGCGTGGAATCAACTCACGAAAAATCGTGACCGACCAGAACTTTGATGATGTCACAATGATTTGAATGTTATGCTCCATTCGTCCTGATGATGCCGAGCCTAACGCTATGCGAAACTATAATCAATGCATAATAAACCTTTGATTGTGGTAAGCATTGGTATTTTCATTCTATCTCACACCACAAGTTCTGTAGTCACAAATTATATATATATATGTGTGAAATATAAATCTCTTCTGTTAAAAATGTTCACACCAAATTGTGATCTTAGTTTTTCATAATGAAAATGAAAAGCCTAATGCAGAGTATATTAATGTAAATAAATTCTATAAAAAAATTGAAACAGATTTAAACTAATGAAAGCTTCAAGAAGAATGTAATGAAGTAAGTGGAACTTTATTCCATTTATACATTGTTGCTAATGTAAGAAGGTTCACCGCTACAGTATATTTTGGTAAAGTAAAAATAAACAATCTTTCTGTGAAAAGAAATTAGGTTTCTAGGTGAAAGTGTACTCATATAAATGGTTACTAGATGCGGATGTTTTTTGTGTTCATTTATTGTTTTTATGTCCTTCATCATTCTAAAATTAGATTTTGAATAGATTCAATAAAACCACACACACACATCCAGCATTTTTTCAAATTCTGAAATGTCTTATGTTTACTTTTTCTGTGGAAAGGGGTGTTCTGTCAGAACTAAATAACGATAAAAAAAAGTTGATAATCAGAAAAGTTCGTTAATGCCCTTTTTCTATTCTTTTCTGTCCAGCAGCCCAGATGGAAAGAAATATTTATCAATCAAAATATCGAACCCTTTGAGCATTTACACAGGAATTTTTCCTAGGCAAAGTTATCTAAAATTAGATTCGTAATACTTTGTTGTGATAGTCAACAAAAAGAATTTTCAAACATGTTCTTTTCAGCTGTTTTTGTAATAGTGTCTATACAAAAAATAATAGTTAAGGTCTCAGAGATCCTAAACAAAAATATATTTAAATTGATTAACAGAATATGGCTTCAATTAATTACTTCACTGTCGGTACAAGGGAAGTTTTAATTCAAAACCATTTCTATGATATTTAACACCCTGTGTGTGCATCAAATTGTAACAATCTCTGATGCCTGATTGCCTGTGAATACATAAGTCATTTCTTTGTATTGTACAAATGAAGACAGGAAATAGAATAGTGGTGAAATATTGTACATTAAGATGCTGTGAAAGCTTTTTTAAACTTAGCCCCCCAGAAAGAACATGTATGAAGTGCAAATATTATTTTTCTCCCTATACTTGTTAAACTGCAGGTTTAAAGCATATCAGTTTGCTTCCATAATAGAAAGCTTGATTTGTATTGTTTATTTTTCATTAATGCCATTTAACAAAAAAAAGGCATCAGTGAAATTATTTCCTTCATGAAAAACATACATGGTTGTATCAGAATAATATGACCGCCCACCTAATAATGGGAATAACCACCCTTGGCCTGGATGATAGCTCGGCGAGACGGAGTAGCATGGACACAATGAGGCCCTGGAACATTGCCCGAAGCACACGGGCCCACTGCAGCAGAGCACGAAGGTCCTGGAAATTACATGGTTTGTGGGTCAGCACGTCAAACCTGTCAATCCAAATAGTTCCACAAGTACTCTATGGGATTGAGGTCGGGCGATTTCACCGGCCAAGGGAGAACAGAGACACCTCTGTCATGTTCATGGAACCAGTCATGCACCCCCTTAGCGACATGACAGGGCACATTGTCCTATTGGTAGACACCATCACCACCAGGGTAAACATCTAACATGAAGGTATGCATGTGGTCAGCGAGGATGGACAGGTAGCCATTGGTGTTCAGGGATCCATCCAGTAGTACCAGCGGTCCCAGGTCATACCAGGAAAATATCTCCCAGACATGCAAACTGCCATTGCCAGCCTGTACTTGGCCGACAAGCATGTCCGGATGTTAGTTCTCATGTGTCCAACATTCTATCCGCCACTTCCCGTCACTTCTGTGGAGTAGAAACGTCGATTTATCTGAGAAGGCAACCTTTTCCCACTCTTCCACTGTCCAATGACAGTAATCCCATGTGAACTGCTGACCTTGCTGCCGATGGACCTGGGTTATTGTGGGTGCCTTGACGGAGCGTTGACTCCAGAGACCCATGTGTGAGAGGATTGGCTGTACTGTTATTGGGGATATGTACCTGGGTGCCCCAGTGTTCATTTGCGCGGTCAATTGCTGCACTGGTGCGCATCAATTGCCCTTTAGCAGTCAACGGAGGCGACATTCTCCATAGGGGACGATGGCTTTGGGCTCCACAGTTATGACGGGAGGTATTCGGTGTGCCAGCGGTCCATCCTTAGTACACCCTTACTACAGCCCCTTGCAAACAGCCCGCAAATTGTGCTGTTTCTGAGATGCTTTGGTGTGGTAGCCTATTATCATTCCCTTTGAACATCTGTCAAATCACTGCCACTGTCCATTGTGTTTACTTAACACACTGTGGCTCATCTGTCCTGACCGGCCGCTTATATCTCTATGTGGTCGTCCTTGTCACATGCACTCTGTGACGCGCCTGGGTGGGTACACTGGTTTGTGATGAATTGTCCAAGCTGGACCCAAGTTCAGCTCCTGGATACGGCACGGGTGATGTGTTTTACAATCTTACAGCATTGACTGTCTTTCCTAAAACCACTTACCAGAGGTCCTTAATTAGGGATGAAAAACTGCTTATAGCCCTCTGAAAAACTGCTTATATTCCTCAAGTGGTCATTAAGAATCTTAAAACAAACTCGGAACAAAAGTATCAATTTTTTCTGGCGTATTGTATGTACAGCAGGGCCGTAGCTAGATCTCCACCAGGGAAGGCTGATGATATATTGGGATGGGATGGGAAGGGGAGGGGGTCATTGTTCAAATGGCAAACTACATTCATTCATGAATACAAATACAAGTTTTGCTTTGTGTTTTTATTCCTTTTGTGAATATTTCACGACCCAATGATTTCTCCAGCCGAAAAGTAGGAAAACAAAATAAGAAAAAAGAAATTTAGAATATGAGAAAGAGGGGAAGGATGAAGGAAACTTTGGAAGGAAAAAATAAATTGCATTTTCGGAATTTGTTCAATGGTGGCTAAGTGTCAGGGTCATTATCACTGGAGGAAAGAAAACTTCCAATAGCATGAAAAAACGATTTTTTAGTTTATTATTCTGTTTTTTTCTATGAATACATACAATGGCATCAAGGAGTTGATGCCAAATTTTGGCGCTTTCTTCTCCATCATTAATCATGCATTCTCCTTTGCTGGTGCTCAGAGGTAGCCTCTTCTTAACAAGATGAACAGTCAAACATCCCTACCCCTACTCAAAAACCCGTAGATTCCTGCCGATAAACACTTCTCCCACATAAACATCGAAAAAATTCTCGTACTTAAAAACAATCAACAGTAAAAAGTTAAAAGCTTTCTCTCTCTTTCTCTCTCTCGTACAAAAAAAAACCCCTCTTTAGTACTGTTCTACATCACCTAGAAGAATGTTTAGCTAAAACACTCCCATGACAACACTTCTTTGTAGGAGTATGAAATTAACTAACTGGAACTTTTTAACAGCAGTATAATATATGTCATAGTCAACTACCTAGTGATGATGAAATGTTTTATTCATATGGCGAACTGTGCTTTTGCCCCGCCCCCCTCTTTTTTTTTTTTTTTTTTTTACGTTCTTTTACATTTCATGTTTCTCAAATAATAATAATAACATTAATAATAATACTCTTTAGACAATGTAGGATAGACTAAAATCATGCTGTAAGAACATTAAAAGTGCAGCTTTCGCCATCTTTACATGATATTCCAGAAATGATTAAAACATTTAAATTCTAAAATTTAATGATAGTTAAAATCACGAGTTCTTTTAAAACGCCTTGCGTTTCACCATCAGGTAAAATGACATACAAGCACAACAGGGAACACTGTTTTATAGACATCAGCCATGGGGTTCAAGAAATGCATGCCCACAGCCACAATCAAGATCTAATCTCATTAATTGCAAGGCGTTTTGAAGGATCTGATGATTTTAACTATAATTAAATTTTGGAATTTAAATGTTGTTTTAATCATTTCTGAAATATCGTGTAAAGATGGTGAAAGCTAAACTTTTAATAATACTCTTTCCTGGCCCTTAGCAGCAGCAAGTCTGGTGCCCATGTGGCAGAGAATCATTGGCATAGCTGTTCCTACTGATTCATTTCCAGAAGGAATTTTTTTTTCAGTTATCCATTGTTCGTGGTGTATGAGTGCAATTTTGCTTTTTCTAAACTACATGAATATACAAGGCAAAATATTTGTGCTGTTAATGAAATACAAAAAGATTTTTATAAACCACTGAAAATAAAATTACAGGGAATTTACTATAGCATCAACTTTTCAGGGGAACTTGCTTGCCTTGTGCATTTTCAACTTGACTACCTTGGATTTTCATGAAACTTTGCAGTTTTGTTAGCAGAAATAAGACGTGATTGTGAGTTAAGTTTTCAGCGCCATAGTTTTTGAATTAACAAAGCGAGAAATAAAAAAAATTTAGAAAATTTGCCAAATTTTTCTGCTGCTTACATTGGAGAAATATAACTCAAGTTAATTTTACCACAGAGTAAGAAAATTAGTGTCATAAGTGCTTTTTTTCAGGCTTCAAAATGATACTTTAGTGCACAATTTTTTTTAATTTAATTTCAGTGTCGTGCAATATTAAATTTGATATTGAGTTTCTCAAGAACTGGATTTTTTTTTTTGTGTGTTATTACCCTAGAATAATAATTTGCCATAAACTGTGATGTAGCTACTGAAAAGTATTACAATTTATAGGGAATCAAAAAATTACATGATGGGGTCAACATCATGTGGCAAATATGTCTCAGGAGGAAATTAGATAATCTTAGGGAAAATGTAAAATCTGCTCAGTCAGTATCATGAAAGAAATGTTTTAGCAGTTTCACTTGAAATCACAGTATGCATTGTAAAATCTTGGTTGTTGACATAATAAAGGCATTTAAACTTTGCACTAATCAGTGAATAATTTAAAACACCGTAAAATCATTTAACTCCTAGAACCGTGGTAATATTATAATGTAACTAAAAAACAATATTTGAATTATAAGTAAAGCAGGGATTAGAGTTGTCCTGAAATTCTTGATTTTTCTTTTTTTGTGTCCTGGAAAGTCCTTAGTTTTTACCATTTTGTTCTGAAATTTTGAAAATATAATACTGTAATTCACTCTTAAAATTTGTCCTGTCTTTTTTTTTTTGTTGTTGTTAGGCAACTACAATTAACAATAGTGAAATAAAGAACTTGCCCTGGATTAGAATATTATAACGACCACTTGCAATGCTTCCCACTCCCTCTCCTCCACAAGCGATAACAGGAAGCAACAGTTCCTGCCACTAAAAATTTCAGCATTTCTAATAATGGGCCAAAGACTGGATATTAGTTTCCTCAAAACATGATGCCCCAAGGTACATATAATGTCAGTGTTTCTCTAAATAGCTAACTAAATTTTTTTATGTGTAATTTGATAAGTTTTCATCGGATTCGAGTGAAATTTGAGGGGTAACCTTATATAATCTAGTTACAGAATCTATAAAACTTTGAAGATGCAAATTTCTGTAAATATTGGTTCGAGTTTGCGGATATTAAAGATTCTGCTGGTGCATTTAAATTTGGGTCCTTACTAGCCCACATTAAAGCAGGTCTAACACTATCACATGCTAACATACAGATGAAAAGGAGCTTTTCACAAAATAATTGCATTGTTACAAAGGAAAGAATTTCTTTTGGATGCATGCATCCACTCCATATATCTGCAACGATGCAATCTGATTGCATAAAAACTCCATTAATTCTATTCCAATTGCTAAACAGCTCTTGAATGATGTGAAGCAGTCCCATGCTATATATATGCTTCATACTTAGAACAGATAAAGGAAAGTGAAAAAAAGAAATGGCAGGCAGATAAAATAGCTGATTTATTGAATGCAGAAAAGTTCTTGGTGATCTAGCAAGATGCATATATCACGTTACCAGAATTGCCTTTTTTTACTGTGATTATAACTAAGAATATTTCTATAGATACTAGAGAAACAACCTGACATACAGTACATTTTAACATAATGCTTTATATGATATCCGAATAAGCTACAAATTCAAAGCCTGTTAGTGCATATCCAAAACAATCATTGTATACAGTTGTGGCAATGGAAAAAGTGGTGAAATATATATTACATTAGCACATATTACTTCTCAGTACCAGCTCATAGAATCTATAACTTTTGTTTTTGTAAAAAGAACACATATTTTAGGGAGGAGAAATAACACAAATGAATAGCAGTGTTAGATTTCACATAAAATACATATGTTTCTGTAAATATACTTAAGGGAAAACCAGACTATGGGAAAAGATCAGTTTTCTATTAAACAAATGATTTGCTCTTAAACCTAAAAATGCAAATTGTGTTTAAAAAAATTCTATTTTCTGAGCATGTTTGTCCTAAATTTTATTTTTAAAAATGTCAAATTTGGTTTTGCTATCCATAATTTCAAATATCTTAAGTCATTGCTCAGAGTGCCATATACAGCTTTTTTGTTTGTCTTTTTTAATTTCAGGATGCTGCGGAATTCGTAGAAAAAGTGCAGAGTGTAGAAGAGTATGTTCTACCCTATACGACAGCACAAATAGAGCGGAAACAAACAACAGATGCTGCTGTTCTGTTCCATGGGAATTTTGCCACTATTGCCCAGACACTGTCCCTGTTAACTGTGCTGCTAACATTTTACTACACATTTGAACTGAACTACCTAAAAAAATATCTCCAGACAATGGTCACACTGACCTTATATTCACTAGGCCAAAAATCAGAAAGGCTGTCAGCTCAATATCATGAAACTGATAGAATGAAAAGAAACCCCGTATGTTGTTTGGGAAACTAAATAAAGTCCTTATTAAAAATAAAAATATTGTCAAATTATTTTGCTGTATAGTAGACTGTTTGTGTTACATTTATATGAACATTTATTTTTCATTCATATTGAAGCAATATGTTATTACTTTATGGTGAAAATTCCATTGGTAAACATAGTTCAAAATTTACCCACAAACATCCAAAACATATTTCATCACTTAGCACTATTAATTTGAAGAGAGTAAATTTAGCTTGAACAATTAACTGTCTTAGACGAATGCTACCCATCCTTAAGAGAAGTTTCAAAATTTTCATCAGTTTCCGGGGGAAATCATAGACACTTGGAATTTAGAGTTTGCTGGCATGGTACACCTGTATTTCACAAACAATGCATTTGTCTATGATTTTTGCAGAATGTGTTCGTAGTGGGTGCCTAACATGTTTTGCATGTGTATAATCCATCTTAGTACCCACTTGAAATTCAGGGTTTGTTGGTATGGATCACTTGCATTTCACAACAATCCATTTTGTCCACAAGTTACCCAGAATGTCTGAATATGAAGATTTCGTACTTGATAGATGAAAATGAGGAACATAAGTTTGCTGTCTGTAATACGATAAGTTAAAACAAATCCCTAAAACTGCCGAATAAAACACAATTTATTTACAATTTTAAAAACCTATTTACATAGCTAGCACTTTCGGGGCTCGCATGGCCCCATTTTCAAGCCCAAAAGCTCCGGAACACATAGAGACAACGACTATATACTATAGTGTTTAAATATGTTTTGAATGTTTCCAATATGTTGGTAATGGGCTCCTAACATACAGTATTTTGCATGTATTCCCAATCAAGTATGTATGTGCTCCTGATATGTTCTCAATGTGTTCTAAACTGAAACAGAATGCGTTCTAAAATTTACACCAATGCGTTCTAAATTCGAACACATTAAGAACACATCAAATGTGTTCTTAAACTGTAACAGAACGTGTTCTACATTTTACTGCTAATGCGTTCTGAATTGGTACACATTGAGAACACATTTCAGAAGGCATTTCAGAATGTGTTCTAATAGGAACACATTGGGAACGCATTTCATTATTGTGTTCTCATCAAGAACACATTGAGAACATATTAATGTGTTCTTAAACTGGAACGGAATGCGCTCTAAAACTTACTCCCAATGTGTTCTAATTAAGAACACATTGGGAACACATTAATATGTTCTCAAATATGTTCTTAAAATGTGTTCCAAATATGTTCTAAATAAGAACACATTAAAGTGTTCTTAATCTGTAACACCTTGCGTTCTAAAATAAAGTCCTAATGTGTTCTTAATGTGTTCTGGGGATTTGCAGTGTACTTTACTCACAATTAATTTTTATTTTTATTGTCGACCACAGGTATCGCTGTGCTATGATGCCAGCTTCCTCAGGACGAATGGCACGTAAATATTCAAATCACTGTGACATCATCAACGGTGTTGCAGGACACAGGGTTCTTGTGACAAATAAAGAATGATCCTTTACAAAAACAATAAAAGGAGATCCGAAAAGTCATAAAATGTTGTGAAACTCTTAACCAAAATATAAAAAAATAGCCTTAAGACTTCGTACGCCCGTTTTACCCACAAGATTCACAAATCGGGAGTTCCGTTCCGGCCTATAGTGAGCAATATCGGCACAGCAGCTTGTACGTTGTCTACAGTGGCGGCTTTTTGGAGGAGGCAAGAGAGGCAGTGCCTCCTTAGAATTTTAAGACTCTTAGTTAGAATTATTCGTTTTGTTCATTCAGAACTTTTGGGTATAGGAGAGCAAACGTTTATGCTAGTTAACTCTTTTGAATTAAATGTCGTCTATGCGTTCATTCAGTTTTTTAAATTGACGCTTTTCGAAAACAATCGGTAGCGCGTAGTTGCGAATTGTCCTCAGCTGGCGATATCCGTCCTTGAGGCAGGAAGCAAACTGCCTCTTGTACATTTTACGCCAAACCTGTTTACTCCCACTGAATCAGTAGATACGAAGGTAGGCGGTGGAACTGCCAACACAAAGAGCGCACGCGCACCGTGGAGTTCCTGTAAGGCAGATGCTATCTTGCCTCATGGGAACAGCTGTTTCCCTGTAAGCAGCAGCTCCGCTGTGTTAACTCTTCATTCGGACAGCTTCGAGCGTCATTACATAGCGTCCTCTTCCTAGTTGCTTTTCTTTCACACTAATGTTTGTGTAACTAATTTTATTTATGTTTTATGAAGAGTTGTTTATCAGACCATGGCCTCCGCTTCAAACATATCTAATATGGTGGATAGCTTACTGGAAAAGCCTTTCAGTGGAAGAGATCTTGAAGAAAAGAATCAAATTAAAAATGGTGGTAAGCCTACACATGAAATGAAAAAGATGACTTCAAAGGTCAAAACTTCAAACAGAGGTTTTAATACAAATTTTGAAGAGGTTTTAATATTGACTGGTACAGAAAGAACAATGGCTAACTGGTAGTGAATCAACGAACAAACTATATTGTTGGCCATGTTTGCTGTTTTCTGTGAGTGGCAACGAAGTCTGGCAAGAGAAAGGCTTCAATGATTTGAAAAATTTACCACGTGCTTTGGACAGGCACAAAAGTGTAAACATCACATTCTGGCAGTTGTTAAATTACAGTTGCTAGGCAAAACAAGGATAGACTACTCTCTCAACGAAGCGAAGAGAACAAGTGACTTACGTCATAATGAAAAAGTAAAAAATAATCGTGATGTAATGAAGAAGTTGATTGATATTAGAACACTACTGGCGCGGCAAGAGCTCCCATTTCGTGGACAAGATGAGAGCGAAGTCTCTGAAAATAAGGAAATTACCTCGAGATGATTGCTTTACTCTCCAAGAGTGACGAAACATTGAGAGTGTTTATGGAGAATAGTACAACATTTTCAGGAACTTCAAAAACAATACAGAATGATTTAATCGAATCAGTTGCTCATATAGTTAGAAGTGAAATCAATGCAGATATTGAAAATGTCTAGTTTTTTTCTTGGCAGATTGATGAAGCGACAGGCATTGACTCCCATGCACAAGTATCAATTATAGTTCGATTCGTGAAAGATGGAGTCCGAAAACTTGAAAATTTTCATCGTCCTGGAGCGGGACACCCGCGTCTCCCAGATAGTGCCCGGGTATGCTACCCACTACATCACTCAGGACGATGAAAATTTTCAAGTTTTCGAATATTATCTGACTTACCATCCTTGTCACATTTACGCCAAAAATCGGATTGTCATCTTCAAAATTTGAATAAATTTATTTGAATCCAGGCTGAAAAGTAGTTTGCCTCCCCAGCAATTTTGGTCACGGGCGGCCACTGGTTGTCTAAGCTATTGTTCTTCAATTAGCTACCTAAGTGACTTCAAGCAAAACAGATGTAAAGAATTCCATTAAGTTTGTAAACCGACTCTGACTAAATTCCTCTAAAAATAAGTTAATGTTCTCTTTTGATGTTGCATTCATGTTCACAAATACTCCACTAAGAGAAGTTCTGAAATATTTTTAATAAACACGTGTCATAAAACATTATTACAGCCAATTTGAAGTACAGGTAATAATGAGACTTGTGGAAACTTGTACCAAAAAAAAAAGCAGTTTTGTTTTTCATGGAACCTTTTATGAACAGGCGGAAGAAAACTTAGCCACAGTAAGCCACCTGTGTTATGCAAAATCTATATGCGTCATTCTGAAGAAAAACTGGATTTTTTTTTATTTGATCTACGGTTGTGATATGTAGACGATACATTCGTTCTCTCGAAGGGTAAACATTTTGAAATTCCAAAATTAGTCGAACGTATTAATTCCATTGTCAGGGAAAACTTTTCACTTTAGTATTATACAGTTTAAATCACTGTGACATCATGTTACGAGATTGAAAACAATCTCGTAAACTGAATTGTGTGAATTCAGTTTACGAGATAAAAGTTTCTTGCCAATGGTTCGGTAAATGGTTCGAAAAATGGTTCCTTACCATTCCTTGATGTCCTACTATCAAGCTCAGAAGGATTTCTCGTAACCACAGTTTAACGTAAACCTTTTGCTGTTTCTTCTCATCCGCATGCAAAGTACAACAATCACCCTCTGCATCAAAAGGTTTTGCGTTCCTTAGTCGATAACGGAAAACCCTACGTGACAAAGTGTATGATAACGGATCACACTACGTAAATCGTGTGATACATATGTTCAGGTGAAGCTGAAAAAAAGGAACTTGATTTTCTTGGAATAACTGCAGCACAGAGATGATGCAGCATTGCATTTTAGACAAAAAAAAGATCTTAAAACTTTTCGTGAACCGAAGCCTGCCTCCACGTTTACTTTTATTTTGCATCCATTAAAAAAGAATTTTGTTATTGTTCCGTTTCCTCGTGACATTGCCATCAAAATTTCAAAAATTCTCAAAAACTTAAATTTCAAAGCAATTTCTAAACCCATGAGCAAAATTAAATTTTTGGATCAAGAGACCACATTGAAGAAAGAAACTAGTTATGAATTTATCAAGTCCCAAGTAAATGTGGTCTTTCGTACAAAGGACAGACACGTAGGGTTTTCCGTTGTCGACTGAAAGAACACAAGGCTAATACATACAGAACTGTGAACTACAGAAATCGTCGATAGCTATGCACTGTCATAAAGATAATCAGAAATTTCTGTTCGAAAAAGTTTATCGACAAACCGGATTCAACAAGCTAAATATTTTAGAAATTTTCATACAAATCAAAATTCATAACTTATCAACGACATGGCATTCATTCCATTTCAATCAAGCGCGTGGAAGCAACTCACAAAGAACCCGTCACCAACAACACCGTTGATGAAGTAACACCGACTTGAATATTTACGTGTGCCGCCCCGGTGGCGCAGTGGTCTAAGCGATGGCCTTTGATCATTCGTCCGAAAGAGGTCCGGGTTCGAATCCCGGTGAGGCATGGATGTTGTGTTTGTCTTACGGCACTGGCTCTCTCCCTTCCCTGGAACCAGTGACCCTAAATTAGGGACGGGTGACTGCTTATAGCCCATTGAGTTGCTCACGGTGGTCGTTAAACCTCCAATCAAAAAAAATATATATATTTACGTGCCATTCAACTTGAGGAAGCTGGGCCAAAGCAAACCGAAACCGTGGTCCACAAAAAAAAAAAAAAAAATTAACTGTGATTAAGTGTTATTTTCTTTAATCTCATATACGAATACACTCAATAGACAAAATATTAGAGATACCTACCTAACAGCGTGCTGCTGGTAATCCTCTAGCGCGAATAACAGCCTGTTCACGCTTAGGCATTGACTCCACCAGATGTCGGAGGGTTTCCGGAAGTAATGCCAGAGATACAGGGTGATCCATTTAAACCAGTACCATGTGATTTACTTATAACTTTTTTATAAATAACAACAAAAGCATACAGTAAGTTGAGAATTATACATGTGGTATTGCAGAATCATTTTATCAAAGCAAATGTTGAAATTGTCCTCCATTTTCATGTAAACACAGTTGAACACGCCGCCCCATGTTCAGTGATGTCTCATGTAGAGTACGAGCAGTAACATTGCCAATTTCAGTCGTGATTGTTTCACGCAATGTGTCCAATGTTTTTGGATGGGTTTTGTAAATTCTATCCTTTATGTAGCCCCATAAAAAAAAGTCAGGGGAAGTTAAGTCCGGAGATCGGGGAGGACATATGTTTTTTGAAATTAATCTGTCATCAAAGAAGCTGGTTATGAGTTCCATTTAGACTTTCGATGTGTGACACGTAGCGCCATCCTGTTGAAAGTAGCCCTCTGTCAATTCAATGTCATCAAGTTGTTCCACAAATTCATTGGATATGCGGCAATAAACGTTAGTGTTGACAGTCTCAGAGAAAAAAATGGGGCCAAAAATTTTCGTAGACGAAACCGCACACCATACACCAAACTTTTGTGAATGCATCGGTGTTTCACACATAATGTGTGGGTTTTCGGCAGCCCAGTATCTGCTGTTTTGCGAATTGACGTAGCCTGACAGATGAAACCAGGCTTCATCCGTAAACCATGTGATGGAGGAAATATCAGATCGCAAATTAAGAAAATTTTGAAACCATTTGCAGTAACTTACTCTGTTTCCCTTGTCCGGTTCCTGCAGCTGATGGATTACGTGCACTTTAAAAGGTCGAATATTCGCTTTTTTTGCTGCCCTTTGACAAGTTCCGTATGAATATCCTGTCTGTTGGCTTAATCTGAGCAACGATTTCGTCGGAGATTGAAGTAAACGTTGCCGAACATCGTCCACACGCGTTTGGGGCATCGGAGGTGATGTCTACCACTACCGCTGAGAAGAAAACCGGTTTGCTCCAGTTTTTTTGCCATCGACAGAATTGGTGACTTGCTTGTCACTTTTCGAACTCCAAACTCTCTTCGAAATGCTCGTTGCGTTTTGATGACAGAATTGGTTACCCAATACGATTTCACTAAAAAAAACACGCTCTGTAACAGAGTACAGCATGTTTCCGAATGCACGCAAGTGAATGACAACGCAACAACAAACAAATCACGAGCTGAGTTACAGTTACGGTTAACAATCTTCTTCACGGGGACGGTTTTCATTCTCCAGGAGTTGCTGCTTCTATTGAAAAAAGAAGAAGTTCCTTGCGCGATCCCTTGCAAAAATGTAAGGTTTTTTCAGGGTACTGGTTTAAGTGGATCACCCTGTATATCTCGCAGCAGCAGCATTGTCCACAACTCCGCCGGAGATGTCGGGCAGTCACGGCATCCAGAGAGCTTCCACAGGGTTTAAATCCGGAACCTTGGGAGCCGCTGTGTGGTTCCAAACTCAGATGAGTGTTCCTCGAGCCATGCCTGGGTGGTTGCGGCCCGGTGAGGTGGCTCATTGTCTGCTGAAACGAACCATCAGCCACAAGATGTGTCAAAGCCATGAAAGCGTGTAGGTGATCCGTCAGCGCATGCTGGTAGTACGCAGCGGTTAAGGACATCTCCAGACACACTAAGGGACCTAATGTGTCCCATGCTAAGGCTCCACAAACTATTACAGAACCGACCTCGGGCGACGGGACCATGGCCTCATGCTGTCGGTGTCGCACCCGCACCCTCCTGTCAGCTCGGTACAGCTAAAAACGGGATTCGTCTGACCACAGACGACGCGGTGGTTTCACTCGGCAGAAGTCGGGTTTTGATGTTCCCGGCCCCAGGCGAGGCGGAATTTCCGATGACGAGCAGTCAATGGTGGTACACGAGTAGGGCGTCAGCTCCCGTAGCCCAAGGTATGCAAAGTGTACCGTACCGTTCGCTCGCTGACTTTGCTTGGGCCTCCGACATTTAACCTGGGTGTGATTTGCGCTGTCGTTGCAAAGCGGTCGCTCTGTACGAGACTGGATAGTCTATGTCGACCCCGGTCATCAATGGCGTGTGGTTGGCCACCGCTTGCTCTCTGGGCGCTGGTATGTCCGTCGATGGTATACTCGCGGTACACCCTTGATGCCGCCCCGGTGGCGCAGTGGTCTAATGCGCTGGCCTCTGATCATTTGTCCGTAAGGGGTCCGGATTCGAATCCCGGTGAGGCATGGATGTTGTGTTTGTCTTACGACACTGGCTCTCTCCCTTCCCTGGAACCAGTGACCCTCAATTAGGGACGGGCGACTGCTTATAGCCCACTGAGTTGCTCACGGTGGTCGTTAAACCTCCAATCAAAAAAAAAACACCCTTGATACCACCAAGGCTATAGAATGACCCATCTATTTTGCGCCCACAATGCATCCACGATCAAAGTCGCTCAGAACACCACATGTGCTCATGTTCGTCGATTGCGATGCACTGTTGGGAGAAGCCCTGCTGTCCGCCTGTTTATTGCCTGCTTTCTGTTTGGGTCTGTTCCACTCTGCGCGGGGGGTATGCCCAAGTCAACTGACCATCATCCCCATCTAATGTTTTGTCTACTGAGTGTACTTCGCAATGTTTGCAGTCAACGATTTATAATACCGCAACTCTCTTTTAAAAGGAACCAAGAATATTCACTAAAATTGAATATATCGACAACAAACACAAAAAGCATATTTACGATCAAAATTTCACCGTTTGATCAGAGTACTCTCGTTTTTGCTGCAAAATGGTTAATCAGCAAATATTAGCTGTCATTTTTGTTGACCTTCCGTTACAAACATCGTAATCAAGAACGGAAGCTCCAAAACCAACATTTCACGGATTATTCCGCGTTTCGACAAATTCAGTATACATATGTATGCACCACAACATTTTGCTTCTTGGAGCTGCTCAGAAACATCTGTCGCTTTGGCCATTGCTCTTATTCCCTCGTCCTCTTTCCCTCTTTGGTGACATCACACATGGAAATCAGCATTTTCACCTCCGCGATGTTGACCTTATGTTCCATACATCCTGTCGTTGGTCATTGTTGGTAAAACAAGTATTGAGAAACCTACTTTCAACTATGTACTGAGTATACCTGTTGCTTTTTACACCACTTATTTTGCCTTGTTAGTTCAATGTTGCTCACTTACTTTTTCTCAGATCTACCTTCCTCCGACGCTGACGATAAATAAATGCCTTGACCCTTTTTTGCTGCTGACTGTATAATAACAGCATCAGTCATTGCTGACTGCTGAGCATCTACTTCGTTTGGTTCGGGTTATTTTCAGCCCTCTACCTGCTAATGCTGTACTCCGACGGTCTAGCATTTCTTCAACTTCTTTTTTACTCTCATCATAGAGGCTTTTTCAAAACAAAAAAAAACATTCATCAGGCTACTGATTCACTCACACCTGCTGTTTCTCCATACATAACGATCTGAAAGGGAAAAAAACGAAAACAACACAAAGCTGATTCTTTGTACTGTTGAGCTTGCACGTCAAATCTCTGCCTTCCCTAAGCGACTTCTAATTATCGTACATGAATCTTTGCTCATTTTCTTCATCAAATGCATGTATTTTTACGTCACCATTTTCATTCCCAGGCAGCTTCACATTTTCCGCCTAAGCACTCTACAGAACACATTTTCCAACTCAATAAATTTCATTTCCTTTTCCGTACTTCTTCACGAATTGTGTAAAGACAAATGTATTTCTTTTCATCACATACCTAAACGGTCTTGTTCTCTTTACGATTTTCTTCGATATCTTGGGAGACGTGGTAAACAGGACAGGAAAACGGTTTATATTACGGTGATTAGAGCTCTACCACCACGCTTGGACTTTGTGTTATCAAAATTCAATACTCATTCATCTATCTGTTTATTCACTCTACAACAAAACTCGTTAGAACCTGAAGACCAGGGCGATTCACTGAATTACTCGAGACAAATTATTGGCGCTGCGAACACTCGAGAACATGAGAACTCCAGCGTAACAATGCCATACATCACCAACAACAAAAATTATTGGCGCTGCTGACACTCGAGAACATGAGAACTTTATGGTAACAATGCCATACATCACCAACAACAAATATTATTGGCGCTGTGGACACTCGAGGACATTAGAACTTCATCGTAACAATGTCATACATCACCAACAACGGAACCACGAAAGACCAGATACACCAAATATGACGTTTATCACAAATACTTATTTTTTCAAGTCGACTATGGTTTCGCTGGGTGTTTTGACCTAAGTTTCATCAGGACGAATGGCACGTAAATATTCAAATTGTATATGATATCATAAATGGTGTCTACAGTCACTGGTTTTCGTTACTTGCTTACACGCGCTTGATAGAAATGGCGTGGATGCCATGTCATTAACAAGGTGCGAAGAATTCTGATATACAGTAAAACTTCGAAAATCCGGCATCGGCAGGACCGGACGAGTGCTGGATTTATGAAAATTCCGGATTTCTGAAGCTACCCAAAAATTGAGTAACGGGCGTTCATAAAGGTCACTTTAACGAATATTTGCTCGTCTACGCCTTATAAATATGCAGGGGTCACACTGCCGATCGCATTCTTCGCAATTTGCGAAAAAAAATCGTTTTGGGGATGGAAAAAAGTTTTGGCGAAAATATTGGCGATTACCTTATTTGTACTATTTATTATAAAACTGTCGAAAAAAATTAATTTGGCGAATGGTTAAGCAAAAACTTGAAAAAAGCCAGAGCAACCGCTAAGGTTGGGCGATGTATCAATACATCGCGAAAACCCGATGTGAATTTTACATCGATGTTACGGGTTTTCGACTGACAAAACTACGATACATCGCGAAGGCGATTATCGCGATGTATCATGAAAGCCGATGTAGATGTCATTACACGATTGAATCCACATACTGCCACCATCAAGCACAGATCATCATCACACGTTCGACACGCATTTCAAACATATACGCCGATTATCGTCTCATTGTTCCGCGTCACTTAGCGCGGCTCAATGAGACGACGAGTTTGAGAAACCTCCCGATATTACACGTAAGCGGCTATCGGCAATTCGCACGCTGAAATCGGATGATCTCGCGATGTGTTGTTGACACGGTACATCGATAGATTTCCATGGTTATTGGTGAAACATCGGATGTTCTCACAAAAACGGAATCAGAAAAGTGCCGGATTTCTGAAGTTGCCGGTTTTCTGGATGCCCGATTTTCGAGGTTGTACTGTATATGGAAAGCTTCCAAAATTTCAAGTTTGATGGTTGAATCTGGCTTGTCAGTCAATTAATTTTGCTTCTTCAAAAAGAAATTTATCATCCTTTTCGAAACAGTGTTTAGCCATCGATGGCTTCTTTAGGTCACAGTTTCGGATATAGGTCTTGTGCTCCTTCAATCGAAAACGCAAGACTCTTCGGGTCTGTCCTATATATATATGAAGCGCCACATTCACATGGAATTTGATAAATTCCCCACGAGTTTTTGTCTTCAACATAGTCCTTTGATCCTAAAAAGTTTATTTTACTTATGGGTTTAAGAATCACTTTAAAATTAAAGGTTTTGAGAATTTTTGAGATTGTCAAGGCAATGTCAGAGGAAAATGGAATAATGGCAAAATGTTCTCATAATGGGCGCATCACAGGAGTTAACGTGAAGATAGGCTTCGGTTTCCGGAATTTTGTTAGAGCCTTGTCTATAATGGAAGGGTTGCATCCTCGCTGTACTGCAATACGTTTAAGGAAATAAAGTTCTTTTTCCAAACTGTCTTTATCTGAACATATATGTATCGCGCGATATACGCAACTGTAAAAGGCGCTGAGTTTTTGTTGCTAATGGTGATTGGACTTGGCATGTGGAGATGAGAAAACAGCGAAAGGCTTCCGATAGATTGTGGTTGCGAGAGTAACCAGAACGTCAAGGAATGGTAGGCATCCGTTATTTTCAGTTTCGTAGCTGAATTGAATGTGAGGATCAGTGGAATTTATATGTTTGACTAATTCCGGATTTTTTTCCTTTCCATAGAACAAAAGTATCGTTTACATATCGCATTCATAAGTCAAATTTCACGAGTTTGAAAAGTTTTTCTTCAAATCGACGATTATAGATTTCATATAATAAAGGTGACAGTGGGTTGCCCCTGAATAGACCTTCCGTCTATTCATAAAACGTTCCACAAAAAGTAAAACTGTTTCTGTTTCATGCAAATGTACACTAATCTTAAACATAATTAGTATACTATGGGCGGAAAATCAAGCTTGCCGCCCCGGTGGCGCAGTGGTCTAAGGCGCTGGCCTCTGATCATTCGTCCGTAAGGGGTCCGGGTTCAAATCCCGGTGAGGCTTGGATGTTGTGTTTGTCTTACGGCACTGGCTCTCTCCCTTCCCTGGAACCAGTGACCCTAAATTAGGGACGGGCGACTGCTTATAGCCCATTGAGTTGCTCACGGTGGTCGTTAAAACCTCCAATAAAAAAAAAAAGAAAATCAAGCCCAAAGGGCCTATTTTTAGCAATACTTAGGCGTGATTCAAATGTAACATTTACAAGCATATCTACTGCACATGCAATGCATTTGTATCAATTTCCATTATAATACGTTTACATAAAGTTCAAAATCTTACATTTTTCTCTGTCTACTTCATGTGGTGTGCATCATCATTTGAACTGATTGTCATGGCAAAATACCCTCCTAAAATGCCTGATTCTACAGTTAGGCCTTTCCGCAGCCTATCCCAGGCCTGATTAAAACTTATGAGAATGTAGCATTTTTGGGTCTATTTATTTTACACGTAAAGCATTTGTCTCAATTTTCGGGGCAAAATATCATTCGGAAGTACCCAAGCCTCCTGGATCCAAATATACGTCTCGTGATAAAATCCAATGGCAAACTAAAAACCGTGTAAGCACGATGTATGAGATGATAAGTTAAAATATTTTACTAAAATTAAAATATAAGTGAGATCTTTCGGGCCCCGCTTGCAAGGTCTATCTTCAGACTAAGAGACAAACGGAACAAGGTCGCCAAAGACGCAGTTTTTATAAGTATACTGTGACGGAACGAATCATGATCTGCGCATATACACAATTAAATCAAACGTTGTCATAGTGATTTCAGATACATTTAAAAGTTGTAACATATGATAATATCAGCATTACAATTACCATAATCTGTAATGCACCACTGCAATTTGAAGTAGAGATGTAATTATTAACATATACAGGTAAGTCTTTCAGTCCAAAATAAAGTTCTGATATGAGGTGGCCCTTTTAGTGATGTCAACTAGAGTATCAGAGCTACAACTCCAGTGCCAATATTCACGGGAACTGTATGAACATAGGTCGTCGTTACAGCAGACAGAGTTCATTTCATGAATGTAAAGGCTCTCAGCGAACAATAGCTGAGATTTAGATGAAGGGGCGGCGAGAATAGAAGTTTTTTCCCATACTGGTTCGTGAGTCCCATTAAAAACTTGCCGGGCTAATGCTGTGGAAGTTGCACCATTTTTAATGTCATATTGATGTTCTGACAATCGGACTTTGAGTGTCTGAGCTGTGGAACCATCAACATAGCAAGTACCTCCTCATTGGTGATACGGGACTTAAATGGTATTTTATAAATGGCATGCCTATGTGGATCTTCTGGTCTATCTCGTTCCTTTCTGCTGATTTAAAATACATTTTTAGTCTTGAGTCCAAAGTTAATGCCGAAAGGTCGACAAGCCGATTGAAGGGAAATGAAAATGTTAGGGTTAAACGACATTGAACCCACGAATCTGAATGAGTGAGATTCACGAAGTAAGGAAGAAGAATGGGTCCGAAAATATCTCTGATTCATATGTTCAGTTAACTGCCTGGAGTAGCCAAATGACGTAGCAATGCCCTTGATAGTATCACGTTCGACATTTCGAATGGCAGGGTGAGTGTAAGCCCTTTTGACCAGAAAGGAGAAAGCGGAAAGTTTGCAACAAGTAGGATGACTAGAATCATTTGGAATGAGAATGGGGAGTGAAGAAGGTCTCCTATAAGCATTAAAAGAGATAGAAGAAGAATTACGAGTAAGAAGGAAATCCAGAAAGGGGAGCCGACCATTAATCTCAACTTCAGTGGTAAATTTCAATGAAGGATACGAGTAAAAAAAGGAATTGACAAACGATTATAATTCTGAGAGGGTGGAGGGCCAGAAGACCACAATATCATCCACATACCGTATAAATAGGAGTGGTTAATACGGCATATGGACAGAATCCTAGTCTCCAGGTCCCGCAAAAGGACTTCGGCGAGAAGAGGAGAAAGTGGTGACCCCATAGGGGCCCCCGAACATTGACGATAAATAGCATTGTTAATACGAGCGCTTATGGATAAGTTTTAAGACAGAAAGAATAGCTTTACTTTCTGAATCAGAAAGGTGAAAATGAGAAGATAATTCAAAAGCAATTAAATCGTACGATTTAATTGCTCCTAAACTTAAGAGCAACTAAATATCACGATTTAATTCCTCTGATTCATTAAGAGCAATTAATATCACGATTTATTTTTCTGATTCGTTTATGGATTAGTTTTAAGGCAGAAAGAATAGCTCCGATTTCTGAATCAGAAAGGTGAAAATGAGAAGAGAGTTTAAAAGCAATTAAATCATACGATTTAATTGCTCTTAAACTCTCTTCTCATCCACGTGGCGGGGTATGCCGCGCGCCGACCACTCTGCGGTTTTCAGCCCGATGATCAGGCCTCTCTCAAAGTCCGTAAGTTGAGGAAATCTACGTCTCTGGCATCCACCCGGCGTTCTTGTCACTCTGTACTCTTGCTTGCGTCGGCCGATGCTTTTCGCTTTCATGGGGATTCAACTACACGCTGGTTTATAATGCTGCCGGTTCGTGCTTGCAGCGCCACCACAGAGTGAGTGGTCATGCGCACTCACACCAAACTTGGATTATTTGCGTACCAGTAAGCATTCTAGCTTTTTGCAAAGTTTCACGGTTGTAGCATGTTTTCTTCTAGGTGCGCAAATTTCATTGTCTGCGAGTGTATATGTGTACCTGTTTTTATACCTGAATTCTATGGGTAATTCCCCGAAAGAGTGAAAGTGCCCCGACGGATACTCGAAGAATTATAGATATAATTTTAAATAACCATAAATGCATTAATAAATAAATACATCGCTCTTTCCACGTTCCGTAAACACACAGCATCCGAAAAATTGTTTTTCAGGCGCCGCTGTGGAATTGAATCAACAGAACTCTCGATATCGCGCCGAGTGCGTTACATTTACGCCACGGTGGCCATCAATCTACGGTGCATGTGTATTTTTTTTAAGTCAGCTACTGTCGCCACGTATTTGGAGTATTTTCACCATAAATGCATTTGTAGTGTTTTGCGAAAAACGCGAAAAGGAAAGAAAAGTAAAAAAATCTGTCACCTAGTTCCTAAACTGCGGTAAGTTCCTGAGATCCAGGAGATGGCAGTCTAGTCGAGGAACACGCTAGAGATAAGCTCGGGCCCGGGCTCGTCTACGAAAACCGGGCCCGTCCCAGGCTCGGGTGGGCTCAGGATTCATTAAGAGCCGAAAAAGGGCGTGGCATTACACATGTTAAATTTCTTTACTGAATTCTTTATATATACCCAATTTCATTGTTTATAAGTTACCTTCACGAAAAACTGTAATTAAAAAATAATTCCCTGTTATAAACTGGTTACCAAAGATTAAAGAATTTCTAGTGTTAAGTGAATGGGTGGTGCCACTTCTAGATCTGTAGCTTATTTTTTTCAGCAATGATTTTTTTTCATTTTTCTGATTTTTTTTTCAGGAAAAAAAATCAGCAGGCTTATTTGAAGATTTGGAAGATGAGTTTGAAATTCATGATCCTGATCCAGATGAAATTTGTAAGTATGTGGAATTGCGCATGAGAGAAACCTTCAAGCTGTGGATTTGTTACTGTGCTGGAAGAATTATCAATTTCCTAAGCTAGGTGCCACTGCGTGACGTGTACTATTTATACCAGCCAGTAGTTCTGCAAGCAAGAGAGTGTTTAGTGCAGCAGGTCAAGTTTTAGAGGAAAGAAGATCAAGGTTAAGCGCTGAAGCATTGAAAGCGATTCTTTTTTTTTTTTTTTGAAGAGTTTCGAGAGGCTTAAACGGTAAGTAATTTTCATGACTAAAATGCTGGAAACTGCACACACATAGAATAATATCGTGGTTATTACACTATTAAGTGCAAATCTTTGTTAATGTTACAAAATGCAGAATAATCTGGTCTGGAATGCTCATTCGTTGTTGTTTTTTTTCTTTTGGAAATTTTCTTACATGCTTTTTTTATACTCTACTACATCACTGTAAACTATCTTTACCAGTTAGCATATATGTAAATTATGTTGCAAAGTTAAGCATTTTAGAGTCAAAATTTAAAACACGTGCGACTGTCTGTAAAAAGTTGTACGTTTTGTAACGCAATTTATTCAAAATGAAAGTAAATTTAGAAATTCAAAAGAAATAACGAATGAAATATTTTGTGTTTCTAAAATATTTTCTTATCTTCAGCTTTTGGCAAAATCACTGATTCCCCTGGTATAGTCGAACGGCATGTGCATCGATTATTTATTTATTTATTTATTTATTTATTTTCTAGTCCACATTTTAGAACATTTGCTTTTATGCATAGTGTTTTGAAGAACATCTTAATATTATGAAGTGGATTAACTGAAGTAAACTTTTTAAAACTAATGATTTTTAAACTAATCCTTGATTGGGCCATAGCTTTGGCCTGTGCATAATGCAAGCATTGCTAAGCGAATTTTTTCAGAACCCGGGCCTGGGCAGGCCTGGCTCCTAAAATTGAACCCGAACTCATCTCTAGAACACGCGGCGATGCATCGTAGTTCCGCCAGTTGAAAAGATGCATCGTAGTTCCGCCAGTTGAAAGATGCATCGTAGTTCCGCCAGTTGAAAGATGCATCGTAGTTCCGCTAGTTGAAAGATGCATCGTAGTTCCGCCAGTTGAAAGATGCATCGTAGTTCCGCCAGTTGAAAGATGCTTAGTTCCGCCAGTTGAAAGATGCATCGTAGTTCCGCTAGTTGAAAGATGCATCGTAGTTCCGCCAGTTGAAAGATGCATCGTAGTTCCGCCAGTTGAAAGATGCTTAGTTCCGCCAGTTGAAAGATGCATCGTAGTTTCGGCAGTCGAAACACTGTAACGTCGATATCAAATTCACACCGGTTTTTCACGTTGTATCGATACATCGCCAAGATAAGAGCTGTTTTGGCTCTTCGGTGAATGATGAAAGCTTTTTTGTAAAAAATTTATTAACACCACACTGGGTGTAGAAGGAAATTCTCAGTGAACGCTTTCAGAAAAATACAACGTGGATTAAAATGGAAATAAGGAAAGGCACGGAACAGCACTGCCATATCGCACAAAAATGCTTTACACCAACATTATATCTCCATAGTTGCCTGGCCAAAACCAAGGCAAAAATAATGCTTCTTCCGCGGTTGTTAAAACGGGCCTTAAGCTGAGTCATAAAACTAACTGGAATGATGAAGGAGCGCTGGACGATGACAGGTTCTCGCACGCAGTCTGAAAATAATGCGATACACAGAAACAAGTTAATTTACTTCACAGAAAACTTCCCCCAAAGAAACGCAGGAGGATAGCGTATGTACGCGCGTGTGTGTGTGTGTGTGAGTGTCTGCGTGCGTGCGCGCGCGCCTCTGTGTTCAGTACACTGATGTGTGGATGTTCAAATTAATTTGGCACGCACTTGGGAACTCGGAGCAACGAGGAAGAAAAAAGTCCAAAGCGAAATAAAATGGTGAAAAATATTTCAAATAAGACGTTTTCACAATAAAACAGAATAACAAAACAATTATTTGCACGCAAAAGCAATGTACTTTAGCTTAGGAGCAGTAATTCATTTAGACAGACCACAAATTACGAACGGCCTGTCGTCATCGCCCTTTTTTGTGGTTAACACATGAACTGAAGACCTGCTGGCTTATTTTTACTGTAGGTTTAGGGTAATTATCCTGAAATATGACCAATACTAGCTGCTCCCTCGGTAGATTTAAACGTATTACAATACTGCTTTCCTTTCTTCCACCTTAAGAGAAACATGGTCATGTGAAGTACTTTATTTCTTCTGAACAATGCATACGAATTTGCACGCTTTCACCTTCATCTGTAATTTCTCACTGGGTACATTTTTACGCTACGGCAAAACAAAATGATTTTATGGAGTCATATAAAAAACCGTTCATTTGCAATATCCCCCACCCCACCCCCACCCACCCACTTTTTTTAAAAAAATATCCGTACTCCAAAATAATCATTATACAAAATAAAGTGCTTTTGATGAACTGAACATTGATTAAATTCGTGTACTAAATTATAACATGTATTATGTACACTACATAATTTTCTAAAGGCAACGAAACCTCACTAATTCAGACCTCAGTAGTTTGGATTCGAAAATAGGTTCCTCAAAACTGATTTGTGTCTCGGCTCTAAGCTAAAATGAAATAAAGTACAGTACAGTATTAAGGCTTGGCCTGCGGCGTAAAAGTACACAAATGAATTCTCTGAAGAAAGAATAAAATTATTACATTTATCTCAAGATAGGATTGTGATCAATGCTGATCGTATCTGCGGAATAGTATGGCCACTACCAGAACAGAAGGGGAAATCTGCATATTATCGACATACATAGTAATCGATACAGGATAAAAATTTTGAAGTATATTATTAATGCGCAAGTTGAAGTCACGGATACACGAAGCCGCCAGAAACTTTTTAATTTGAAGAAGGTGCGAAAAGGTTGTACCCAGATGCCCTTGGAACATGTGACACTGCAAAAAAACAAAAATAAAAGTCAAATGATTTTTTCACCTTTTGTGTGGTTTTAACCAAGGTTCCTGTATAGCTAAACGTTCATCATAATCATCACTCACAGAGCCACAGTTTTATGGGAAGGAATCCAAATGAGAACTTCAAATACGTACTTGAAAGACATACTACATCCCAGTTAGTAATATGAGGACATCAGTTTTTCTACAAGATCCTTAGACGTTTTTATTCCTAAAGAAGCTCATCGCCATTTGTCAGTAGAGAAAATGGGCCGATTCTGCGTGACATGGGGTTCTATGGGAGCTTCTACAGCGGTGACGTGAGGCATCCACAGCAGAGGGTTTGGCCAAGCACCTCACGACTGCTCCTCACGGAGACTGTAGCAGAGAAGTGGGGTTTCTTATCTCCCGACATTGCTTATCACTTGTAACTTATATAGGGTGATTCATAAGTCCGACCCCCCCCCCCCCAAATATTTTCTAGACATGTACATGTAGCAGCACATGAAAGTAACCACGTGCAATATACAGTACAATGGACCAAATATTGCACCTCTGACACATTCTAACCACACCCATCCGCCATCTTGGATTCAACTTCAATTTTTCAAATGGCAATAGGGTCATGTGACCACTCAAATTTATGTAACATTTTCTCAGAAAAACAGCAGTACTATTATTTTTAAGTATCTTTATTAGTTTTCACGCTATTGCATGTTACATGTTCACCTGGGGTACATACCGAACCACAAACATTCTGTCTTTGTCCAGCTACACACACGTGCAAACCTCACAATAGGTGCTCAATACGCTGTCCTTGCCCACCTACACACACGTGCAAACGTGGTTCCCATTCCATACGAACACGGTTTAGCATGTTTGGTGTAATGCTGTCACACGCACCAGTAATTTGCGCCTTCGTTGGAAATCTCTGAGGTTGGGCGCATACACCACACCTTTCACATACCACCACCCCCACCACCACCCCCAGAAAGAAGTCCAACGTACTTAAATCGGGGAGTGTGCCGGCCCCTCGACAGGCCCACGCCACCCAATCAAACAATTAGGGAATTGCTCATCCAAATACACACGAACAGCTCCAGCGTAATGATGAGGAGCACCATCCAGTTGGAAGAAGCAGGGGAAATCACCATCTTCATCTAACAACATCAGAAGGATGGACTCTTGCAGCATATGGAGGTGCATGTCGCTTATCAAATTGCCGTGAGTAAACAGTGGACCGAGAATGCGTGTCTTCCACATTCCACAGCACACCATAACTTTTTGTGCACCTTGCATCTCAAATGGGTTCATTCCATATGGATTGGTGTCCGACCAGTACCGGGTATTATGGCAAGATTAACCTCTCCATTGAGGTAGAAATTGGCCTCATCACTGAAGAGAATCTTTGATGCAAATGTTGGGTCAGACTGAAGTAGCTGCAGGGCCCACTCGCAAAATTGAAGACGACGATCAGGATCATAACAGTTGCAGTTTATAAGGATGCCATTTGTTTTTTGAAAGGACACGCACAATGGAGGTTTGACTGGTTCCACATTCGTCTGCTAAATGTCGCGTGTTCTTCTGTAGGCTTTTGGCAAGCGCCGCCAAAATCATGGTAATTGACTCCTCATTTGTTGTCGTTTTCAGTCTGACCGCTTTTTGGCGTCTCACACACACTGCCTGTTTGCCAAAATTTCTGAATTAACTTCACCACTACACTATATGTGATTTACCGGCTTTCTGGGTGTCCGTGGTAGAAGTCAGTTGGAACCTCCTTTGAATTCCGTCCACCACGATTCAGGATTATGTCACTACGCTCCTCTTTGGTCAATTCCATCACGCTTCACTGCAAAACAAAGCAGAAACATTCATGCGTGACATGCAAGAAAAACATCAAACATCGATTAGTAACATGCAATAACTTCAAAACTAATAGATATGTAAAAAATAATGCTACCACTACTTTTCTGAGAAATGTTTACATAAATTTGAGTGGTCACATGACCCTATTGCCATCTGAAAAATTGAAGTGAATTCAAGATGACGGATGGCTGGGGAAACATGTGTTAGAGGTGCAATACTTGGTCCAATGTACACTGAAGAGCAATTGAATTAGATACAGCTGGCGTTATGCAAATGTGGCGCTGTGGGCGGCCCTGTAAACGGAAACGACATGACGTATGTAGCGATCCGACAATATAAGGAGTGATGCGACGGGAATCAGTAAAAGTCGGACGCAGTATGGGTAAGACGAAGGATCAAAGCGCATTTGATCGTGGGCAAATTGTCGGGCCCGACGAATGGGTCACTCCATTTCGGAAGTCGTGCAGGCACTGGGATTTTCACGAGCCACTGTGTCACGGGTGCACCGTGAGTACATCGAACCGGTAAAACCATCCCTGCAAGGGCCAACTGCCGTGGACAACAGCGTGTGGATGAGCGGGGTCATCGTCGGCTAGCTCGCATTGTAACAGCGGATAGACGGGCCACACTGCAAGAAATCACTCGGCAATTTAACGCTGGTTCACAAAAACGTGTAAGCAGCCACACCATCCAAAACCATCTCCTCGCTATGAGGCACAGAAGCCATCGTTCCACGAGGGTACCGCTGCTGACCGCACATCACAGGATGCAAATATTAGCATGGGCGCGGGAACATCGCCACTGGACCCTAGACAAGTGGGAAAATGTTGCCTGGACTGATGAGTATATATTCACGTTGTTACCTACGGATGGCAGGATACGAGTACGGCGCAAACCACATGAAGCGATGGATCCTTCTTGCTAGCAGGGTACTCATCAAGCTGGTGGGGGTGGCATTCTCGTCTGGGGACTGTTTACGTGGACTGAAATGGGACTATCCCTCACAGGTCAACGTGTGACACCGTCCCTCACAGGTCAACGTTAACGGGATATCCTGGACGACCATTTGCTCCCGTTTGTGCGCCTTCAACATCCCACTGGGGACCTCATCCTGCAACAAGACAATGCACCGTGCCATCGCTCCCGAATTGTATCCGAACGGTTGGATGAACACTCCACCGACGTGACCTCGCTTCCTTGGCCAGCTAGGTCACCTGACCACAATCCCATCGAGCACATCTGGGATGCCATTGAGAGAGATGTTCGAGGCTCTGACCCTCCTCCATCAAATCTTCGTGAACTGTGGGAGCTTGTTCAGGGGTCGTGGATCTGTATGGCTCCACAACGCTTCCGATGTCTTGTCGAGTCCATGCCGAGACAAATCGCCGCCGTCATCAGAGCGAAAGGTGGTGCTTCACGTTACCAGACAGGTATCTCTAATTCAATTGCTCTTCAGTGTATATTGCACATGGTTACTTTCATGTGCTGTTAAATGTCTAGAGAAATTGGGTGGTTCCGGACTTATGAATAACCCTGTATAAATTCTGTACGGGTTTGATGTGTCGAATGTTTGGTCCATGCGGAAATTCTATGGAAGGAGGTCATAGGAAAGTGTGTTTGATGATTTTTTTGCTCTGTAACTTTTTTAACGTAAATAATTCATCAGCGTCCCCAATTTAAGAGTTTTCCATGTCTTGTAACGAATATTTTTTTCTCGTATAAATAGTTCCTTTTTATTTTATAAACTATTTTTCCGATTCTTCTTTTAAATGTATTTCGGGGTATTACTTCTGCCCCGATGATTTTATTATTTTCCGATTATTTTCACTGTTTTCGAACGTATTTTTTTTTATTCTGATAATCAACATCCCCAACTCAGGAATTTTGCTATGTCCCACAAGAAGTTTTTTTTATAATTGGTTCTTTTTTATTTCAATTTTTTTTCCCAGCTAATGATTTTTTTTAATCTTGCAGGGACTTTTGCATGAAGCGGTGTTATCGTATTCAAACGAAGGATTATTTGAAGTTGGTGGTATTCGTGACTCGATCGTGTATTATTTCTTCTCTTACAATTTTTGTTTTCTTTATAATTTTCGCGAATTCTTCATGTAGTCGATATGTAATAAATATATATCATGTACTCGATATATAGCAAATATATATTGAAATGTAATAGGGAAATTAATTCTTCCCTCCTCCCCACCAAATTATTTAGTTCTGCGTATGCGTGCTGAATATGGTAAAGATTAATAAAAGTTAAGGATTTGTTTTTCTCTGTAACAAAAGTAAATGTCAAGTTTGACTCCTCGACTGAGGCGATATTAAGGTGTGTTACAACTCAGAATGCATTTCTTCCCCATATTATGTTAACGAATTTATTTTAAAAGTGTATATCTTTTACATCTGTTTTCGCTTGAGAGAGGGGTAACATTTTCAATTATCACGCACTTCCTCTTGACAGAAGGAAGTAGATAATGATCCAAGACTGTACAGTCAACTCCGCGTATCTTATTACACACAGAAATGGTAAGAGAATTTTGGCCTAAGGAAATTGATTTCACTGCTGAACTCGGATGAAATGATTCACGTTTCCTCATTACCGATGGATTTCTTAAATGACGTATATGGGAATATTATTGTAAAATGCTTCTCACCGCGCTTGCAACACCTGACTCACAACGACCACGTGTTGATTATCCTTAGGCGATCAGTCGCACATGTGTTAATTCATTACATATGCTTCCCTCGACTTACAGACCTTGTAGCTGATAGTGTCATTTGAGAGACATGAGGATTATTAAAGATTACAGAAATAGTTTTTAATTATTATATGCATGTCGATTTCTTTTTCCAACAGTGTCGAACTGTATATTTTGAAATTGTTTCTTCGATTGAAGGCTTACCGAAAGATTTTACTTTTTATTTCCCAGTCTGATTATGTTTCCCCTGCCCCTTAGCTAAAACTCAATAAATTTTGGGACTCCTTTCCTCTACCGAAGGAATTCTCCAAAGTGTTGAAATTCTAAATTTTCTTCTTATAGTTTTATGTTTTATATGTTCTTTTCGTGCTTACTAATTAAATAAATAAATCCAATTTCCTTCATGAACATGCTTCCTGCTTTTCTTTCTGGGACATTCAGTCGCTGTACCTATTCTCACTCATCGGCCATTTTAATGCGGGACATTTTTTTTTTCAATTTTATTTTTATTTTAACGAATATTCCTAAAGATATATTTTAAACTCATAGTATGAATGCGAACTCGGAGATCATATGTTAACTTAGTAATTAAACCGTGTTATTCACTAAGCATTTCTATGTGAGGGTTTTTAGTTTCCTACTTTAATCACATTTCGACAGATATGTATTTCTCCGATTCTGTGCAGCTGCGTGCAGTTTACTTTCCAGGCTAGTTTTTTTTCAAAAAGAGAACTGCACAAAAAAGTTGACTTTCTCACCTCAGGGAACTTGCTGCTATTTCGTCTTGAAAAAAACTGTAATGCGAGTTCATTTGTTTTCTCATTATTTTTTATTCCCGTCTCTTTTAATTCTTTAGTAAAACACTAGAACTTTTGGATGTCATTCCTCTGAATTTTTTATAATCATCTCTTCACATGAGCTCCAATACAAGAATAGTATGATTTCCTAAAACACTTGTTTCACATTTTCCCCTAAGTGTTTGTCCTTCACAATTCGGAAAAACACGCTTTCTCACTGCTAAGGTCGCATATCGTAAGACAATACACCTTATAGTGGGACAGATAAGTGATAAAATCGTTCACATGTGGATGCAAGCACTAAAATTGGTGTGGTTATCAGTCAGGGTCCAATAACTTGGGAAATCACATTAGCCACTTGAATTTCCAAGATGGCCGCCATATTCCAACATGGCTGCCATTCCCAGTATTTCTGCCACAGAATTAAACCCACTGGACTTGTTTCAACTACTTTTATTGACTCCTTTGTTTATCACATAAATGGGGAAGTTAAATGTACAATTACATATAAAACATCTTAAGCTTCTTTGTTAAAGTTGTAGCAATGCACAAACTAATATAATTACACCAAGCATGATGAAATGAAATATGTTTGGATAAGTCTAATGTAAATCTAATGACATTTAAAGTTATATTGTATGCAGCACCAAGTCCTCGCAGTGGCATAGTGATGTGCACGTAAGACCAAAGCGGAAACATTTGCATCTTCCACGGCATTCAAACTTGCATATGCACTTAGTAAGCAGTAAGCTGCTGACAGCTTTCCGCAATCGGTGAAAGCTCACTCCACATGATCTGCCAGAAATCACCATTTTTGGTCCATCTCCATTCAACAGGACTCTGCATATCTGGATGGCATAATGTTGACTGGCCCCATATCCAGCCAGCCTGGTAGGCTGCACGCTTCACGTGCTGCAGTACAGAAGCTCTAGTAAGAGAAATGGCTTGGTATGGCCTAATTTTCCTTGCAAACATGTCCAATATTGCATAATTAATCCCTTGAATTGCACTTGACCTATCATACATCAGGACAACAGCATTTCATTGCTCATGAGCTTGGTCTATGGCTATAGCTGAGAACTCTCGTATTTTTTTTTTTTTTTTTTTTTTTTTTTTGTGCACAACGAGTCTTCCATTCTGGAACTCTTGGACCGCGTCAGTGTGTTTCTGTTTCAATGTCAACATCTCTGAGGTGAATGGGTAGCCATCTTGCATTATTCATATTGTTGTTGGCAAAAACGTATGGTAGCAGCTCAGACAGTGAGTGACAGTACAGGGTGAAATTGGCTTCCCTGAGTGACCAAATGAATAGTAAGATCACCAGTTCCATTGACAACACCAGAAATGAAACTGTAGGCTTTGTAGTTTACGACTCTCACACCAATCTTCGAAGCTTACTTCTTCCTCAGTGTTGTTAACTGTTTCATTGCAGTAGCCAGAGTAGGATACCTTCAAAGTCTTGTACAAAGCGCATGCTGTTACTTGGTGCATCTGCCGTGTTCTAGTTACGCTGGAGGCTGGTACAAATGATTCTGCTCTACCGGAAGGCTATGCCTGCTTCAACAAGAGCACAAGTCCAACCGCTGCCTTTCAGTACAGTACCGAGTGACTTCAATGCAGCCATCTCTATCCCAGCAAAAACAGTCTTGCTGGGTCATTGCTGGCAGCCAGCACTGCCAGCAATGGCCCAGCACTCTGTTGCCGCTGCCGAACCGTCAATAAAATGTCCGGGCGACCAACAGAAGGGCCAGAGTTCAGGCCAACAGCTGGGCAACAGTTGGCACCCCCATCAGTTGTCATATGCCACAACAGGGCCATCAGTTATCCATCACAGGCAGTAGCTGCTCCCCTTCAGTGGCTCTGCAAGCACGTGCCAGAAATGATGGCTAGCCTAATGTGGTCTGCTAGTTTGCCGGTAGTAGCAGCCGGCAACCACGTGACGTAACTGATGGCTTGCCGAATCTTGTCCACCAATTTCCCAGTAGTAGCCATAAAAAACCAAATCAATGAGAAACGCAGTTTCCCAAAGCTACAACTCTTTTTTTCACCCTTAAGAAACCTCCGAATTACAGCACTGCGCTGGAGAAATTTTTTCAACAGACCCGAAAAACACCCGTTTGGATACGAACCAGTGCTGTCGGCGTGGGAGGCGAGCTCTCTACCGACGGGACTAATTTGACACGCACGAGCGTATGCTTCAAGCTGTCTCTTTCCTGCGTAATGGGTAAGAGGGATTTTTCATAAAAGTCAGTTTCATATAATTCATATATTTATGTTTTAAACGTAACTATAGTTTTTCTTTTTTACCTTAAGGGAACTTCACTCATTTTCAAGGAGTGTACCAACTTAAAGTCGCTTTCCAAAGTTTTGTACTGTCCTTGTCGTCTTGAGAGGCGATTGTTGAATTAATGTATATTTACCCAGGTTCATGTCACATTCTGTTACATTTTCAGCGTTTTATCTTTCCTTTCCGTTGTCCGAAGCCACATTTGTTTTACAGAAGAAAGATATTTTATTTTACTTGTCATTATTTTTAGAAGCGAATATCTCCCAGTCTTGTGTATTCAACCCATGGATGAGTACATTATATGCACATAGAGTTGCGTTTTTTTTTCTTTTTCTTTCAAATAGTTAATAAATTTTGTACGCGTATAATTCTTTTTTTTTTTTTTTGTTCAACAAACGTTTTTTAAATGTTTTTCCAGGACATTTGTTTCAAGCGGTTTCAAATTATTTCTTGTTCTTCACCCACTCCATTCCATGAATTGTTACTCATGGGAATGGAATGGGTGTATTTCATGGCTGTAATCTAGTATTTCATGGCTTAATCTGATATCTTTGTCGACGTGGAATTTCATTAGGAAATTAATTCGCCTCTTCACATATGGCTTTTTTTCTTAACATCCACTAAAATAACACGATGGCGATAGCGTCGTCTTCAACTAACTGGTACCATTTGAGGCATAGCAAGTGTTGCTTCTGCGCATGCGCAGTCCCGTTGCTTCCACCTGCTGTTGTGGTTGCATCGGTTGCCAGCAACGGGCCACTAGTGGCACTTGCTTGGAGGCCCACAATTCACGGCGGTGCTGCAAGGCCATCAATGGCTCGCCAACTGCCACCAGCGGACCGCTACCGGGCAGTGAGCGGCAGATTTCAGCCAGCAGTGATCCATCACTGCCAGATGGTGGCCAGCAGTTTCCCAGCACTTGTGTTTTTGCTGGGATATGTAGGCCTTCAAACATTATGACAAATTTATCTTTCCCGTAGTTCTCAGGCCAGTGTCACTGAATATGTTTGGCTACTGCACAGATGGGTTGGTCAGTTGCAATAACAGGTACCTCGCCTGGGTTCAAGAATGAAATTATGTCTTTGATCTTGTCCATGACATGTTTGACTGTAGCAACAGAGTGGGCCTGATCTCGAAGCAGAGGTAAAAGTGAAGTAATGTTGATCTCAAATAGAGGGCTTCTCTTTTTTGATGCGTGGTGTGCTGACCAAGTAACATCCACTGGGCCATCAGTATCTGTCACAGTCTAGTCTATCTCTGTAGTATCTGTGACATTTGTCTTTGGAGGTGAAATATCCTTCTTGGTGAAGAAGGCAGGGCGGATATTTGTGAGTCAGGTGAGTTCAGGAACTTTCCTAACTTTCTTCTCGCCGAACTTAAGCTACCCACGATGTTCACCTTTGCTGTTTTCGGTAATGTGCTGAAAAACAGATATACTGGTGCCATAGAAAGAGGTGGTTGCTGTTATTGCAGTAGGATTATGGTCAATGTTGTCCATGGCTGCTGTGGTGTACAACTGTCTTCGGAAAATTGTTGGACATACCAGCCCATCTTCCACATATTTGCTAACTGCTGCATCACCTAGCTGTGCTATTTCTAAAACTCTGTCATAGGAAATGCTGAGACCATGCTCATGAAGCAGATCTACCAACGATCTCTTCTTTGTCTTTGCATAGACAAGCATCCCCATGTAAACAGGAAATGGTGTTTGATGGTTTATCGAGTGTCTATGAGTAGATGTCCCTTTTTTCATCCTTGTGTAACAGTTGTACTGCAACAGCTGGGCTAATGCCAGGTAGTTTTTCGTGGAACCAAATATAAGCTGAGATTTGATATCAGCCCCATGTTCAACCATGCCAACAAACTGAAGAGTGGGAGGAATAGCCACATCAACACAACCGTCATGGAATGTCCCATCAAATATAGATTTGTAGTCAAGCATGTGCCTTCACAAAATTTTAGCAGCCTTATCCAGGATGATGGCTTCGCGGTAGTCTGAGACTTGTAATAAAGCAAAACCAGCGTCTTCTGCAAAATCCAGAAGGACATCTCTTCCTTGCTTGTGATCTTCCAGCAACTTCTCCTTCAATCTAGGGGAGTTTACATGAGGTGCCTTGACACCAAGCTGCTCTAGCTACTGCTGGTAAAGATGAACCATGTCTGCAAGACGGAAGACTGCAGAACCCCCAGTGCTGAATTTTGTCTCCACTATGTAGATCATTAGTTCAGAAAATGCAAGTGGGTAAGCTTCATGTTCTGGTGTCTGGCCCTTTTCCTTCTTCTGATGTTTCTAAGGTGCGTTCTCTCTCTGTTGTACAAGTCAGCCAAACATGCAATGTGGAACTTCAGCTCATGTGCAATGGCATCTCCACCATTCATTTTTGAGAGAAGCTTTCCATCATTAAGACTGTGGGCATATTCTTTCAGTTTTTGATTAAGATTCATTGTCATGACTTGTCTCAGTTCGGATGTTGGAGCTTCGTTTTCACATAGAAAGCACTGAGATTCTTGTCGTTCATGGCTATGCCTTGGAAGCTTGCTGCTCCCTCCTTCATCCTTAGTCATGGTCTTTGTATGTAATTTTCTCTTTCTTGCTCGACCAAGTTTAGTGTTATTTAACAGAAGACGGCAGCTCTGATGGTACTGGGTTTCGTTACTTTTCAGTATTTCTTCTATACCACCACCTTCATCCAGTCTTCCAGGATCCAGAACAATGGGTAAATCATGTATGGCATAAAAGAGAGGAACATTGGTCGCAATCATGTTGTGTCCATTATTTTCACAGTTACAACGTGTTGGTGGTGATTTCAGTTGTTCGTTCTTGGCCTTTTGATTCGCCATGTTGGAGGTAATTGTGAAGAATTCGCCATGTTGGAGGTAATTGTGAAGAATTCGCCATGTTGGAGGTAATTGTGAAGAATTCGCCATGTTCTTGAATTGTACGTCTTTCACTACCTGGAACAGAAAATCATAATAAATTGAAGTTTATAAAATTATAAACAGGAAAATAATAAAAACATTTATTGTAATGTTCCAACAATAAACATGGAGTACTATCCTCGTAAAGGTCTCGGTCATATTGAAAAATGTCGCCATCTTGAATTTTTGACTGGCTAATGGTCTACATGAAAAGTGTGATTTTCAATAATAAAGTTCATTACCTGCATAAATATTAGAACGATTTCATTGAAATATTCGGTTACCATGTGTCGTCCGTCTTTAATTTTCGAATGGCTAACGTTTTATATGAAAAGTGCGATTTTCAATGAGTATGTGTGCCAACTTTGGTACTAATATCCACATCTGAACAATTCGTTTGAAAATATACACTTATCTGTCCCACTATTAGCAGTGATAAGGCTTCGCTTTTAAGCAGAGCCGTTTTAGATATTGCACTTTGTTCTTCCTTTTATATGCGCTACAGTGCTTGAACAGAAATTACTAAATAGACAATTTTAATATGATAGAATTCTACAAAGAATGAAGCTGTTTCACTAACAAAGATACAAGGTATATTCCTGAAAAGTTCATTACTGACAAGGAGTTATTTTTTTAAGACTTCATTTTAGAAGAACTTAATTTTGGAAAAGGTCATTTTAGTCTCAGGTTAAATTTGTTACGTACATTTTCAAGAAAAGATTAGTTTTTGAAAAAGACGACTGACAAAAACAGCGAAAATTTCATAGGATAACATGAGAAAGTCAATTTAGTTACAGGAGAGTTTTCAAACATGACAGAAATTTAAGAGGCTGAAAAAGCTTCATTTAAAAAGTTACAGGGTGTGTTTCTGAAAAGTTAATTATTGGCAAGCGTTACTTTTTACAACTTAATTTTAGAAGTTAATATTAGAAAAGTTCATTTTAGTTGCAGGTTAATTTTAGTCGGAAGAAAATGAGCTTCTTACAAAAAAAAAAAAATGAAATAAAAGCTATAAGCTAAGTGACCAAGAGCGGCCACTGATCGTATTGCCCACTTACAGTGATGGGGGAGTCATAAACGCAACTTCCTTCATTGTAGCCAAAAAAGTTGATTTATATCACTAAAAATGATTTCATATTGTCAAAAAAAAAAAAGTAAATAAAATAAAGCAACAATACCACATATTCAGCCGAACAATTAAGCCTACACTAGTGACCTCCATTCAAGTTTGAGGAACAATTAAGCCCACGCCAGCGACCATAATTCGCACACATATTCAAACTAAAATTTATAAAAATAAAAGTAAAAAATATGTATAGTCCTGAAAAAGACTGTATCTAGTTCTAAAACGGACTTTTATTCTATAACCGCATAACACCGCTGCTTAATGTATGAGGAGATTTTCCCCGCTACGCTGTAACCTCAATACATTGATTTCATAGTCTGTAACAAGTTCTTAGCAATTATACTTCCCAAGAACGCTTTGGACAGGAAATAGTCTCCAGTGACAACAACGAAAAATTCCGCTAGAATCTGAGGACCTAGCAAAGCAGCGTCATCATCGAAGAATACTTACAACTTGGATTCGGGCGGCCTAAGCACAGCTGTGACCCATGGTGTTTCCAGGACTTGAGGGTAAGCGACGCTCCTTACAATAATACAGTGTATCCGAGTAATGACTGTGCACTGAATGTACGAATTGCAGTAATGAAATAATAAAGAAATTTTGAATGGAATTACAGTAGAAGTAACCTGCCACGTGGAAGTGCTTTGTGTCTGGTAACCATCATGTCTTCCCACCCCGAGGAGCGCGCAGCTGTCATCTTGAGCGAGGGTCAATACCGAGCGCTTGGCAGACGGAGGCCGACGTGTCAATTTATCACTCGTCTCGGCCCAAGAACAATGGTGCTGACGGTTGAACAGAGTGTTTTTGGTGGAACATGTCTTTCGCCATGACGACATGCACACGGATCAAGTGCAAAAACAGTTCGCTAGGAAATTTCGTGATGCAGACGTCCCCCACCGTCAGTTCATAGCGAAGTTTCGGGAAACTGGCAGTATTCTGGATGCCCCCGCCACGGTAAGTCATCCACGGTAGACAAGACCGTACAGGATATCCAGGGCAGGATACAGAGAAGTCCACACAAGTCCGTGAGGCGGCTGTCACTACAAGCTAATATGCCAAAAAGTACAGCCCACGATATTCTGAAATGGAAGTTGCGTTTCCACCATACAAAGGGTCTGTCGTGCATCAGCTGAAAGAAAAAGACCACGGGGCCCGTGTTCGGTACTGCAGGTGGTTCTAAGAGTTCCTGTCTCAAGAAGGTGATCAAAGCAGGATGTCTCAACAGGATTAAGTCGACGGTAGTCATGAACCTTGCGGATAAGCACTTCTAAAGTGTAATTGTCAGACTCCTCCAAAAAAGAAGGATAGCAGGAAATGACATGTTCACGATTGACCACGAGGTCTTTATTCTTGCCTTGAATTCAATGTTTTTTCAATGCATTTACGGAAAGTTGAAACTGACATGGCTAGGCATGGTGGGGTAGAAAGTAGCGGAAAATCATTTCTATAATTTAGAAGATGTACTCGAATCGAGTTGATGAAATCAGGCACTTTCGCAAACTTTTCTCAATCTAAAGGTCACGTTTAATGAAAATGATGGGATGGAAGATTTTCCAAAGAAATGACTGAGAGGGCAACTTCAGAGAGCATTTTCCAAGAAATGGTTAGGAGGGCAACTTCTCCACAGAGTTCATGCTCTGAAGGAACGGACCTCATACCTGCTAAGTGGCACTAGAGAAATTTAAACACACCTTTTTGTTGTGAAAATAAAATCGGTAGCACTTGGCGGAAAAAATATACAAGTTGTATTTAATGTTGTGTTTTTGGAGTAATCATTACAATTTATTAGGAAAATCGGCCACGTAATATTTTTATTTTATACTTGAGTCTGTTTCACTTGCACTGAGACTATTAAGATTATTACAAAGTACATGAATTGTTTATAGTGATATATATTGATTATATTATTAATTTTATACGGTGTAATGGTATGGTTAAGCTTGGGTGTTGCATAATTTGGACTTGATACTTTTTAGCTTAATTTACTTTCTTCACATATTTACTGAATGTCATAATTTTATGACTTATTAAGACAAGGCTGTTAACAGTTTTTAATTTATTTTATTACTATGAGTTTGCCAACTTAAAAATGTATAACGTTAGTGTTTTTATTTAATTCACTCTTGGATGTTGAAAGTGTGGGTCTACTTTACTTCCTGCACTTTCGTGTGTTAAATCATGGTAACGTTATACAATGCTTTAATTACGTGCACATCTATATGTTTTTTTGTTTTCCAAGATAATTACCATATATGTTGTACGATTGATAATTTTTGAATAATTAAATAAAATGACCCTTAAAAAGGCCCTTTTCTAATTTTTGTATATAAATCTAAAAACTATACGATAACTACCCAGCAGAAACACAAGTGCTGGGAAACTGCTGGCCACCAGCTGGCAGTGATGGGTCACTGCTGGCTGGAATCTGCCTCTCACGGCCCGGTAGTGGTGCGTTGGTGGTAGCGCTATCAGTTGGCGAGCCATTGATGGCCCTGCAGCATCGCCGTGAATTGTGGGCCTCCAAGCAAGTGCCACTAGTGGCCCGTTGCTGGCAACCAAAGCAACCCCAACAGCAGGTGGAAGCAACGGGACTGCGCATGCGCAGAAGCAACACTTGCTGTGTCTCTCATGGTACCAGTTAGTTGAAGACGACGCTATCGCCATCGTGTTATTTTAGTGGATGTTGAGAAAAAATCCATATGTGAAGAGGCGAATTAATTTCCTAATGAAATTTTACGTCGACGAAGATATCAGATTAAGCCGTGAAATACTAGATTACAGCCATGAAATACACCCACTCCATTCCCATGAATAACAATTCATGGAATGGAGTGGATGAATAACAAGAAAATATTTGAAACCGCTTGAAACAAATATCCTGGAAAACCATTAAAACAAAGTTTGAAAAAAAAAAGAATAATATGCGTACAAAATTTATTAATTATTTGAAAGGAAAAAAAAGCAACGCTATGAGGTGTACTCATCCATGGGTTGAATACACAAGACTGGGGGGAATTCGCTTTTAAAAATAACGAGAAGTAAAATAAAATATATTTCCTCTTAAAACAAATGTAGCTTCGGACAACCGAAAGGAAAGACACAACGTTAAAAATGTAACAGAATGTGACATGAACCCGGGTAAATATATATTTATTCAACAATCTCTTTTCAAAACGGCAAGGAGAGTACAAAACTTTGGAAAGCGACTCTAAGTATGTACACGCCTTGAAAATGAGTGAAGTTTCCTTAAGGTAAAAAAACTATCGTTACGTTGAAAAAATTAATTTATGAATTATATGAAACTGACTTTTATGAAAAATACCTCACAATATTGTAAAATGAAAGAGGGAAGCATTCGATTACACATTGCATACCAAACAGACAGCTTTAAGCATATGCTCGAACGTGACAAAAAAAAAGTCCGGTCGGTAGAGAGCTCAGCTATCACGCCAATGGCCCAGGTTCAAATCTACTCAGATACAAACGGGTGTTTTTCCGATCTGTTGAGAAAATTTCCCTAGCGCAGAGCGTTAATTCACAAGCTTCGTAAGGGTAGAATAAAAAAATTGTAGCTTTGGGAAACTGCGGTTATCTCTGCTTTTTTTAATTATTATTATGGCTACTACTGGGAACTTGGCGGACAAGATTCGGCAAGCCACCATTTACGTCACGTGTTGCCGGCTGCCACTAACGGCACATTAGGCTAGCCATCATTTCTGGCACGTGCTTGCAGGGCCACTTGTGGCAGCTACTGCCTGTGATGGACCACTGATGGCCCTGTTGTGGCATATGACAACTGATGGGGTGCCAACTGTTGGCCAGCTGTTGGGCTGAACTCCTGGCCCTTCTGTTGGCCGCCAGGACATTTTATTGACGGTTCGGCAGCGGCAAACATAAAGCTGGGCCATTGCTGGCAGTGCTGGCTGCCAGCAATGGCCCAGTGCTGGCACAGCAAGACTGTTTTTGCTGGGTATACTATATTGAGGTTATTGCGTAAAATATATTTATGTGCTCTTAAAAGGTCCTTTTGTGAGTTTTACATAAATAAGGGTGTTTTTCTTAGTCATTATAAAACTGTTAAGTTTGTTGCTTAAGGTAGGCGTCTAGTGATTTTGCTTCCTATACTTCCAATGGGCAAACTTATGTACACATTTTCTTCATAATTAATTAGTTCCCAAGGATGAAAATTTGAACGTCGATTAAAATAGCTTCATATTATAACTGGGAATACTTAATATTTTCTAAAACATAACCATAATTATATTAAAAATCAATATCTTTTCCTTTGGTGCTGTTGAGACCAGCAAAAAGATGGCGCGACCTGTACATTGATGACTTCAGTAGACAAAAAAATGTTGGATTAGTTAATTATGGTTATGCTTTAGAAAATATTAACTATTCCAAGTTATAATATGAAGTTATTTTAATCGATGTTCAAATTTTCGTCCTTGGGAACGCAGTAATTGTAAAGAAAATGAGTACAGAAGTTTGCCCATTTGAAGTACAGGAAGCAAAATCACTAGACGTCCACCTTAAACTTTTGGATGTTATACTTATTTACTTAATTTACCTTCCACACATGCTTACAAAATGTTAAAATCTATGATTTAGTGAAACCAAGCTTTTACCAATTTTTGTAGTATTTATTTTCAATGGATATGCCAGCTTATTGCAAGAAGTTGAGAATTTGTATAATGTTAATGTATAATTTTATTTGATACACTTTTGGGTGTTGTGTTTAAGAGTTTAACTTACTTCCTTCATTTTTTGTATTAAATCATGATATCAATATACAATACTTCAGTTACCTTGCACATGGAATTAATTTTTTGTTTTCCAAGATATTTACCATATAAATTGTGCGATTGGTAATCTTTGTACTGTTAAATAGAATGAACCTTAAAAGGGCCTTTTTTTTTATATATATTTGCGTGCTACTCTGATAACTGTATTTTAGCTGTACTACACTGACGGAAAAAAAAATCCCAACACCAAGAAGGGGTTGTGTTAGATAAACGACAGTTGGTAGGCGGTGAGAGTACATCTGTAAGATGACGTCTATGCAAATTTCGCGCTCGGCGCATACGTGTGGCACCAGTAGCTCCCCTCGGAACATGCAAAGCAGATTTGCTGTAAATACGCGCTGTAACGTTCGTGAGCGTTAGTTATCGTTGAGATTCGACGCAGGGTGTTGATGTTAGTCAAGAATGCCTTTAAGAAGACGAGAAGCCATTATCAACAGCTCACGGAGTTTGAACGAGGTCGTGTGAGTTTGAACGAGGTCGTGTAAGAAGGCGGATTTTCTTTCCGCAATATTGCAGAACGACTTGGCAGGAATGTAGCCACTGTGCATGATTGTTGGCAGCGGTGGTCAAGAGAAGGTACTGCCTCAAGAAGACCGGGTTCCGGCCGGCCACGTGGCACTACTGAGAGGGAAGACCGCCGTGTACGGCGTATAGCCGTGGCGCATCGTACCGCGTCTGCGGCAGCAATTCGAGCTGCAGTTGCCACCACAGTGGCACAACGAACTGTTGCAAATCGGTTATTTGAAGGACAGCTCCGAGCCAGACGCCCTGTAGCGTGCATTCCACTTACTCCAAACCACTGCCGTTTGCGACGTCAGTGGTGTCAAGCTAGAGCTCATTGGAGGACGGAGTGGAGATCTGTTGTGTTTTCTGATGAAAGCCGGTTCTGTCTGGGTGCCAGTGATGGCCGTGTGTTGGTTAGAAGGAGGCCAGGTGAGCGGCTGCAACCAACCTGTCTGCGGCCGAGACACATTGGACCTACACCTGGAGTTATGGTCTGGGGAGCAATTTCCTGTGACAGCAGGAGCACTCTCGTGGTTATCCCACGCACCCTGACGGCACAGTTGTACGTCGGTCTGGTGATTCAACCTGTTGTGCTGCCATTCATGAACAGCATTCCAGGGGGTGTTTTCCAACAAGATAACACTCGCCCGCATACCGCTGTTGTAACCCAACATGCTCTACAGAGTGCCGACATGTTGCCGTGGCCTGCTAGATCACCAGATCTTTCACCAATCGAGCACGTATGGGACATCATTGGACGACAACTCCAGCGTCACCCCCAACCAGCATTAACCGTCCCTGTATTGACCGACCAAGTGCAACAGGCATGGAACTCCATCCCACAAACTGACATCCAGCACCTGCACGACACAATGCATGAACGTTTGCGTACTTGCATTCTGGCGGTTACATCGGTTATTAATGTACCAGCATTTCACATTTAAAATGGCTCTTCCCGCGCTTACAATAAGCTGTGATCTTGAAACCTTAATCGATTAAATATGTTACCTATACAAATGTATTGCCGCCATTTCATTCCTCTACAACTATTTTTTCGTGGTGTTAGGATTTTTTTCCGTCAGTGTATATTGATATCCATGTGCTTTAAAAAGGGCCTATTATGAGTTTTATTAAATATAGGTATTTTATTTTATTTATCATAAAATCATTTAGTAAGTTTGTTGTTTAATACTTTTTGATGTTACACTTATTAGCTTAATTTACTTTCTGCACACTTCCATTTTTTATAACTTTTGGTGTTTGTTGTCTATATTAGTGTTATTCAATACTTGAAATGTTTTAGTGTCTTTGTAGAATTGGTAAAACCTTTTTGAACAGAATGGATGGCCCTTAAAAGTGCCGTTGTTTTTCATTTGTTTTGTTGCCTATTTGAAAAGGAGTTCAACTTTTTTCTCCAATTCACTGTCAATAGAGGTACTTAAACTTGCTTTCGCCTGATCTGTATTTTTACCAGCATATGGTCTTCTAAAGTCTGGTCTACTTGATTTTTGAAAGTCCATTCTGGGTCTTTTTTCCTGACAGAGTTTTTCTGTATGCAGTTCAATTCCATTAATTAGGATAGCATCTGGCATTTGGTTTCCCATACAATAGAAGGAGACAATTTCTTGGACGATTGGTGCCACAGTGATAGATTCTATCGATGTTGGTAAATCTGATGTCTTGTCTCTCAATTTCTTCATATATTTATTGGTTACACATGGAGGCTGGAACACCTTTCATGACGTATCTTGTTGCTTTCTGAGGTTCAGTTACTTTCTTTGTCTTGCATTCTTCATCAGCAATTTCATTGTTTCTTTTTTATTTTTCTCTTGAAGTCTTCTGAATCCAGTTGCATGTTAATTTCCTCTTTCAACTGTTCTTTTAATGGAGTTCTGGAATTCCTTGAATTTGTTGTCAATACATGTACTATGGGTGGAATCCAGTTCTTTCATCTTGTTATTCATTTCCTCCTTTAATGAGATGCCACGTTGTTCCAGTGAATAATCAGGGTTGAAAGTTGCTGTTCCAGTAAGAATTCTCGCTAAATTCTTTAACTCTTCTATATTAGCATCTGTCCGTCTACCAAATTCTTTGGATCCTTTAGTTGCCCTTGAAGTTTATAATACTCTGCATTCGTCTTCATTCTGGCTAGTACCTCTTTTTGCAGGCTCAATGCCTCTTTAGTCTACACTCTTAATTTCTTGATTCTCCGACATACTTGCTTCTGTCACAGGTGACTCTGACATAGCTGAAATCACTACTGACTGCTAAAAAAATTGTAAAATATCCGGCAGCTTTAGAAGCCAAATCATCAACTGCTATATGACTTGCAGGATGAAAATTATAGGAGCATGATAGATATTTTAGAGAAAAATGAAGTATTAGAGTTGAAGGAGTATGTCACAGGTGGGGGAAATTTCCCTATTTCTATGACTAAGTAAACAGCACCATCGTAGGGGGAACCAAATAATTTTGAATTTCAAAAATATGGCTGGGTAGGAATGAAGCTGAAGGGGTCAAGACGATGAAGCAGTCGTGAGCAGACGGGGATCCAGTTGGTAAATGGTAGGTAATTCCTTTGGAAGTTGGTAATTCCTTAAAAAATTGGTAATTCCTGGCGGGTTTGGTAATTCCTTGGGGGCTTGGTAATTCCTTAGCTGCGGGTGGTGTACGAGATAGCAAATTAATAAAGAAGACAGAGAAATCGAAACTGTTTGCTTGGAAAGGAATATCAGCATCGTGCCAAATCGTGAATTATCATTGGCTCGCAGAATGCCGACTCCGTAACCAACACTGAGCTAACAGTGTTTTTGCTCGGAGTGAGCAACCGTGTTCGTGGGAGTAGAAAGACTTGCAAAAAATACAGGTAAGAAGTTCGGATAGGGAGAATCACATGCTAGACTCTATTATATGGCAGAAGTTGCACGATTAGGAGTGTGTAGTTCTCCCATACTTTTAAGGGCCAAACAGGGGCATAGGTGCAGATTGTTGCTAAGGATAAACACGGGATAGTTTTAAAGAAAAAACATAAGAAGTAACGGCAATCTAGGCTAGAATGTAGTTTTAAGGAGTATAGTAACACATAACAGTAATAATACTGTAGGGAGTTGTGCTTTCGATGGTGAGCAAATTGTGAATTATCATTGGTCCGTGGCAAAAAGCCAACTCCGAACCAAACACAGAGCAAACTGCAAAGCGCAATAGTAGTTGCTGTTGACAATAAGGAATAGCCTAAAGAATTGCTGAATAAGCGTATACTAAAGGATTTAGAGCATAGGAGGTAGAAGAAAGATGTTTTGTGAATATTGCTCTTAGGATTTTTGAGCAGCCCCTATAGGGGTCGCCCTAAAAAAAATATGTACAATATTTACAATAATTTACAATGTGAGCACCAAATATATTTTAGGTGCTCTGCAGGTGCCGGAAAGAAAAGGGTAGAATAGGGATAGAGATGAGGGGTCAGAGCAGAGGAGATCTAAAAGTTATACAATTTAAGGGAGTTGAGGGCTTTGAGATACTCTAACTTGTGGTGGAGTTCGAGTTCTCTAAGCAAACTGGGGGATCACTACGTGGACGAGAGGACGCGGAGGGTCTGGATGGGAGTCGATCAGGCCTCCTTTTATTTTTAGCTTGGGGTTTGGGGTTTGATCTGTTGAAGAGCTCCACGTCGACTTTAGCGGATCCTATGTGAAGCACTTTTGGGACTGTGCTGGCAGTGGTGTCAAAAGTCACCAGCTGCCTTGGGAGACCTGACTCACGATGTTGTAGGCGGAATAAATTTTCAGCTGGGATACCTTGTTTGCTAAGGGTGCCTGCAACATCGTTATTGGAAATTCCTTTAGGGATTCCCTTAAGCAGGAATTTCCTGGGACGCCGGGAGGGAGGAGGAGAAGGAGAAGTAACAGAGGAGTTAGAATTGGAAGGATGAAAGCGCTTAGCAGCAGGGGTTGGGGGAAAAGCAGAGCGGGCCGCTTAAAGGAAGTAGAAGGGATGGCAAGAGGTACTACTGACTGCTTTTTTCTCCACACTGAGTAGCTACTTTATTATAACCACCTGACAGTTTTAAGCAAATGAGCTATGGCTGCACGCTGTTGCCGCCAGAGGGCGAGGCTAGTATAAAACGGGAAAGCTTAGTGCTTGCAACAGTAGTAGCAGTGATTTTTGGGTGACGAGATGGGTAAAAAATGCGATTTGACGGACTTTCAACGTGGTATGATTGTAGGAGCTCGGAGCAAGTATCACAGAAACCGATGCATTCGATAAATGTTCCAGAGCATCTGTTGTTAAAGTGTTTAAAGACTGGACTGTCAGCCAAAAAACTAGGTCTCTACGTGCAACGTGTTGTCGTCATCGACTAGCGACTGCTCGAGTGGAACGGAGAGTGCCCAGATTGGTAACAGACAACAGAAGGGCAACAGTGCAACAAATTACAGACAATCTTAATCAATGATCCCCTCAAATGATCTCTGCACGCACTGTTCGCCATACACTGCATCTGATGGGATATGGCAGCCGAAGGCCTGTCCGAACACCTTTGCTGTCTGCAGTTAACAAGAGAAAACGTCTCCAGTTCGCACAGGAGCACAAGGATTGGACAGTCGATAATTGGAAACAAATTATGTGGTCCGATGAATCACGTTTTCAGTTGCATGATGCCGATGGCCGAGTGAGAATTTGGCGGAAACAGCACGAAAGCATGGACCCCAAATGCATTGCTACAACCCTTCAAGCTGGTGGAGGCAACGTTATGGTTTGGGGAATGTTTTCCTGGCATGCTTTGGGCCCTTTAATTCGTGTTGATCAACGTCTGACTGGCACATCATATCTAAACATCGTTACGGACCAAGTGCATCCGTCATGTGGATGGTTTATCCCAATGGCGATGGCTACTTTCAACAAGATAATGCGTCCTGCCATAGTGCTCGTATTGTACATGATTGGTTTCAGGAACATGCCGGTGAGTTTACTTTGCTTAGGTTGCCCCCACAATCTCCAGATCTCAACTCAATTCAGAATTTGTATGATGAAGTTGAACGAGCCATCAGACAGCTGGATCCACAACCCTGCAATCTCACACTCCTGAAAAGTGCTATTCATCCAGCATGGTCTCAGATTCCACAAACCACCTATCAACATCTCGTGGAGTCCATGCCACGAAGAATCGACGCAGTATTAAAGGGAAAAGGTGGCACAACGAAGTACTGAGGGGGTGGTCATAATAAAGTGGCCACTCAGTGTATATGCTTGACCATCTGGATGTGCGGACCAATCAGCTTTTAAGTTTTTTCCTGATTGGTTTATCTTCCATTATCTTCCATAATAATTTTCTTGCTATATTCCTTGTTCTTCTTAAGTTGTTTTGTTGCACATACAATTTTTCCTCTCTTTTTTAATCTTTCTTGTAATGTGTTTAGCAAGTGTTTTGGTCTTGGATATTTTTGTTTACTGTTTTCATCATAGTTTTAGCTTCTGTTATTGCCTCATTTACATGATTTTGACTTTTTTCACAATGATTTTTTGCTAAGTCCAACATAACTTCATCTACAAATTTTAATACAAATTTTAAAGATGACAATCCGATTTTTGGCGTAAATGTGACAAGGATGGTAAGTCAGATAATATCCGAAAACTTGAAAATTTTCATCGTCCTGGAGCGGGACTCGAACATGCGTCTCCCAGAAAACGCCCGGGTATGCTAACCACTACAACACCCAGAACGACCAAGTTTCAAGTTTCCGATCAATTTGAATATAACCATCACAGGATTCGCTAGTCGAAGCATTATTTTCAACATTTTCAAGTTTTCGGATATTATCTGACTTACCATCCTTGTCACATTTACGCCAAAAATCGGATTGTCATCTTTAAAATTTGTATTATATGGCGTAATCCCGTATTTCTTTCATGATAACTTCATCTATTGCTTTTTTTATATTTGTCCATTAAGTTAAAGAGGTTTGTGCCTTTATCTGGAGTAAACATAAAATGTATCGCTTCATTTTGGAATTTCTGCAGCGTATCAATGTGTTGCTTTGCATAGTAGCCCCACACTGCTGCGCCATATGTTACTATGGGTAGAATAAAGGCATTCCAAATTCTGATTTTATATTTTAATCGAAGCTTGCTTGATTTTCTTGTTAACGATTTCAATGCATCATGTACGTTGTTTGCTTTAGCATTTTTTTTTTTTTGCAGTGTTGATTTGTTTAGACCAAATAAGTTGTCTGTCCATTGTCAATCCAAGATACTTAATATCATTTTTCTAGCATACGTCTGTATTGTAAATATTTTTTTCTTTTTCTTGGTAATTTGCTTAGAAACCTGGTGAATAATATTGCTTGTACTTTGTTTGGATTAATTTTCATATTCCATTTATTAAAATACGCAACCATTTTATTAATATGTTTTGTAGTTTATCTATAGCATTTATACAGTCTAAAGAAGTATTTAATAATGAAGTGTCATCTGCATACAACGCAACAAATATTTTATTATCATTGTGAGTTTCTGAGTTATCTTTTGGGAAGTCTGCTGTGAATATATTGTAAAGAAGGGTCCAGACTGAATTTTATTAAATTTGGAGTATATCACATGGAATTTTACTTGAAATTTCCTAATTTTATGATATGATCTGATGATATGAATAATAGGCCGGAGAGTAAAAAAAAATCGAATTTCGATATGCCCTAGTGCGGAAAAGTTGTGAATTGCTACGTAAATCATATGCAAAAAAATTAGCGAAATTCAAATAATATCTTATGGTTCCACTTTACCTCCAAAATTTCGATATTTGGGTAAAATCGTTACATTTTCGTGTTCGTTGTGAGAAAAGAACAGTGTTCGTTACAGACTTTCCCTAGTGCGCAAAAATTATCTTTTAGGTATAAAAGATGTGCACAATTTTTCAGGCAAAGCAACTAATATCTTATGGGTCCAATGTAGTTTATCTATAGCATTTTGCTAAGAAACCTACAGTTTATCAATAGCATTTTGCTAAGAAACCTACAGTTTATCAATAGCATTTTGCTAACAACAATACTCCATGTTTAAGGAAAATTGCAATACTTTGACACCCAGTGTTCACCATGTGATTTTTTTCCTAGTTGTGTTAGTGTGTGCACTACTGCACTGACAGCGCAACATATTGTGCAATTGTGCAGTAGTGCACACTGCACACGGTGCAGCTCCTCACATTTTTCATGTTTCAGAAAAATCCCAGAACTTATCATGAGGAGGTGGCTGCACACCGAGTTCCATCCGTGCCCAACCTAACCACCCATCCACTAGGGAAAATCAATTTTCTGTTCTTCTTTTTTAATCTCCAGTTTCCTGTTCTTTATTAATTTTTTCCCGGAAATCTAATTTACTTTCGAAGGCTGGTTGCCGTGCTTCTAACCGTACTCTAATAAATCAATCCTTTTGTTCTTCTTCGCAGACAGCAGCAGATGCTTCTGTTGTCAACTTAACACATAACTCCGTTCCCCGATTGTGACAAGGGAAGTTTTACGTGCCCAATCACTTAACAATGTCCTTACAGTCACTGTTGCATAGGTTCATTATTTCATCCTCGGTTAAATGAGCAGTCAATGGAGGTTCGTTTAAGACGCATGATTGCCAGTCAATTAGGTCAAAATAATCCTACACCCCCCCCTTCCTGGAAGCTGGAAGTTGAACTGAGGAATTTCAAATACACGGATTGCATCGCAGTTTTGTGCCTTTGCTCTAAGGATCCTGGGGAAGCAAAGTTCTATGATGTGTCTTCTCGTCCGTGATCATAGCTAGAAGTATTGATTCTGCATGGGCAAAATAGCCATTCCTTTGGATTACGCGGTCCAGAACGCTCTTCAAATCCTGGGTGAGATATCTGGATGGATGGATGGATGGCCTTCCACAGATTCCGTGCTCCATAATGGCAATGAGGGTGTGATCTTATAAGTGAACCAGATGAGCGCATAAACCTCACAACAAATTCTGCCAGAATTTTAAGTGAATCCGAAGGCTGCGAAGTACTAATATAAAGGCGCAAAATATGAATTGCCGGCGTTTGCCACCGTGCATGGCTTATTTTTCCGGTGCTTATGTGCCAGGCTTGATGACCACGTACGCGTTGTCACAGCGAGGCTAATGTCTCACAGGTATTTCTGAGATGTGTTAAGATACCTTGCAATTTTTTCATCACGCTCAGGAAAACCAGCTTGAATTGCTTCAAATTTCAAAACCGGTAGATTTTCGCAGCTGAGAGCTGTTTGCCGATTTTCCCCTGAAAATGTTTTTGTGCCACTCGTTTGGCCATCCAAATGTTGAATTAAGTGACGGAGTGTCAGCTCATTTCCGTGCAACTGGCATATCCTCCACTGAAGAGTTTCTTGGCAGGCTAGCTCTAGAATGCGAATTGCACTTCGTTTATACCCAGTATTAACGACGGTTCCGTCGCAGCCTATCACCAACAGTTTGCGTTGGTCGATATTTTTGGCATGTGAGAAATCCAGCAGACATTTGGTAATGTCCTTTGCTGTGGAAGATGTAGGAGTGATATGCCCAAGATATTTACTTCCAGGTTCTTCCAGCATAGTCACATGTTCTTTAGTAATAGTTTTTTTTAACCTCTTTCCTTTTCTTTCTTCATACATTATGGTTAGGTCCTTACGCCCGTCGAAATGTAGCCCTTTAATAACTTTACGTGCAGTCAGATTATCGTTTTGAAGCTGTTTTCTCTGGGTTTTTTTCTCTGTCTTCTAATTTTGCGCCTACCTAATACACTTGAAGTATCACCTTGAGTTATCATTCCCACATCTTCCAAAAGTGCACTTGCAATGATGGCTACATACATCCCGATATCTCACCCAGGATTTGAAGAGCGTTCTGGACCGCGTAATCCAAAGGAATGGCTATTTTGCCCATTCGGAATCAATACTTCTAGCTATGATCACGGACGAGAGGAAACATCATAGAACTTGGCTTCCTCAGGATCCTTAGAGCAAGGGCACAAAACTGCGATGCAATCAGTGTATTGGAAATTTCTCAGTTCAACTTCCAGGAGGGGAGGATTATTTTGACCTAATTGATTGGCAATCATGCGTCTTAAGCGAACCTCCATTGACTGCTCATTTAACAGAGGATGAAATAAAGAACCTATGAAACAGTGATTGTAAGGAAATTGTTAAACGATTGGGCACGCAAAACTTCCCTTGTCACAATCGGGGAGTGGAGTTATGCGTTAAGTTGACAACAGAAGCATCTGCTGCTGTTTGCGAAGAACAAAAGGATTGATTTATTAGAGTAGGGTTGGAAGCACGGCAAATAATGCCAGCCTTCGAAAGTAAATCGGATTTCCGGGTAAAATTAATAAAGAACAGGAAACTGAAGATTTAAAAAAAGAACAGGAAACTGAAGATTAAAAAAAGAACAGGAAACTGAAGATTAAAAAAAAGAACAGGAAACTTAAGATTAAAAAAAAAAAAGAACAGAAAATTGATTTGCCTTAATGGATTGGCGGTTGGGTTGGGCACGGGTGGAACTCGGTGTGCATCCACCTCCTCATGATGAGTTCTGGGATTTTTCTGAAACATGAAAAATGTGAGGAGCTGCACCGTGTGCACTACTGCACATTTGCATAATATGTTGTGCTTTCAGTGCAGTAGTGCACACAACTAAGAAACAAATCACATGGTGAACACTAGGTGTCAAAGTATTGCAATTTTCTTTAAACATGGAGTATTGTTGCATTAAATTGGAACCGTAAGATATTAGTTGCTTTGCCCGAAAAATTTAGCACATCTTTTAGGTACCAACAGATAGTTTTTGCTCACTAGGGAAAGGCTGTAACGAACATTGTTCTTTTCTCACAACGGACATGAAAATGTGACGATTTTACCCAAATATCGAAATTTTGGAGGTAAAGTAAGATATTATTTGAATTTCGCTAAATTTTTTGCACGTGGTTTACGTAGCAATACACAAGTTTTCCGCACTGGTGCATATCGAAATTCAAAAAAAAAAAAAAAATTACGCCCCGGCCTAATGTATATAATCCAAGGAGGGAATTTATTTTTTATGGGTTTATATATTAATGATGTATGACATACTTTATTCAAAGGCCTTAGATATATCTAGAAAAATTGCTGCTGTATTTTGTAAATTATTGAATCCTTTTTGTATTTTTCAGCCACTCTGCTTGCTTGGCTTGATGAATGCATGAGTGTGCTTTTCTAAATCCACATTGTTCATCAGGAATAATTTTTATATCTTGACAAAAATTGGTTATTTCATCTGATATTATTTTTTCCAGAATTTTTGCTAACGATGACAATAATGGAATTGGTCTGTGGTTATGTAATTTTGAAAGATCCGCATTAGGCTTAGGTAAAAGTATTTCTTTTTTTCCATTTTTTTTAAGAATTTAAATTTAATTACTTGATTAATAACGTGTGTTAATGTTTATAGGTAGTGGAGTGGTAGTTTTTTAATAATTGTATAATTTATATCATCAATATTTGGTAATTTTTGTTCTTTAGTTTTTTAATTGTTTCTATGATTCTTTTTATACTTATTGTAGGTATAATTTCATTACTGTATTTACTCTTTTTTAGTTTTTTGTTACTCTTATAAAATATTTCATAACAGTTTTTTATTTTAGGATATTTGTTTAGTAGATTTTTATTATTTAAAGAATACTGATTTTTAAGTGTCTTGACAAAAACATTTGTAACATTGTAAATGCTGTTTTACCATTATCAGTTACTAATGGTCTATTGTCTATTTTTTTACATTTATTATTTAATGCCTAGTTCATTTTCAATAAGGATGTACTGTATATTGTCTATTTTTTTAACATTTATTATTTAATGTAAAAAAATAGACAATATACATCCTTATGGAAAATGAGGAAGGCATGTTCAGTTATACATCCTTATGGAAAATGAGCAAGGCCTTTGTTCAGTTTCTAGCTTGCCTGTAACATCATCCCATGATTTTCTTTGATGAGTCATAATTGCTTTCTTTTTTTATTTTATTGAGTTTATAATATATTTTCCTGATTTTTTGAGTTTTGTGTTTTTGCCATGTTTTTTGCTCTGTTTTTGTCACTAATTTTATTTTTTTTTATATCTTGCAGTAAATAATATGGGTTCTGTTTTGGTGATGCTTTTTGCATGCTTGCTTTCATTGCTGCTTTTATGCATTCTGTAAAGTTTTTAACCAGTACATTTATTTCTTTTTTGTTACTACATATATTTCTAGGTGGGTGTGGTATTTTTTTATGATTTTTACATTTTTTTTTTTTTAGATTTACTGTTTGACTGTTTATACATTCTATTTTTTGTAGTGTTTGTATTTGCAGTATTACAGGGTAGTGATCTGGGTCTCCTCCATGAATAACTCTGCATTCCCTAAAGCAATCTAAATTTTTACATAATGGTACATCAAGAATGCTACCTACACCTGTATAGTGTACATACGTAGGTCCATTAGGAATACATAAATCAATATCATTTTTGTTTGAAAAGTTTACTATACTTATTCCACTTCTATCACTTTTATTTGATTTCCATAGTTCATAATGAGCATTAAAATCACCTCTAAGTATTGTGAGTATATTTTCTTTGAATATTTCTTGAAGCAATATTTCCGTAATTATTTTACTTGGGTTATTATAAATTGCTATTATTTTTATTTTAAGTTCGCCTATCTTAATTACTACAGAGGTTGTTAGTTTGTTTATTGTTATGAGATTTAGAAAGTGCTCAATATCGTTTTTAATTGCTAATAGTAAGCTTTCAGTTTTATGTTGATCATTATTTGCTCCGTAAGTTGCTTAACCAGGAATATTTAAATAATATTTCAAGAATTATTTAATTCTTGCTTGATAACCAAGTCTCATTTATAAGGGCAATATCAGTGTCTGTATCATTTAATAAGGTTATAAATTAACTTTTTTGTCTTAATAGCCCACGCGCATTTCAGAAAAGTACTGTATGTTGATATTTTTTTCATTATATTTATTTTTTATTGCTCTCTTTGTTGTGTTATACATATACAGTTTTCTTGGAAAATGAACTTTTGCGATTCCTTTTTTTTTTCTATAATTCCTTGCATTTTTTTCTTATTACTTTGTGGTAAATTTTGTGATATTTTGATTATTCCCCGAAAACGACACTTTACTTTTTCTCGTTCTTGAACTGTTCCATTTTGCACACTTTTTCGCAAAGCTACTTTATTTTTACATATTTAAGTAATTTTATTGTTTCATTTTACCTGCTTCCTATTATTCTGTTTTCATTTAACTGTTCTAGTACTTCGTTGCCGCCCCGGTGGCGCAGTGGTCTAAGCGATGGCCTCTGATCATTCGTCCGAACGGGGTCCGGGTTCGAATCCCGGTGAGGCATGGATGTTGTGTTTGTCTTACGGTACTGGCTCTCTCCCTTCCCTGGAACCAGTGACCCTAAATTAGGGACGGGCGACTGCTTATAGCCCATTGAGTTGCTCACGGAGGTCGTTAAACCTCCAATCACAAAAAAAAAAAAAAAAGTACTTCGTTATTAAGTTTGTTGCTATTGTTTTTTAAAGAACTAATATATCTTCTTGGAATTTTAAAGAGATTGTCTAGTTTTATTTCTCATATTCTTATTTTCTTGTCATATTTCTTATTTTTTATATCTTTTTAATGCAGTGCCCTGAAAAGCGCCGTTTTTTATTACCTCTTGATAATTTTTGCATTTTTATGTCATGCCCTTAAAAGAGCCGTATTTCTTGATAATTTTTGCACTTCTGTGTTATGCCCTGAAAAGGGCCGTTATTTATTTTCTCTTGATAACTTTTCCACTTCCTTTTTATGCCCTGAAAGGGACCCTTTACTTTTTTCTTGTCCCATTTCGCCCCGTGCTTTTATTGATCCACTTCGTCCCGTTTTCTGCGAAGCTACTTTATTTTTACATATTTGAGTTTTATAAAAATTATTACCGCTACGTACCGATGTAAATTCGAAATCAAGCTCTGCTGAGATTTACTACACCTAGAACACAAACAACTAGGGGTGTACTGATAGCCCCCGCAGTGCGGGTTGGCGGGGGTGCCTCGTGGTTAAAAGTGCCTCTACCCCGAGCAAAAAGATTTTACAATATTTTTTTGCAGAAACTTCGTATAAAACTGGTTAAAGAAACAGCCAAGAATTAAGGCAGCTTTGAATGAAGTATTAAAAACAAAATCATTTTTTTCTCCGTAAATATGCAAAATCTTCAGAAATCATTTTCGTTGCTTTAGTTCATAAAAACTGGATGACGGGAAAGGAACAGCAAGATCAATTAATTTTATTATTCAAAAGAACTTGAGGACCCTTGTGAAGTCGTTCACAGCCGTTGCAATAGTTTCTATGCAGGTATGTTAACAAGAGAATGGGGGAAAATATATATCAGTTCAGTGAGCGGAATTTTTCACCAATGAGGATAAGGTGTTATGTATTATTACAATTGTTTACACATAACTATGCATCCTTCCGATTGGCGCTCTTTGGCCAAACATGGCCCTTGCGCCTTAAAAATTAACCAACCAACCATCCTTCCGAATATAATGAAATAAAAGGTGCTCTTCGCGGGAGCGAAAAATCAGAGACCTGTGTCTTTTTTTTTTTTATAATAGCCACAAGATTTCTTCCTACTATGTGTAAAACATTGTGGCATTATGTTAACTGTGTTTTTTTTATTCCTAAGTAACTAATTTAAGCAGTTTTATGTTTTTTGTGCTACAGTTCTTAATCGTTACTTAGTTACTTGCTTACTTATGTTGTGACATTTCGTGTAAATCGGAAAAGTCATTAGACACTGTCACACGGCAGTTGCATGTTTTGTCTGTGCAATCGTGAGAAATTTCAAAAAGCAGGCCTTAGTTTTTTAAAATAATAAATTTTGCATATGATTAACTTTTAAGCAAATATTTTGTAGTAATTTATATCGGTAACCAGGGCAATCATTTTAATTGTAACGTACACATTTGTGTTTCACGCAATAAAGTAAAATAATTTTGATTTTACGAAAAATACTTGCAGGTTCCAAAGAATTTAATTTATTAAAACACCTGTAAAGCCTAGTTAATAATATGGAAGTTAAAATTTTGGGTGCCGTCCCGGTGGCGCAGTGGTCTAAATGCTGGCTTATGACCATTCGTTCGTGAGTTCGTTCGTGATGTTGTTCGTGAATCGTTCAACATCCATGCTTCACAGGGTTCGAATCCCTGTGAGGCATGGATGTTGTGTTTGTTTTACGGCACTGGCTCTCCCTTCCCTGGAACCAATGACCCTAAATTAAGGACGGGCGACTGCTTATAGCCATTGAGCTGCTCATGGTGGTCGTTAAAACCCCAATAAAAAAATTGAGTAATTAAAAGCTAATGGATTTTCACAAAAGGGCCTAGAAAACATTTTTTGCGAAGGGCCTCGAGATTTTCCGGTACGCCACTGCAAACTACTAAACAGTCACAATTACTCTGCTCCAGAATTTTCGAATTCATTGCCTGCAGAATTAACATCTATTAATAACTTTAATTTGTTTAAAAAAATTAAAACACTACTTACTTAGTAACTAATATTAATTCAATAATGCAAAATGGGGGATGGGTTGAAAGAGGATTATCGACAGACGGGAGGAGGCGGAGGATTTCGAGACCAGACGGGGATTCTATGGATGACCACAGGGGAAATCTTCAACAATGCGGATCGAGTATGGGGAACAACTCACCTTCTTAATACCTTAATGTTTTATTTGCCTTAATATACTGTCTGTTGAATGTAACACTAGATATCTGAATTAATTAACATGTGTTTTAGATCTGTTACTCTCTTTTTTCTCTCTCTTTCTTGACCTTGCCGCTGCTATTATGTAAATGCTCTTGGCTTGACTTTTACCTTGGGAGATCGGGACTGTCAGGTCTCTGCAAGACCTTTTTCTTGATCTTCCCTGCTGTTATTTTTTGGCTTACATGCAACTGTTCGGAACTATTACTTTAGTATAGAACAGCAAGATCAATAAATGTATTGAATTGAATTAATTTTATTTTTGAAGTTATTTGCTTACTTTTATTCTGTTTGTCATTCAACTGTGCTAGTACTTCTTTATTCAGCTTGTTGTTATTGTTTCTTATAGAATATTTCTTCTTGGAATTCTAAAAAGATTGTCTAGTTTTATTTTGATTACAACCTTCTTGTTTTATTTTTTTTATTTTGATACCTTTTACGCAATGCCCTGAAAAGACCCGTTTTTATTACCTCTTGATAATTTTTGCATGCCTATGTAATGCTTTGAAAAGGGCAGTTTTTATTTTCTCTGTATAATTTTTGCACTCCTGAATTATGCCTGAAAAGGACCCTTTTCTTTTTTCTTGTTCTTGTCTTTTTCTTTTTTGTATAGTTTTAATGATTTTTCATTATTTTTCATTTTATTCTTGTGGTTTATTTTATGATTATTCATTGCTGTTCCCTTATTTTTACATAATAAGTTAGCTCCTAATTTTGTAGTTTCTTGTTCGCTTATTTTCTGTTTGTTTTTTCTGTTACTTTTTTATCCCATTTAGTTACAGTTAATAGAATTACTGTTTCTACGTAGGATTCCTTCGAGACAATCCAATTTCATTTTGACTACTACTTTATTACTAGTTTTCCGTTTTTTGATACATTTATTGACACACTGCCCTGAAAGAGGCCATTTTATACTTTTGTTATTTTTCTTCACAAAAATTATTTTTCTGTGATTCATTTGCATCCATATTTGTCTGAATTTGTTCTATAACTGTGCTTTTATTACTATTTTTGTTAGATTTTTTTTTTGAGTTTTTCTTGAGTGTTTCTTATCTTCATTGATTGATTACTACTGTTACCTGTGGGGATTATAGCTCTGATGTTTTGTCAGGGAATTTGCATTAATTTATTTCTGCTAATATTCATTATTGATTTACTGTGAATTTTGTCTTCAATGTTTGTGTCATTACCTGATGTTTTAGTGTGCTATTTTTTCATTGTTTTCTATTTAATTGCTATTTTTTCATTGTTTTCTGTTACCTTTATAGAATTTATGTTATTTGTATTTAAATTTTGTGTTACAACTGTGTTATTGTTTAAACTTCTCATTCTTTTTGCAGCAGTGCACTTTTTGGAAAATTCCTTTTTGATTGATCTTTTTGGAGTTTACCCTAAAAAGAGCCGTTTTTTCTGCATGTCCCTTTACAACAAATCCTTTCTTGATGTCCTATCTGTGGTTCAATTCCAAAACTTCTTCTTAGCATAATTCGTTGTATTCATCATTGTATTTCCATTTGTCCATCACTAAACGCGGTCCATCTCCACTCGAGCCTGGCAGCGGCTCCTCTATTTTTTGAAGAAACTCGGGCCTCCAGTTTTTCACTTGTTGGTTTAGAGGTGCCACTGCATAAAGTTCTAAAAACTACTTCAAGAAGTTTCGGGATTTTATTTTCTCCTGAAATAATATTGTGAGCATTAAGAAAGAGATCAAATTTCAGACACACGGAATGTTTAAAAATCTGTCTGTGCAAATATAAAGCCACTTCTTCAATCTGTGCCTCAATTTGAGATGCATAATAATTGGCTATTTTTTTTTTTTGATTGGAGGTTTAACGACCACCGTGAGCAACTCAATGGGCTATAAGCAGTCGCCCGTCCCTAATTTAGGGCCACTGGTTCCAGGGAAGGGAGAGAGCCAGTGCCGTAAGACAAACACAACATCCATGCCTCACCGGGATTCGAACCCGGACCCCGTTCGGACGAATGATCAGAGGCCATCGCTTAGACCACTGCGCCACCGGGGCGGCTAATTGGCTATTCAGCTTCAATTGATGAAATACGGTTTGAATATAGTATTATCCCTGTTTGTTGCTCGATTTTGTTGTTACGACAAGACCAAAGTGACTCATCAGTTTGTCGACTAACTTTTGAGTTGAATACACAGGACCCACAATTCCTTCTTCAGAAAGGTAAACACAATCTCGGGAATGAAACAAAGTCCGTTTTTGGACCTTATTTGATATACTTATGTATTCATTGACATAGTCTACTATTTTCCTAATTGTTCAGTCGTGTTTTACTTGATAAACTTTTTTACATGTATCAATGGTTGTTTCTCTTTTATTCTCTGTCTGTCGGGACGATGAAGTCTTAAGGTACTGTTTGTGGCTTGAGTGGTGGTACCATGCCTCCTTTGCTATGATATTTTCGTTACCAAGTTTTAACAATAAATTATGATCTTGAAGAAATCTTGCTGCATCTTTGGTACCCTTCTAGGCTTCCTTGGTTTGACATTTGCCCAGCGCTTCTTCTTTCCCTTTAACTTTTTTTCCTTTTAATTCCACAAAAAATACAAATGTTTTCAACAACACCTGTGTTTGTTGCTATTTTCACAGAAACGTCAGCTGGATCGTTTGATCGCAAAGGGTATCCTGAAGTTTTTGCTTGGGGAGTTTTAGTATCTCCTGTCTTCTGGACTGCGGTGAAATTTTTGTAGCAAGCTCGGTGACAGCCATGTTTGCTTACATCAACCTCTTTTGGGATGAATTTACAAATATTATCGTACTTGGAGTCTTTATAAGTCCTTAATCTTGCAGAAGATGCATCTAATATTTTCTTCCATGTCCGATCAGTTAATCCGAAGATGGGCCCTTGAATGTTTCCTCTGTGGATGATACAAGATTTTTCCTCTGCAGTCATTTTGAATTTCAACTACAAATACGCTAACTTGAAACAAAACAGAAAAAAATGTGTAATTACAAAAAGTATTTGTCATTAAATCTGAAACACTTTGTTAAAAAATATCATCTTTGTAGCATAAATGGGTAAGAAGGTTTGTATATTTAAATGGGACAACTACATAATAGCGCGGGAACCGTACTGATGAGAAAGTGAACTTGTAACGAGTTATCCCTCATAATTCTCTAAGCGTTGGGGTAAATCCTATGTTTTTATACATTTTCGGAATTCTCATTAAAAAATGCAACTTTTTTGTTCCGGAGCATTTTTTCGAAAGTCGTATAGTTTTTGAGTAAATCATGGTTAAATGTCACACATAGCCAATGTGAACACTGATTTTACACGTTCAAATGCAATCATCTCAAAAACTAATGTAGTAAACAAATGTTTGTAATTACAAAAAATACTTGTCATTAAATTTTAAACATTTAAGAAAAAATTCATCCCTGTGACATAAACGGGTGAGAAGTTATGCATATTTAAATATGGCCACTACGTAATAGTCAGCAGCCATATTGATGACGTCATCACGCAGCAACCCACCACTGGAATTTTGCAAGACTCACTTTTCTGGGACACTTATGTCATATATAAACAAAAAATATTTACAAAGCTTTTGCACTCGCTGGGTAAACAAATCCTTCCTGGCTATCGGACTATACGGATATAACTGGCGAAACGGAAAAAAAATCGCACAGAGTTTGAGGAAATATGCCGACCGGGTGCATGAACATATAATTTGAAGCATTACGTAAACATTCGGCGATATGATAAGGGTTTGAAAAGGCAAAAAAAATTTTAAAGCGAATTATATGATGTACTTATGTAACTATTAATATATGGTATTCTTCAAGAACATCATACTCATTACAACCTCCCCTCCCTCACCCACCACCACCACCACATTAGGTCAGGCTGTCAATGGGTAATGTCCGCCGAAACTGATTTCAATCACCAGCAATATATCAAAATACAGTCGAACCTTATTAAACCGCAAACCCCACCTTCCGTCCACTGCTCACAGGTAACAAATCTCATCCTATTCTAGTAAATGGAAATATCACCTTTTAACCCGCCACCACACCAATCGTCATCCGCCATGACTTTCTAGTGACATTTGGATGTCCCTTATGGCAGAATACCCGTTGAACCGCCTCTCAAAATCTATGCAATAATTTCCGAATATTCGTTTGCGACAGACACTCCGAATCGTCTACTGTATCTTCTTGAATGTGCTCCGAAACCATGTTAGAAAGGAGCTGCTCATTTCACAAAATTCAAAGAAGTTTTGTGAAATGGGTGAGATAACAACATCCTCTTTCTATTTCTCACCAGCCTCCCACGCGCTCCCCTGAAAAAAGAATGATGCCGTTAGCGAAATGAGGTCACTTGCCGAAAACCGAATGTACATTCTTCCGTGATTTATTGCATTTGACAGAAGTGAGATGACTGGTGTGTGGAAAATCAATTAAAGGATTTTATCCCAAGTTGGTGCATGTCACTTGCCTTACCCATGCTTTACATCGCACTGCCGAAGAAATCCATGCAGATTATCCTAATATTGATCGACTCGTATCTAATGTCAAAAAAATATTCCTAAGAGCACCATATCGCATGCAATGTTTCAAATCTCAAGCTCCTAGCCACAGCCGGTAATAACACGTTGGGGGACATGGCTGAATGCATGCATATATTACAGTGACAATTTCCAGCCTGTGAAATCTATAGTAAATGGTTTTCAAACTGATGATGCCGCTTCAATTCAAATTGCCCAACACGTGTTCTCGGAAGTAAAACAGAAGGAAATCTAGCATACATTAAATCAAACTTCGGCATTTTGGCCTCAACGATTACGTGTTTAGAAAAACAGGGTATGAAACTCATCGATGCAATGAGTTATGTTGAAAAAGCTAGCCAAGTTATTAAAGGAGCCAAATGCAAAGTTGGACTATCTATCTTTACCAAATTAAACAATGTTCTGGAAAAAAATGTTAGATTCCAGACTTCGAAGAAAATCTTACATATATTAACTGGAGAAGCACATAGGTTTGAAATAGAAGAACTAGCTGTAAGTGAAGCTGTTTTTTTTTAAGTATGCTCCTGTCACATCCGTTGGTGTAGAGAGAAGCTTCTCGAGATACAAAAACCTACTTACAGATAATAGACGTTCATTTACCTTCGAAAATATTAAGATGCACCTCATAATTCAGCGCAATTATGATGCACTTACATGAAGAAAGACTTTCAGTGTACAAGCAAATAAAATTCATATGGGATTGGTATGTACCTTTCTTTCTTTTTCTTATGCAGTTACTAGTTTTTTTTTTTTTTACGATTAATATTTATTTTGAAGAAAAGAAATATAATTAATGAATTATTTTTAGACAATACAACAATTTTGGGGAACATTTCCTGTAAGAACTGTTCTAGGTAGGTTTTCTTTTAAAAAATTACGGGCATTTTTTTTCATTTTATGGGCATTTTTAGCAATTTTTAAGGGCATTTTCTGCTACTTTTGAATGCATTTATAAGGAATTTTCCGGTCATCAAAGTCCGGGCCCTAGTAATGACCAATTTACTTTTTAACCCCCCAGTCCATTCGCGAGACTTAATTTTCCTCATAGCACACCATTGTAGCCCTGGAAACACGACAAGTAGCATGCTCGTCCTGGAAGAAACAATCGTCGTGTCAAATAGAACTGCTACAACGTTGGGAGTATTGAGTTACATAGGATATCTCTATACACACAGAGAGAGTTCATGTTGACAATAATATCAATCAGTGGACCCACACCGTACCAGCTGGAACAGTCCCATACCATAACTACACCGCCTCCGTGTTTCACAGTCGGCACTGTACATTCTGGAAACAGACGTTCTCCGGATAACAGCCAAACCCAGACAGTCCATCCGACCGAAATAATGTGAAGCATGATTCGTCACTTTATAACAATTACCATCATTGCTCCAATGACCAATTTTTGTACTAGTGACACCTTCGTAGCCGCGTGGCTTTATTGGTCTTTCTGACGAGATGTTTATGGGCGGCTGCTCGGCAATGATACCCAATTGCGTGGATCTCTCTTCAAAGTGTTCTGGTGGAGATCATAACATCAGTGGCCATCTGGAGCTCCTATGCTATGGCATGCATTGATCAGGACCTGGTTTTCCGGGTCTCTCTCTCTCTCTCTCTCTCTCTCTCTCTCTCTGCAGCACCCTTCGGCCACTGGGTTGCAGTTTTGTGGGTCTTCCAGGGCGAGGTGAATTCCTGCAATGTCCCGTCTTCTTCTACTTGTCGATGACAAAGGTCACAGTCGACTTAGCTACCTGTCTGACATCAGCAATGCTTCTCATACCACCAATTGAGCAGCCTATTATATATAACACCCTTTTCAAACTCTAAGAGCTCACTCCTGCTAGCCATTTTATCAGCGATTGATCTGGGGATACTCCCGTTGACATTTTTATACCTTATCGACCACGTGTTTGCTGCGGAAACACGCTATTGCGCCTGCATGGGGGTTTCTAATCCCCTTTGACCACATAATGTAAGTTAAAAACCTTCCATAAATCACAAAAACAGTTTTTTCCCTTACAGTAATCACAGAAAAGAAAACTTGCAGTTTACTTGAGCACCAAACTCTTTAAATGCAGTTGTTTTGTTAACCTGCTCAAGAAAGTATTCACATTTTCAACAAGAATTCTTAACATTTTTTCATATATAAGTCTTCATCCTGCATTTCGCTAGGGTTTAAAGAAGATATATCTCTAATAATGATGTATTTAAGTGGGTTTTTTTTTCTAATAGCTTGGTAGAGGTTTTGAGCAAACACTGTTTGGTTTCCATTTCAAAACACAAATATTACCTTCCTGAGTTTTTTTGTTTGTTTTTTCATTTTTGTGAATTTCTTACAGCAATAATCCTTTTACCAGCAGAAAATACTTCAGTCAACTTTTGGATATTTAACATGAATACTATTGTCACTATGATCTAAGCTGAAGTGCTTTACAATGTTCGATGAACAGCTATTTAACACATCTGGTTTAACAAACCTAGTAAAAAGATTTTTTTATTGAGATCATCATATCGTTTGACAGGAATGGCAACATTTGCTGATAAGTCTGGTACTTAACAAAAAATTAATTAAATACATTTGCAACAGACTGAAAACGTGCACTTTTTTGTGATGTTAGAAAGTCCTTTTCAAAATCTTTGAAAACATCGAAAGATTTATTTTAGGGATCTTTTACTCTTTCAAATCTAACGGCTTTGGCATATTAAATATCTCATAATCTCTTTACCAATCATCTGGGATCCCGTGAAACCCTAAGAATTTCAGGATGAGATTGTATTTATCATGTCCCTAATAAAAATCAGTCTATCACTTAACACCTGTCAGACTGCATTGGAAGTTACTACGTTGCGCAGAGCTGAACTAACGAACTTTGAGAGCATGGTGGTTGGATGTCACCTTAGTACGCAATTAATGCGTAGCACTGCGGTTTTTCTGGGATTCCCCCAAAATCACTGTCACTCGTGTTATTCATCGACGCAGGGCAGATGTTGCCACTACAGCGAAACCGCACTCTAGGAAACCGCATATAACTGAGTGGTGTTGCCAAACTAAGATTACCGTGCAATATGAAGGCATGCACGTCCTCCGCCACAGACCTGGCTGGCAACGTCGCACAAGCCACTGGGTCAGCTAACTGAACTAGAACAATCAGTCAGTCGAGAACCAGAAGTTAACATGCCCAGTGTTACCACACTAGATCATCTGTGCATAAGCACTACATCACTCCAAGCAATGCTAGATACTGCAGAGGTGTCTTGCTCGCCATTTGTAGACAACAGAAGAGTGTCGTGTGGAATGACAAATCACGCTACTCACTCTTTCATTCGGATAGACGTATTTGGGTGTAGCATTAGCCCAGGAAACGCTGTCCATACAGTCAAGTTTGTACAGATATCTGTGATGGAACGGGGGCTGTATCTTGGTTGTACACTGCTGTGCAAAAATTAAGGACGAAGAGGAGAAATTAGCATAACAGCGGAACGAGCAGGCAGAACGGGCCGAAAAACCACTCAGGAGATAGACTAGGGTCCGGTACGGTAGGGCATGCGCATATATGCAGCATGACGTAGGGAGGGGAGTGTAGGAAGGGTATAAAGCACATGGGCGGTGTACGCTCAGCAATTCGGTGAAAGCTATTGCACGGTGTACATCAGTTTGAACAACGTCGAGTTGCTGCCACCGTGTGATATGGCCAACAGGCAATCCAGTAGACGACATCTGGATGACTTTACCCGAGGTCGCGTCATTGGGAAGTTGGAAGGTCGAAGTGTGACTAGTGTGGCCGAGGAGTTCGGGATCGCTCACAGCATCGTATCACGAGCTTGGTGAGCATTTCAAACGACTGGAACAGCTGTCCGAGAGTTTAGCAGTGGTCATCCCCGAGCAACCACGGCGGCGGACGACTAGTATATTGCCCTACAGGCGAGAAGAGACAGACGGCAGACAGCAGGAGAAATCGCAAGGCACATGCAACATACAACTGGACGTCCGTTATCGCGTTTTACCGTGGCCGGGAGGCTGCACAAAGGTGGTCTATTTGCACGACGACCAGTACGGTGTGTGCCATTAAAGCCTGCTCATCGGAGACGGCGGTTTCTGTGGTGCCAGGAACACAAGAACTGGACACATCAGCAATGGGGTCGAGTTCTCTTTACGGATGTGAGCCGATTTAGTCTGACGAGCGATTCTGGACGTATACACATCTGGAGAGAGCAGGGAACACGCAATCACACCTTCAACATCACCGAAAGGGACCGGTTTGGAGGTGGCGGTGTTCTCGTTTGGGGCGGTATTGGTAGCCGTACTGACCTCCACATCTTCCAAGTTCCTCTTCATGGACAACAACGCTACACCTCATCGTACAGTGGCTGTCACAGAGCTGTTGGAGAATGACGATATTCAACGCATGGATTGGCCCGCAAGGTCCCCGGACCTAAATCCAATCGAACACGTGTGGGACCTTCTTGGGAGACGCTTGGCAGCACGTCACCAGCCGCCAGCAACGATTCCGCAGCTGCGATTGGAGCTACAAGAGGAATGGGCTGCGATGCCTCAACAGCTCCTTGACAACCTCGTTTTCAGCATGGACAGACGTTGTAAATTCTGCAACGCAGTCAGGGATGATCATATCCCCTACTAAAGACTGGATTTTTCTTGGCAGCCGCCTGTCACATGGACGTTTCTGTCTTCTGCCCAGTTGTGCTCGAAGATACCTTTTCAATAAAGTGCCTTTGTATCCTTTGGATTCCTTGTTTGGACGGTTTTGCTCACTTGTCCCATATTCTTACATCTTGGGGATCTTATGGTATGATTTGAGTCGATATGGAGCACTTCTGCACGACGTTACATTCGAAAAACCGTCTCGTCCTTAATTTTTGCACGCCAGTGTATCTGCTGGGGCTGTATCTCGGTTCTTTGGTTGTGGTGCCCTTGAGACTAACTCCCACCAGGTACAAAGACATTCTGAACAGTGCTGCACTACTTAAGCTGTGGAAGCAATTCGGCACAGATCCCTACCTGTTCAGCAACACAGAGTGCGTTGTCACACTGTAAGGTCTGTCTAAGCCGGGTCTGAGATGCACGACATCCAAGCGTTGGATTGGGCGGCCCAAAGTCCCGATCTAAATCAAATAGAACATCTGTGGGACGAACTTGAACAATGTTGCAGGAAAGCAAGTGCCTCAATCAGTGCAATAGGAAGTTTCTGCATAGTGAGACAGAAAACCAAAGATGCAGGTTTGTTTCCTACTTCAAGACGATGCAATTTTCAAGTATTCTGAAGAGTTAGTTACGTATAATATAGTTAATTTTGGCACCTCAATGGCAAAAAAAAATGCCAGTTTTCTATTCTTTCATGTGAACTGGTAATTATTTATCACGATTTTTTGTTTTCAATTTTTATAATACATGAATTATATTTCCCTATTTTTCCTCAGAAGAATTAATAAAAAAATTCAAAAGCTAATTACTTAGGGGTGGGAGGAGTAATAGAGTGGATGTCTTACAGGAAAAATAATTAGTAGTAGTAGTAATAATAAGAGAAGTGCCAAAAAATTGAGATACCTCTCTGGTTCTCCTCGCGATCAGATAACGGCAACAACGCGATGGGTCATGGACTCCGTGAGCTCTCTGTAGTACTGTGGAGACAGGGTACACTATACTTCCTGAAGAGTATCCCACAATTCCGTAATACTCGCCGGCGGAGTATTCCTGGCATTGACGGCACGTTGAACAGCATTCCTAATGTGTTCGATGGCGTTTAAATCCGGCGAATGAGGGGCCAATTCTGGATGCTAAATTCCGTGGAATGTTAGTCTAGTCATAATCGGGTGACTGCGAACATGTGCGGTGGTACATTGTCGTGTTGAAAGAGGTCGCACCCGTCGGAGTGGTTGTATGACATGAATGGGTGCAAATGATCCCCAAGGATGTTTACTAGCCTCCACCAGTCAGAGTGGTCTGCAGACGTATGAAGGTTCCTAATGCGTGCCAACTGAAAACACTCCACACCATAACAGAGCCACCGCTGGTCTGGACTGTCCCTCGTAGGATCTATGGCCTCGTGGGGTTGTCGCCACGCCTGGAGTCAGATATCTGCCCGAAACAATTGTTACCGCAATTCGTCGTACCAGGCTACATGTTTCCAGTCAGCATGCGTCCAATGGCAGTGCTCCCGAGCCCAGGCGAGGAAAACAGCCTTGTGTCGTCGAGTCAGCAATGGCACCCGCGTGGGGCCATCGGCTCCGGAACCCCACAGAACGCAGGGAACGTTGCACTGTCGCGAACGCTAATGCTCATAGGCGCCGACTTCGTGGGTTCGACACGCTTTCTGAACCCACAATGATTTCGTTGTGGGTTCCTCGAACCCCTGATATTTTTGCCCTTGTTTCGTAGGAAAAATACACGTACATAATTTGTTTTTCGTTTTTATATGAATAATTTGTTTTTCGTCATAAATTCTTCAAGTTTTTCATTATTCAGTACCCGTTTATTATAGGTATATAGAGAAAGTGTGTATAGAAATTTACCCCTCAGACTGTTTATTGTGCTTCAAAAGAGAAATAGTTTTTTTCTCGCTCATCAAATTTGACGCGACAGACAATACCTCAGGTACCGTTGTTTAAGAGCATTTAAAACTGCCTCCTTTATAAAAGAAAATTCTTCAGTTTGTCTGTGTTCCCACAAAATACAAGTCTAGTCTCTAACTCTACGTACGAAGACGAGAACCTATTCAATATCGAAAATTGCAATTCATGAGGCAACCTTATGGGTTGTCTTATGTTATAAACGTGCTTTTGATTAATATATACATAATATCTAAGGAATTTTACCTGATATTGTTGAAGTATTTCGCACGTAGTTTGCTCTGTGGGGCACGTGCTCCTGGCCCGAGAGGCCACCAAAGCTCCGTAACGAAGGGACCTCTCGGGCCAGGAGCACGTGCCTCACAGAGCAAACAACGTGCGAAATACTTCAACAATATAAGGTAAAATACCTTAATTATTATGTATATACTATTCAATATCATAGTGATAAAGGCGGAAATATGTGAAACAGTCAGCTGACCCACCCTATCTTCGGACAGTCGGGGACCAAGGAGGTTAGAAGAGAGGTGAGATAGCATCAGCCGCCGCTGGTTAAGCCTATCTGATCATCTGGTTTCTTGCGCCCTCTGGGTGGGGCGGGTCCGGTGACATGTCGTCACTTCCTGAAGACCTGCGTTGGAGCACAGGATGATAGGGTTGACACCGGACCGAAATCTATTTTGACCCTGGTTGATAGCGGCCGTCTCTTACTCTCTGCAGCAATCCCCTGAAGCTCAACAAGGCTCCCACAGCTCTAGTAGGCCGTGATTGGCTAATGCGCAATATGCACTTCCGTTCTACGAAGCATAATTTTGTTTGAACTCTTTAGAAAACACTAAACGGTATTTCTGTAAGTTTTTGCAAATATTTAGTTATGTGCATGTCTCATTTTTTCCTGACTGTACATGCTGCACAAGAACGTCTAAAACCTCTTCAAATTCGACGATTTCCCCATAGAAAAGTACAGAAGCAGCCCAAGTTGGGCATACACAGTTGATACGAAGTGTTGCGCACGAAAAACACAGGCCAAGCGGCAGATGCCATCTCCTTTCCCTTCTAACCTCCTTGTCGGGGACCCACGGCTGTTTTACTTTTTACTGTGTTCTTCGTCGCAAATACCCATGAACCTGAACCGCCTGGGGAAAACTGGTTTTTATTTCAGCCAGATTTTTTAAAAGGAAGACGGGGGGGGGAGATGGGCGCTGGTCACATCTCAGTATTTCGGAAGCAAACGTAATACTACCAGGGTATATTTTTCTACGACCCTTCTAGGGTCCAGCCCCTTCCCACCTTCTGATTGTCGAAGAAGTTTACACGGCGCGACTTTTAAGTCATTCTGTCATCAGGATCACAGGCCACTCCCAAAAGTCGGCGCCTATGGAAATCTGACCCACGTGGGTTTTACAACTCGGGCTTTCCCATATTGTTCGACGGCAGGGAAATTTCGCTGCTGAGTTTTCTAACATATCGTCATTATCGTGAGTGGTCTCGGTGGGCGTGGGGTTACCCGATGTTGATGTTTTGTCTAATATGGATAAATTTGTGATCAAAACGACCCAAAACAATATCCAGCAGCAGAAGAAGAAATCCTGGAAAGGCAGTTGGTTGTTTCTTCTGTTCAATACACAAATGAAAGTGGAGAAAACGATATTGAAAGTGTGCATTTCGCACCAATTCCAAAGCGTTGTAAGAAAAAGACATGCAAAGAAATTCACGGGAGCGGCTATAAAGAGGTATGGAAATCAACATTTACTTGGACATATGATAGTGAAAATGGTGGTGTTTTTGTAATGTGTCAGTAAGCTTTTAGTAAAAAAACTTCTCACGTTTTCAGCAAAGGCGGATTTGTCTTTTATTTCACGAGGGTTGAAGTCATGGAATAGAGCTTTTGAAATTTCGGACACACGAAGATTCAACTCACAGAGAATAAGTGTTTAAATTGAACCTACATGCTCACGGTGATAATAATGTTTCTACTCAGCTTTCTTTAGAGAAGGAAAAGGAGATGCAGGTGGCAAGTTCAGCTCAGCTAAAAATGATTTCTTCATTGAAATTTTTAGCTATCCAAGGCTTGCAATTCGCGGCCATAGTGAGGGAAAGAGCAACTTTATTAAATTGCTTAAACTGAGAGCAGTTGATTCTCTGGAATTAGATTGACGCCTAAGTAAATATTCCTATAGGTGGATGTCCCATGAAATTGGGAATGGAATCTTAAAAATAATGAGCCATATGATACTAAGACAGCTTATTGCTGAAGTGCATCTGGCAAAGTACTTTTTCATCACTGTCGACGAAACAAGTGTAGTCCATGAGCAAGTGTCGTTTAACATTCGCATAGTATCGGACAGCTTTACTGTAGGGAAGCTTTTTGGGGTTTTTACAAGACATCAGCTACTTCATCTAGCACGCTTGTGAAAATTATTCTCGATGTGCTTCAAAGATTTAATATATCTTTAGCGTTTTGTCGCAGCCAATGCTATGATGGAACGATAAACATGTCAAGAGAAATAAATGGAGTTCGTGATTTTAGATGGAATCCCGAGCAATTTATGTTCACTGTTTGGCATACAGTTTAAACTTGGGTCTGCTACGATTCGTCCAACGACGATTGGTCCAATGCCGATTCGTCCAATGGACAATTGGTCCAAAGGTACGATTCGTCCAATGGTACGATTGGTCTAATGCCGATTCGTCCAATGGACAATTGGTCAAATTCCGTCCTATCTGTCCGAAGTGCTACTCGTGCTATAAAAATCTCACCTGTTCTGATTCTAGCTCCGATGTTATACGAAAGTACCGGTAGTCAAAAGAATGTAAAATATTGTTACATTGCATGCGTAATACTGTGGTTACAGTTTTTTTTTCTTTTTTTTGTTTTTTTCTTTTCGGAATCGCGTTTTTTTTGTTATACTGTCCTTGTTGCCGTATGAAGTTACTGATGTATGTATCGTTCAATCAACTTCAATGTTTCTCTTTTGCATTAAATAATATAAAAAACTAGTTTTCCGTTTCTGTTTGTAGAATGCAGTGTAGTTCCGCCAACAAGTGGCCAATGGAAATAACTGGTCGGGGTTTGGACAGAGGCCTTTTTAACGGTTTTTATTCTACCGATGTCATATTCATCGCGTTTACATATCATATCAAGTTAATATTATTGAGCTTTGACTTACGCAGGAAATATTAATTCATAGGCCTTAGGCCTAGGCCTTTTTAAGTTTTTGTTCTACCGATGTCATAATCATAATGTTTGCATATCAAATCAAGTTAATAATATTCCGCTTTTACTTAAGCACGAAATATTAATTCATAAGGCCTAGGCCTTTTTAACAGTTTATATTCTACCGATGTCATATTCATGACGTTTACCTAACAAATCAAGTTAATAATATTGAGCTTTTACTTACGTACGAAATATTAATTCACAGGCCTAGGCCTTTTTAACAGTTTTTATTCTACCGATGTCATATTCATAATGTTTGCATAGCAAATCAAATTAATAATATTGCGCTTTTACTTAAGCACGAAATATTAATTCATAGGGCCTAGGCCTTTTTAACAGTTTTTGTTCTACCGATGTCATATTCATAATGTTTGCATATCAAATCAAGTTAATAATATTGCGCTTTTACTTAATTACGAAATATTAATTCATAAGGCCTAGGCCTAGGCCTTTTTAGCAGTTTATATTCTACCGATGTCATATTCATGACGTTTAACCTAACAAATCAAGTTAATAATATTGAGCTTTTACTTAAGTACGAAATATTAATTCATAAGGCCTAGGCATAGGCCTTTTTAACAGTTTTTATTCTACCGATGTCATATTCACAACGTTTACATATCAAATAAAGTTAATAATATTGAGCTTTTACTTAAGCCCGAAATATTAATTCATAGGCCCTAGGTCTAGGCCTTTTTAACAGATTTTGTTCTACCCATGTCATATTCATAACGTTTAGCTATCCATCAAACTTACCAATGCTGTGCTAGTATTTTTAACTTCACATAATATGTAAAGTTTAGAATATGACATCAGTAGATTAAAAAGTATAAAAAGGCCTCGGCCTAAGTCATGAATTAATATTTAGTGCCTAAATAAAACAGCAATGCTATTAACTTGATTTGTTGAGTAGACGTTATGAATATGGCATTGGTAGAGCAAAAACTATTAAAAAGTCCTAGGCCTTATGAATTAAAACAGTATTTCGTGCTTCAGTAAAAGCGCAATATTATTAACTTGATTTGATTGGTAAACGTTATGAATGTGACATCGGTAGAATAAAAACGGTTAAAAAGGCCTAGGCCTTTGCTTTATGAATAAATATTACAAGCGCAATATTATTAACTTAATTTGATATGTAAACGTTGTGAATATGACACCGGTAGAATAAAAACTGTTAAAACAGCCTAGGCCTAGGTCCTGTGAATTAATATTTAGTGCCTAAGTAAATATTATTAACTTGATTTGATATGTAAACGTTGTGAATATGATACATATATATATAATTAGTTGCCTTAGTGGAAGGGGGCCGAAAGGCACCTGGAAGCGGGCCGATCCTGGCCGTGAACTGGAACTATTTGTGAATATGACATATATATATCATCATCATCATCATTGTCAACCATTATCAATCCACTGCTGGACGAAGGTCTCCCCAAGTTTCCTCCACAACGGTCTGTCTTGTGCCAGTCTCCTCCATGTCACTCCCGCATACTTTCGAATTTCATCCACACATCTTCCATGTGGTCTTCTTCTGGGTCTTTTCCTGTCTCTTGGAATCCAACCTAAAATTTCGGCTGCCCATCGATGGTCTGTTCTTCTGGCAGTATGCCCAGCCCATTGCCATTTCAGGGATTTAACTCTGATCATGATGTCTTCCACTCTTTGTTATTTTTCGGATCCACGTGTTCCTCTTCTCATCTCTCCTGGTTACACCAAGCATGCACCTCTCCATGCTGCTTTGAGTTGTCTGCAGCCTTTGTATGTCTCTTTTAGCTAAGGTCCACGTCTCTGCACCATACGTAAGCACTGCTGGAAGGATGCATTGATCAAACACTTTTCTTTTAAGACATAATGGCATATTGCTCTTGAAAATTATGCTGTTTCTTCCAAAAGCTCTCCAGGCAAGTTTTGTACGCCGATTAATTTCTTCACCAATGTGACCCTCACTTGATATCTGCTGTCCAAGATAAACGTACATGTCTGTTATCTCCAGCTTTTCTCCATCAATCGATAAATCTTCATTTCTTGTAAAAGCATTGTACATCACTTTTGTCTTCTGAAAGTTCATTTTTAATCCCACTTCTTTACTCTTGTCAGCAAGTTCCTGGATCATACTCTCTAGCTCTGATGGGGTAGTTGCAAAAATGACTATGTCATCAGCAAAACGAAGGTGGGTTAGATAATCTCCATTAATCTTTATCCCTTTGTTTTCCCAGTTCAGTGATTGAAAGACATTTTCCAATGTGGCATTAAAGAGCTTTGGAGATATGGTGTCACCTTGTCTCACTCCTTTTCCAATTTTTATGTGTGTTGTATTTTCAAACAGCTGAATCTTTGCACTTGCATTTTCATAGATGTTATTAATAATATTAATGTATGCATCTTCAATACCGCAGGATTTCAGAGCCATTGCAACTGCTGATGGTTTCACCGAATCAAAGGCTTTTTCATAATCGATAAAAGCCATGCACAATGGAAGTTCATATTCCCTCGCTCTTTCAATTAGTTCTCTCAGTACGTGGATATGATCTATTGTGCTGTAGCCACTCCTGAATCCAGCTTGTTCTCTCGGTTGAGCCATGTCCAGTGTCACCTTCAAGCGGTGTGAAAGAACTTTAGTGAAGATTTTATAAACCACTGATAGGAGGCTGATAGGTCTGTAGTTCCTGAGATCCTCAATGTCACCTTTTTATGTAGCAAGATCATTGTAGCGTTGTTCCAATCCTCAGGAATTTTCCCTTCATTAAGGCATCGAGTGAAAATTTGGGCAGTACTGTTTCGATTTCTCCACTTGCTTCTTGTATGATGTCTACAGTAATTCCATCTTCTCCTGGAGCTTTTCCCAGCTTCATGTTCTTGATTGCATGTGCAACTTCTGCTGGAAGGACTGGAAGAACTCTGGTACTGGTACCTTTCATGATGTCTGGAGTACATGTATCATCCCTTTCATATAATTTGGAGTAGAAATATTTCACTCTTGTCAAAATTTCGCCTCTATTTCTTGTTACAGAACCATCTTCTTTTCTCAGTGCCATAATCTATTTTTTCCCCTTACTGAGATGTCCCTTTGCTATCTTTAGGCTTTGGTTGTTTTCAATTGCTTTCCTTACTAGTTCACAGTTGAATTTCCTTACGTCTTCAGTGATACTTTTTCGTACTGTCTTGCATAGCTCTATATATTCCACTTTGGAAGTCACATCTTCTTTAGTTGTCCTCATCTCTCTTCTTTTTTGCATCAACATTTTCGTTTTTCCTGATAATTTGTTCACATGCAATTTGTTCTTAGACCCAGCTAATTTTGTTGCTGTTTCCAAAAGAGCTTTGGTTACTTTTCTGTTAACTTCAGAAATATCCACTTCTTCCGATGTTAGGCCTTCTAAAGCAGAGAATCTGTTCTTCAGTTCCAATTTGAAGGTATTATGGTGTTTTTTAAGGTTGGTTATGTCAATACATTTTGTTTGTCTTATGAGCTTGCTACGTTCGAGTTTAGTGTTGAGGTGCATCTTACATCTCACCAATCTATGGTCACTGCCTGTGTTGAACTTGTTTAGCACACTGCAGTCTTCTATGACGAATTTTTTGTTACACATAATAAAATCAATTTCACTTGTCGTCCCATTTGGATGTCTCCATGTCCATTTCCTGTGTGGCTTTTTCTTGAAAAAGGAGTTCAAGATGAAAAACCCTTCTGCCTCTGCAAACTCAACGAGGGTATTTCCACGCTGGTTTCTGTTGCCGTGACCGAATTTACCTACTGAAGTTTCATTCTGTTGCCGTTGCCCTATTTTTGCATTGAAATCTCCCATAATTATCTTCAAGTGCTGCTTACCTTTATTATTTAGATCACGAATTTCCTCATAAAATTCTTCAATTTCTTCTTCAGCATGACTTGTGGTGGGTGCATAAGTTTGAATAATCTGAGCCTGGTATCTTCTCGAGAGTTGGATAACGAGTCATGCAGCTCTGTCAGAGGAACTTTCAACTTCTACCACTTTATCCTTCAGTTTCTTGTTTATTATAAATCCAACACCTCTAGTTCTGCCAGTATCTGTCCCACGATAGTAGAAGAGATGTCCACTTTTCAGTTCAATGAGATCTTCTCCTTTTCTCCTTACCTCACTTAGTCCGACGATGTCCCACTTGATCCTTTGTAGTTCCTCTTCCAATTCAAGAAGCCTTGAATCAGAAGATAGGGAGCGTCCGTTATATGTAGCCAAGGTCAGCATCAGATGGCAGCCCAGTCCGGTCCTCCGGGGATTCTTAGCACCCTCTGCCTTCATGTCGCACTGGCCGCTGCCTTGTCCAGGTACATTCCAGCTGCCGGAGACTGAGGGCCAAGATTTAAGTTGTGGAGTCATTTTGGAGGGGTTTGGCCATAACTCACCATGCTGGCCAAGCGGGTTGGTGAGTGTGGGATAGCATTTCCTCTAATCCCGATGGTATAGTTATACCGCTATTGGCGGTCGTCAGAGCCCCTTTAGTGGGAACAGGATGTACCACGAGAAGGCGGGGTTGACATTTGTCAAGGAGAGGCTGTGATGTTACGCATCACCTGACCTTACATATATATAGGCAGCGGCCAGTGCGACATGAAGGCAGAGGGTGCTAAGAATCCCCGGAGGACCGGACTAGGCTGCCATCTGATGCTGACCTTGGCAACGTACAATGGACGCTCCCTATCTTCTGATTCAAGGCTTCTTGAATTGGAAGAGGAACTACAAAGGATTAAGTGGGACATTGTGGGGCTAAGTGAGGTAAGGAGAAAAGGAGAAGATCTCATCGAACTGAAAAGTGGACATCTCTTCTACTATCGTGGGACAGATACTGGCAGAACTAGTGGTGTTGGATTTATAATAAACAAGAAACTGAAGGATAAAGTGGTAGAAGTTGAAAGTTCCTCTGACAGAGCTGCACGACTCGTTATCCAACTATCGAGAAGATACCAGGCTCAGATTATTCAAACTTATGCACCCACCACAAGTCATCCTGAAGAAGAAATTGAAGAATTTTATGAGGAAATTTGTCATCTAAATAATAAAGGTAAGCAGCACTTGAAAATAATTATGGGAGATTTCAATGCAAAAATAGGGCAACGGCAACAGAATGAAACTTCAGTAGGTAAATTCGGTCACGGCAACAGAAACCAGCGTGGAAATACTCTCGTTGAGTTTGCAGAGGCAGAAGGGTTTTTCATCTTGAACTCCTTCTTCAAGAAAAAGCCACACAGGAAATGGACATGGAGACATCCAAATGGGATGACAAGTGAAATTGATTTTATTATGTGTAACAAAAAATTCGTCATAGAAGACTGCAGTGTGCTAAACAAGTTCAACACAGGTAGTGACCATAGATTGGTGAGATGTAAGATGCACCTCAACACTAAACTTGAACGTGGCAAGCTCATAAGACAAACAAAATCTATTGACATAACCAACCTTAAAAAACACCATAATACCTTCAAGTTGGAACTGAAGAACAGGTTCTCTGCTTTAGAAGGCCTAACATCGGAAGAAGTGGACATCTCTGAAGTTAACAGAAAAGTAACCAAAGCTCTTATGGAAACAGCAACAAAATTAGCTGGGTCTAAGAACAAGTTGCATGTAAATAAATTATCAGGAAAAACGAAAATGTTGATGCAAAAAAGAAGAGAGATGAGGACAACTAAAGAAGATGTGACTTCCAAAGTGGAATATATAGAGCTATGCAAGACAGTACGAAAAAGTATCACTGAAGACGTAAGAAAATTCAACTGTGAACTAGTGAGGAAAGCAATTGAAAACAACCAAAGCCTAAAGATAGCAAAGGGATATCTCAGTAAGGGAAGAAAACAGATTATGGCACTGAGAAAAGAAGATGGTTCTGTAACAAGAAATAGAGGCGAAATTTTGACAAGAGTGAAAGATTTCTACTCCAAATTATATGAAAGGGATGATACATGCACTCCAGACATCATGAAAGATACCAGTACCAGAGTTCCTCCAATACTTCCAGCAGAAGTTGCACATGCAATCAAGAACATGAAGCGGGGAAAAGCTCCAGGAGAAGATGGAATTACTGTAGACATCATACATGAAGCAAGTGGAGAAATCGAAACAGTACTCGCCCAAATTTTCACTCGATGCCTTAATGAAGGAAAGATTCCTGAAGATTGGAACACCGCTACAATGATCCTGCTACATAAGAAAGGTGACATTGAGGATCTCGGAAACTACAGACCTATCAGCCTCCTATCAGTAGTTTATAAAATCTTCACTAAAGTTCTTTCACACCGCTTGAAGGTAGCACTGGACATGGCTCAACCGAGAGAACAAGCTGGATTCAGGAGTGGCTACAGCACAATAGATCATATCCATGTGCTGAGAGAACTAATTGAAAGAGCAAAAGAATATGAACTTCCATTGTGCATGGCTTTTATCGATTATGAAAAAGCCTTTGATTCGGTGAAACCATCAGCAGTTACAATGGCTCTGAAAACCTGCGGTATTGAAGATGCATACATTAATATTATTAATAACATCTATGAAAATGCAAGTGCAAAGATTAGGCTGTTTGAAAATACAACACACATAAAAATTGGAAAGGGAGTGAGACAAGGTGACACCATATCTCCGAAGCTCTTTAATGCCACATTGGAGGGTGTTTTTCAGTCGCTGAGCTGGGAAAACAAGGGGATAAAGATTAATGGAGATTATCTAACCCACCTTCGTTGTGCTGATGACGTAGTCATTTTTGCAACTAGCCCATCAGAGCTGCAGAGTATGATCCAGGAACTTGCTGACAAGAGTAAAGAAGTGGGATTAAAAATGAACTTTCAGAAGACAAAAGTGATGTTCAATGCTTTTACAAGAAATGAAGATTTATCGATTGATGGAGAAAAGCTGGAGATAACAGACACGTACGTTTATCTTGGACAGCAGATATCAAGTGAGGGTCACATTGATGAAGAAATTAATCGGCGTACAAAACTTGCCTGGAGAGCTTTTGGAAGAAACAGCATAATTTTCAAGAGCAATATGCCATTATGTCTTAAAAGAAAAGTGTTTGATCAATGCATCCTTCCAGTGCTTACGTATGGTGCAGAGACGTGGACCTTAACTAAAAGAGACATACAAAGGCTGCAGACAATTCAAAGAAGCATGGAGAGGTGCATACTTGGTGTAACCAGGAGAGATAAGAAGAGGAACTCGTGGATCCGAAAAATGACAAGAGTGGAAGACATCATGATCAGAGTTAAATCCCTGAAATGGCAATGGGCTGGACATACTGCCAGAAGGACAGATCATCGATGGACAGCCGAAATTTTAGATTGGATTCCAAGGGACAGGAAAAGACCCAGAAGAAGACCACATGGGAGATGGGTGGATGAAATTCGAAAGTATGCAGGGGTGACATGGAGGAGACTGGCACAAGACAGACCGTTGTGGAGGAAACTTGGGGAGACCTTCGTCCAGCAGTGGATTGATAATGGTTGACAATGATGATGATGATATATATATATATATTTAAGTTAACAGAAAAGTAACCAAAGCTCTTATGGAAACAGCAACAAAATTAGCTGGGTCTAAGAACAAATTGTATGTTAACAAATCATCAGGAAAAACCAAAATGTTGATGCAAAAAAAAAAAAAAAAGAGAGATGAGGACAACTAAAGAAGATGTGACTTCCAAAGTGGAATATATAGAGCTATGCAAGACAGTACGTTATAGTTATAGTTATAGTTATAGTTGGAGGTTTAACGACCACCGTGAGCAACTCAATGGGCTATAAGCAGTCGCCCGTCCCTAATTTAGGGTCACTGGTTCCAGGGAAGGGGGAGAGCCAGTGCCATAAGACAAACACAACATCCATGCCTCACCGGGATTCGAACCCGGACCCCGTTCGGACGAGTGATCAGAGGCCATCGCTTAGACCACTGCGCCACAGGGGCGGCTCAAGACAGTACGAAAAAGTATCACTGAAGACGTAAGGAAATTCAACTGTGAACTAGTAAGGAAAGCAATTGAAAACAACCAAAGCCTAAAGATAGCAAAGGGACATCTCAGTAAGGGAAAAAAACAGATTATGGCACTGAGAAAAGAAGATGGTTCTGTAACAAGAAATAGAGGCGAAATTTTGACAAGAGTGAAAGATTTCTACTCCAAATTATATGAAAGGGATGATACATGTACTCCAGACATCATGAAAGGTACCAGTACCAGAGTTCTTCCAGTCCTTCCAGCAGAAGTTGCACATGCAATCAAGAACATGAAGCGGGGAAAAGCTCCAGGAGAAGATGGAATTACTGTAGACATCATACAAGAAGCAAGTGGAGAAATCGAAACAGTACTCGCCCAAATTTTCACTCGATGCCTTAATGAAGGGAAAATTCCTGAGGATTGTAACAATGCTACAATGATCTTGCTACATAAAAAAGGTGACATTGAGGATCTCAGGAAATACAGACCTATCAGCCTCCTATCAGTGGTTTATAAAATCTTCACTAAAGTTCTTTCACACCGCTTGAAGGTGACACTGGACATGGCTCAACCGAGAGAACAAGCTGGATTCAGGAGTGGCTACAGCACAATAGATCATATCCACGTACTGAGAGAACTAATTGAAAGAGCGAGGGAATATGAACTTCCATTGTGTATGGCTTTTATCGATTATGAAAAAGCCTTTGATTCGGTGAAACCATCAGCAGTTGCAATGGCTCTGAAATCCTGCGGTATTGAAGATGCATACATTAATATTATTAATAACATCTATGAAAATGCAAGTGCAAAGATTCGGCTGTTTGAAAATACAACACACATAAAAATTGGAAAAGGAGTGAGACAAGGTGACACGATATCTCCAAAGCTCTTTAATGCCACATTGGAAAATGTCTTTCAATCACTGAACTGGGAAAACAAAGGGATAAAGATTAATGGAGATTATCTAACCCACCTTCGTTTTGCTGATGACATAGTCATTTTTGCAACTACCCTATCAGAGCTAGAGAGTATGATCCAGGAACTTGCTGACAAGAGTAAAGAAGTGGGATTAAAAATGAACTTTCAGAAGACAAAAGCTATGTTCAATGCTTTTACAAGAAATGAAGATTTATCGATTGATGGAGAAAAGCTGGAGATAACAGACACATATGTTTATCTTGGATAGCAGATATCAAGTGAGGGTCACATTGGTGAAGAAATTAATCGGCGTACAAAACTTGCCTGGAGAGCTTTTGGAAGAAACAGCATAATTTTCAAGAGCAATATGCCATTATGTCTTAAAAGAAAAGTGTTTGATCAATGCATCCTTCCAGTGCTTACATATGGTGCAGAGACGTGGTCCTTAGCTAAAAGAGACATACAAAGGCTGCAGACAACTAAAAGCAGCATGGAGAGGTGCATGCTTGGTGTAACCAGGAGAGATAAGAAGAGGAACACGTGGATCCGAAAAATGACAAGAGTGGAAGACATCATGATCAGAGTTAAATCCCTGAAATGGCAATGGGCTGGACATACTGCACAAAGAACAGACCATCGATGGACAGCCAAAATTTTAGATTGGATTCCAAGGGACAGGAAAAGACACAGAAGAAGACCACATGGAAGATGGGTGGATGAAATTCGAAAGTATGCGGGAGTGACATGGAGGAGACTGGCACAAGACAGGCCGTTGTGGAGGAAACTTGGGGAGACCTTCGTCCAGCAGTGGATTGATAATGGTTGACAATGATGATGATGATGATGATATATATATAGCAAAAAACGACAGAAGGAATAAACAAAACCCAACTACAAATTGGAAATTCCATAGCACCAGAGGCTGCATAAAAGGCTAATCCCAAAGTAATCCCTAACCGTCCGCGCCACAGGCTTCAGACGGTTGGGGATTAGTGGTTGTTTTTCTGCTCGTCCTCGGAATTTTTGTTTGTTTTAATTTTTTCAAAAATTTGCTCCTTGAGTTTTGCTTTTTTTAACATATATATATATATATACTTCAGTAAGTATATATATATATAACATCATTGTCAACCATTATCTTTATCAATCTACTGCTGTATGAAATGACCCAGAAGAAGAGCGCATGGGAGATGGGTGGGTGAAATTCGAAAGCTTGCTCCCCAAGTTTTTTCCATAACTGTCTGTCTTGAGCTAGTCTCTTCCGTGCCACTCCGCCGAGCTCTCCAATCTCATCCATCCATCTCCAATGCGATCTTCTGAATCATTTTCTGTCTTCTGTACCTTAGAATGCAGTCTAATATTTCAGTTGCCCATGGGTAGTCCATTCTTCTAACAGTATGTCCACCCCATTGCCATTTCAGGAATTTTGCTTTAGAGCATGATGTTTTCCACTCTCTCTATATATACACTCAATGGACAAAACATCAGAAATACGTACCTTATAACGAAGTAAATTTCTCCGTCATTTTTGTCCACCCCGGGGCTTGAACCCGGGTGCCCTCATTCCGGAATAAGTCGCTCTACCAATTGAGCTACGCGGACGTTCGTTACCGCTGCTATATGCCTTTATGTCGTGTGCGTCCTGTTGGGCAGGCACGTCACAACCTCCTGTACTGCGAATAACAGACTGTACACGCCGAGGCATCGACTCCACCGGATGCCGGTGGATTTCCCCGAGGTAATGCTAGCCATGCCTGTTGCAGCATTGCCTTCAACTCTGCCCGAGACGATTCAGGATCAGTGGTTGTGATGTTCCCCTCCATAGCATCCCAGAGACACTTCATCGTGGCACCTTGGGGCCACTGGATGGTTCCAAACTCAGATGAGTATTTCTCAAGACATGCGTGGGTGGTTGCGGTGCAGTGGGGCGGCTCATTGTTCTTCTGAAACAGACCATCGGCCGCAGGATGCGGGAAGGCCATGAAAGCGTGTAGGTGATCAGCCAGCAAATGTTGGCAGTGCGCAGAGGTTAAGGACCTCTCCAGATACACTAAGGGACCTAATATGTGTCCCATAAGAATGCTCCCCAGACCAACGCAGAACCGCCACCTCCTTGAACCGAGCCGAACTGTCACGACGGGGCCATGGCCTCATGTTTTCTATGCCACATCCGCACCCCCCACCCCCACCCCCGTCAGCTTGGTACATAGCAAAAAAGGGATTCATCTGATCACACGACGTGGCGCGACTCTGAAGGGTTTCTGTTTTGAAGTTCTTGGCGGGTTTAATTTCTGATGACGAGCAGTCAACAGTGGCACTCGAACAGGGCGTCGGCTCCCGTAGCCAAGAGTATGCGGCATGCTCCGTGTCCTTCACTCACTGACACTGCTTGGGCCTCCCTCATTTAAGCTGCATGTGATTTGCACCGCCGTCGGAAAGCTTTCCGTCTCTACGAGCCTCAATAGTCTACGTCGAACCTGTTAATCAATGGCTCTCCAGGCGCTGTTACGTTCGTCGATGTACACCCTTGATACGGTTGGCCTCGGGAACACTAGCGTTCTTACCACTTGGGCGATAGAATGACTCATCTGTCTTGCACCGACAAGGAGTCAACGATAAAAGTCGCTCAGATCACCACTTTTACCATGTTCGTGGATTGTGATGCACTATGGAAAGCCCTGCTGCGTGCTTATTTATCACATGCGTTCGGTTTTGGTTTGTTCCACTCTGCGTGGGGGATGCCCATGACCGCTACTTCTATCCTTTTTGTCTACTGTGTTTATATCCCCCATCCGACTTATAGCTTATATGCATGATATATATTTATTAGTAGAACTCGAGAAATCCTTTTATTTTTTCTCTTGGTAGCACAAACCATAAAGGAGATTATTCATGCACTTCGGAATTTCTATGGTGCACAGCTTTTCTGCTAGGTGGCGTAACTTACCACTTGGAAAACAACTAAATATACACCACGCAAAAGTTTTACAACTTTTCATGTAAAGCACTGTACACGGACTGCATTTCGTTTAGGGACTTTGTCAAAGCGTACGAGTTTTCCTGATTACATAAAGCATTATTAGGAAACCTTGAACAAAAGGAGATAAAATTCCGTGGGTACGAGTTTGCCGAGTACCAATCTGTTTTAATCCCATTTCTTTATGCTGCCCCGGTGGTGCAGGCTTATGACCAATCGTCTAGGTGGTTCGGGATTCGAATCCCAGTGAGTCATGGATGCTGTGTCTGTCTTACGCAGAAGCGAAGGGCAAGGCGAATCTTGCCCGCTCAGTTGTTTTACTGGAGGGGACGCGCACACCCAGTATTTTTCATTCTGTTCAAGTAAATAATCGGTTGGGTCTCATAAGGCTCCACCTTATGAGGCCAAAGCTCTTTATTTCCAAAAAAATAATAAATAGCAAAATAAGTAAAAACGTTTTTTTGCATATTCAGTATTGTTCATTTGATAGGAAACTTGATTGCAATCCCCGTATTGTGTTTGATATGTTCTCCCGATATGTGGTAAATGTTTAAAACAATTATAATAAATAAAATAAAATAAAATACAGAAACGTATAACCTCTAGCGCCTTTATCTTTTTTTTTTTCTTTTTTTTTTGTGCTTCTCGTTCTTCTTTGTTCGAGTAACGTCGCTAATTTCTCACATTCGTTTTTATAAATGTTCAGAAATAAAGTATCTCTGGATATTTCTATAAAACCACAGGCTGAATGTTATTTTTTAACAAAATAATATTTCTGTTTCCTTGTGCATTTGCTGATGAACAATTACAATTGCGTTTTAATCGTTGACGTAGTTTATTTTTTTGCCTTTTTTTTTATTGTTCTCCTGAGAATAGAAGAAGCATGCTCCCTCCCTCTCCAATAATTTGATGAAGTCGACGCCCCTGGTTTTACGGAACTGGCTCTCTCCCTTCCTTGGAACCAGTGGCCTTAAATTAGGGACTGACGATTGCTTATAACCCACTGACATAGGACATGCTTTAAAATGTACAGTTGAATTTGCAAGGAGAGCAAATGGTGTGTTCAATGCCTAATCATCAATTTATGAGTCCCAGCACAAGCAAATGAGCAGGTCTTCACTCTCTCTCTCTCTTAAAATAACAATAGCCCCTACTGTGAAAAAAATATTTTGTGCAATTTCAAAACTTATGAAAAAGTTATATAAGTGGTTTCTGCTTTACCTTCATGCACAGCATGAGATATAAATAAAAGCATAAAGTTATTTTTACACAGTTTTAATTAGGACTAGAATTAATATGCAATTAAATATTTTCACATATTTGACAGTTTTGCCATTATTATACATATTTACAGTTTTACTACATATATTACATATTTTCACATTATTTAAAAATTTAAAAAATATTTTTAAGTAAATTGCCAGTTTTTACGCAAAACTACCCAATATTTTCTATTGTAGCAACCTGTTAGCCGACAGATGGTAAGTTTCATTCTAGCAACCTGTTTGCTGACAGATGGTAAGTTTCACGTTTTCAAGTTTCGCAACACATCAAAGCTGACAGATGGCAGCATCATACCAGCACCAATTTGCTTCCTCATCTCAGATGAGAGATGAGGAAAGCAGACTGAATCATCTGTCATTTAATTCATAGTTTCATGCCCAGTTTCTTTCTATATCATTTCATTCTCGTCATTGTTAGAAGTTTGTTTTTCCTATTTAAGTAGTTAAGTAAATCAACATGCCCCAAATTAAATAAAATTAACTATATCATCCAAATTAATGCCATTAATTAATAAGTTTCCCAATGAAGGACTGAGAACTCACGGAAATATTTTGATTTGTGGTGCGTGCACATTGGCTGTTTCTTTTGATCAGCGTTTTCAAGTTTTGCGACATTAAAACTGGAAAACATAAAAAAAAAAAGAAAACAGTGAAAAACTCTTTGTTGAAACAAAGGCTTCTTAGAGAAGTTCCAGGGAACAGTAAACAGGTCAGTTCAAATTTCAGTTCAATGGATTTATGCCATGCACTGGTGGGTTCAGATATCCCATTGTCAAAAGTAAACAATCCAATGTTTAATTTCTTAGAAGTTTCTTAGAAAAATACTGGTCAAATAATTTCAGATGAATCTAGTTTAAGGAAAATTACTTGCAGATGATGTATGACAAAACTATACTAAAAATCAGAGGGGAAATCGACGAGTTTCTTATTCAGACCTCAGTTGACAACACATCAGATGTGCATGGGAAATGTATCGTTGGACGCCTGAATGAATCAGCATCATCCTCAATCCTATACTTAATTATTTGTGAAGAACTAGCAACCACACAATTGCTAAATTTATCTAAATTGAAAAGTTGTGGATTTTATGGCCAGAGGGAGTAAAATACAATAAAGTACACTTATTGGTAACTGATGCTGCACCTTACACAATGAAAGCAGTTACAGCACTTTGTGTGCTGTTTCTCAAGATGATTCTGACTTGTCTTGCACATGGGCATCACAAAATTGCTGAAACAATCCGCTACAATTTTCCACAAACCGATTCATTGATTGCAACGGATAAAAAGATTTTTCTTAAAGCTCCCAGTAGAACCAAAAAGTTGAAAGAACTATTCTCAGATTTACTGCTCCCACCTTAGCCTGTATCACTTGTTGGAACACTTAGTTACAAGCTGCAAGATATTATGGAGACAACTTCAGCAAAATCAAGGAAGTAATGTCTCTGTTTGACTCGGACTATTCTGCTTCCATTCGAAAAGGACTGATACTTTATTCATGGAATTAACTTTCCTAAAGACACTGTTGGCTGTGTTACATTGGGCCATCACAGAACTTGAAACTTCAAGTGCTCTTTTGATAAATAATTTGAATAAATTTGAGGAGATGACTGAAATATTAGGAAAGGTATCCAGCAACATTGGAAGAATTAGAAAACACGAGATTAATAATGTCGTAAAAAAAATCAAGGCCTGGAAACCATTACAACTATAAAGATCATTATCCAGGGAACTTTAACTGGTAGCTGTGCTCTTTTAAAAGATAAGGAATTCTTGCCATTGAATATAGCAGGGTTTAAGTTTTTGCTCATCACCTCATGTGATATCGAGAGGTTGTTCGGTCAATTTAAAGGTACTTTTACAGAAAACAGGGAGCTTTGTTTTCGACAACTTGAAGTACTATGTTGTTGCTAGCTGTAATAGCAGCAAGTTAACTTGAAAACCCTGGCTTTGTGTAAAGTCATTTAAAAGTTGTAAAGTAATTTTTTAATTTCTTATGATTGTATAAGTAAAGAAATCATAGAAAGTTATTAAAAATATGAAAAGAAATACAGTGAAACTGTTATAACGTCCATCAGGGGACTTAAACATATTGGTCGTTATAGCTAATGGCTCTTATAAATGATCTGAAATAATACAGAAAAACATAATTTATACTTTAATATTTTTGGTATCTATTAAAAAGAACTTACGGTCTTCTTTTTATAGAGCTGTAGTAAGGAATTAATTGATCCAATAATTGTATAGTGTATGCATATTTTTTTACTTTTGGGTGTTTGACTGTGCTGATTGCATATGAAGCTCACAAATTGTCCGCCACGAATCCCATAATTTGGTCAAATAAGTACTGTATGCAGTAATTAATACATACATATGTGCACATAATCTCCAATTTCGGCTGACAGGTTAAAACACTACATGTTGTAATCACTTAAAGAAATCGTAAAGTGTCAGTTGCCTCACACTTTTTAGTTACATTTTTTGTACAGTTTTTTCTGTTGAATATACATGAAAGAGAAAGTCTCCATTTTCTACAACATTCATTTTGAAAACTTGTTGTAGTACTGCAGTTGATTCTAAAGCATTCACACAAAAAATGTGCTGCACTTCGTTTGCCTCACCATCCATTTCACTTTCCTCTTCATTATCTGGATTATTCTGAATCATAATTGAAGCTATGATATTACTGTTGGAAGGAGCTTCACTAGAGAGCAGATTTCTGTCTACAATTTTAAACTCATTCAGGATGCCCGCTCTCTCTCTTTGCCAAAAGAGATGCCATTTTTCTCAACCCATTTTGATAGTGGAAATTTATTTTCATCATCATGATCCTTTGCTTCAGTTGTTGAGTTCAAGCCGGTAAGTTGAAAACAATTTTTAATGGCTTGTTCTGTTACGTGACGCCAAGCTTTAGCCATCATTGTAATTGCATTTAACACAGAAATAGTGTTTGACACATTTTTCACCAGGCTTTCAATTACATCCAATTTCAGAAAAGTTTTTTTAAACTCGAGATGGCCATTATAGGCAGGCTCACCTTTATTTTCATCCTCGTTACCACGGAGTTCATTTATCATTGGGTTAAAGGTAATTTCGCCGGGACCAACATTGTTTGACTGTTACAGGCAAGTGCTCATTACATCCGAGGTTGTTATAAGCGAGTTTTACTGTATATCACATATTTTAGTGATTTTCATTTTTTCCCCTACATATTTCCTCATTTTTAATAAATATTTTATGTACATATTTTGAAATTTTTATTACATACAAATCCTAACCCCAGTACAATTGGGAAACTAATTTTCCCGAAGAAATAATATTTCATAAAACACATGGTAAGCATTGTAATGCTATTATTGACATATTTTCACTGTATTCCATGTAAGCACTTCCTTCAAAAAGTTTTAAAATTTACATCATCCTGGAGCGGGATTCCTGCTCCAGGATGATGTAAATTTTAAAGCTTTCTGAAGGAAGTGCTTACATGGAATACAGTGAAAATATGCCAATACTAACCCTAGTTATAACCATGCAGCAAAGAATCTGGATACCATGTAGCAGTGATGATGAAAAATATTGGATGGTGAACATTTTCTTAAGTAGCAAATAATATGGTTAGTTTTAACTAGCCATTTGGTTTACGTGGCCATTAAATATCTTAATAGTTGTATAACAATTATTTTAACTGTTTCACACGTTATGCAAGTTTTTGTGTCGAGTGCTCCTCTGTCTCGTATTTTCCACTGTTAATAAAATTTTCTAGTGCAGTAGATCAACAGTCAATGAATTAAAGTTTTAAATATTGTAATAGGCACTTACCAACCATGACATACTCTGGAAGAACAATTGTTGGTCCCAATGTTCAATAAATTCCATTTAGTCATTTTATAGTTGATTGCAGAGCTGCCATAATTTGTAGAATTAACTTTTTAAATGATCATATGGAACTCTAGTTCAGTTTTAAATGAATATGATATTTGGAGTTCAAAAGAGTCAGAATTTAAAAAACTATCAACAACAATTTTTTAAATCCTTATCATAACCATTAAATTCCTTATCTTCAGAATTTAAAAGACTATAAAAATTAACATCCTTATTGTTATATGCAGTCGTCAAATTTGGGAAATTGCTCAGCAAACAAGCAACAGAAGTCGTAAACAAAGACCTTTATGTTAGCAAAGATTTCGGACAAAGAGCAGAATATTATTAACAACAAGCACTCACAACAAAAAAGACATCCAGACTAGTTCCGACCCGTATTCTTCACGGTCATCTTCAGTGGCACAATATATGTTGTTCAATGTTGAACTATGTTGTCACATCTCGGTAAGTGCCTATTACAATACTTAATTCATTGACTGTTGATCTACTGCACTAGAAAATTTTATACAACAGCGGAAATTACGAGACAAAGGAGCAGTTGACATGAAAACTTGCATAACGTGTGAAACAGTTAAAATAATAGTTATACAACTATTAAGATATTTTCTTAAGTTTAACACATACTTGCCTCCTAAATTTTTTCTCAAGATGTCAAGTTTTGGGAAAACTTGGTATCCTGGAAAAAATTGCAATTCCCTGGCTTAGCCTCCGATTAGCATGCAGCAGGGGTGCAAAAAATTTTCAGGGCCCAATATTTTCCCAGAACGCAAATTTTTTGTCCGAAATTTCCCCCAAAGCTGTAGCAGATTTTCATACAAGTTTAAGTGAGTATTAGAGTGTATGTTGATGATTGAGAACCATCCTTAAAACCTATTACTTTAAAATTTGAAAAAAACAACAACTAATATTTATTTTAGATTCAAAATGTTAAATATAATCTTAGATTCAAAATGTCTGAAACATTTTTGGGTCTAGGTGAAAACAGTGGCTGGCAGAGAGGATGAAAAATAAACAGCTAAAAAAATTCTGTAATTAACTATAATTTATTTCATTCTAGCATTTCAGGCATCTAATTCTGCCAGATAATTTTACTGAATGAAATTTAAATTAGACATAAATACTTTGAAAAATGCATGGGCCATTCGCTTTAAAATGTCCGGAACCCCCAATAATTTTTTTAATTGGTGCCTATCACACATTCGCTGCCATTTGTTTCGGAAACGTTTTATTGGCGTGACTAATGGTTGTGTTGCACTTATTTTTCACGCCACGCTGTCTCCACCTTGGCATTAGCGTATGCCAACGGTAGCAGGCAGCATGTCACTATGCTCATAACCTCTTGTATTTATAATGACATGACATTTTTAAAAATGATTACCTGATACCGTGCAGTAAATTACTTTTATCTTTCTCGTTATATCTATCATTAATAAGCCAGTTTTTTCAGCAAGTCTTTTGTAAAAAAACATCCTGCTTATGTTATCGGTTAGTCCGGTGGTAAGTCCGTCCGCCTGTAGACACCATATCTCTGCAACTATTAGTTTGATTTGAAGAATTCTTTTGCATTGGGAAGCTTGAAATGTACGAATGATGATCTTTTATTTCGTTTTTTACGATGCATAATTTCGCCGCTAGAGGGCGTAATATGGCCTTACGTAACATTGATTTCTCAACTTGCATACCACTAATTATTAACAATATAACTATGGTTTGTAATGCAATCTCAATATTACACAGTCCAACATCAAAATTACTTATCTTCGAATACAGATAAAACACTTAAAATAATACATATAAATGCTAGATCATTACAAAACAAAATTACACTTTTAGAATCACTTATACAACTAATTTGCACACCACTGGATGTAATATGTATTACTGAAACCTGGTTTCCTACCTAGCATTTTACTATTCAAATTAATGACTTTAAGGTCTTCAATCTCAAACGTGAATGCTCAAGGGGAGGAGGGGTAGCAATGTATGTCAATAATCAACACCTATATTACTCTTTAATTGAAGAGTTTACATTTCTGAATAAAAATATTGAAATACTCACAGTCCAAAATTAATTTTACATTATTACTGCATGTTACAGACCACCTAATTCAGACTATAGGGGATTTCTAGTGATATTAAATAACCTATTTGAATTTGCAAATCTTACAAATAAAAAAACATTTATAATGGGAGACTTTAATATTGATATTTCTTGTAATAGCTCAATAACTATTCAATTTAACCAACTACTAACTACATCTGGGTTTCTGAATACAATTAATTCCTCAATTAGAATCACTTCCAACACTAATACTATAGTTGAGTTATCTATAACTAATGCTCCAGTTCAATTTACAACAGGAATATTACAACATGATATTAGTGATCACTTACCAATTTTTTTAATCTACTGGAAGGGAAATAAATTTAAAACTAGACCCATGCAAAAGTCGATGTATAAATTAAATCTTGATAAATTCAAAACACTTTTAGGAGCCTTAACATGGGAAGAACTTGAAATGTATGAATCTCCAAACTTAGCTTACAATGGGTTTTTCAAGATTTTAAAAGAAATCTATGATAAAGCCTTCCCAACAATTTTAAATAATACAAGATGGAGAAAGAAATTTTGCAAACCTTGGATTACTTCACATCTCTTAAATCAAATAAACAAGAAAGATAGGTTATATTCAAAATTTATTAAAACAAAATTACAAACTGATTTTAACAAATTTAAAACATTTCAAAATTCTTTAAATTACACTATTCTAACAGTAAAAAGAAACTATTATGCACATACAGTCGCTCAAAATTCTTCTAACCTGACTTGGAAACACTAAATACTTTACTTGGTAATCAAACTGGAATCACAACTCCTGAATACATATACAACAACATGCAAACAAAACTAACAGGAACACAAGATATTGTAAACCATCTTAATCATCATTTTATTTCTATTCTGCATACTCTTAAACAAAATTATTCAGTTGCAAATACTTTACTTATACAAAATTCGAATACAGTACACCTTCCTAATTAATTTTTCCTTACAGAAATTACATATTCCGAGCTGTTGCACATTTTACAACAAATTATAGCTAATACCAGTCCTGGCCATGATGATATTCACCCTATTGGAAACCTCAACGAACTATAGGGGCGCTGCGCAAACGTAAACAAACTTCTCTAGTATGGGTAACGTCGCACGTGTTTCCATAAAGTCGAATGTTAGAATGGCTGGTTTGTCGCTTTCAATCCTTGAAATAATGAAATTTGTTAACGCTTCCAAAAATTCAAGATGCATTAAAGAAGGGGAAGTGATTGTTAATGTAGGCCATATAATTTCTTGTGGAATTAAGAAGGAAGATGGAAGAGAAATTCTCATAGTTTCGCACTGCATTCAGTCCACGGCAATAACGTCGTCGCCTCACTCCATCAACGGTGTTTTAGATACAAGTAACAGTGAAATTTCTATAAAGTCATTTGAGTGCTCTTGTAAAGCGGGCAGAAGTGGAACATGTAAGCACTGTGTAGCAGTAATGCTTTACTGTAACAGGTAATTTTTATTTTTACATTTTCAGGCAAGTGATATAGTAATACCGACAGTGGTGTTCTAATCCGGATTACTATTAAAAGCTGACATTTCGTTTCACTTGACGTTTCCCAGGACCCATTTTCAATACTGTCAACAATAACATTTGTAATTTTTGAACATTCTGTTCCTAAAAGTGTTTGTGAATTGGTAATTGTTGATCATCATTGGGTTCTGCGTTTTTGAACCGATGACTGTTAACAGAACATTGCAAATCTTGTTCCATAATGAAGTTTAAATTTATACGGATAACAGCAATTATTTGTTTTCAAGATTATGTAGAAATGCGGATTTTTTAATTACTACTATGCAATAACAACATGCTGCCTTGTTTATTATTCATTCGAAGACGTTACTAGGTTAGTAGCATTTCACTGGAAGGATTTCAAATGCAAGGCACAAACGTTTATACTAACTTGTGAAAAACATAGCTGAAACCTTGGGAACGACATTGCGGGACACAACAATATGATTTGTTCTTCTTCACGGAATTCTCCATTATACAACTCTCTAATTCCAGAATGAATGCAAAAATACACCAAACTACGACAACTGAACGTAATGAGCGATCTACCAACAGCCAAGCATTGAGCCGAAAACGTTACCCGTACTACAGTAATTCTTCCTTTTGCCGCTAGAGGGAGAGCGGACCGCTGAGATTGCCAATTGCAATAAAATATGTTGCCAAAATATTTATAACACCATTATTAATAATCTTTAATTTAGTATTCCACACAGGAATTTTTCCAGATGCATTTTTGCCAATCTGTCCATATTTGCAAAAATTTTAGAAAAACTACTATACACAAGATTCATAACATTTACACTAAAATATAATATTATAAATAAAAATCAATTCAGTTTCCAACCCCATAAATCTACTGAAATTGCAGTCCTTTATTTTCAAAACATTATTAAAAAAATTGGCACTCAATACTATAACACTATCTATCTTTTTAGATCTAACAAAAGCATTTGACACAATAAATCACGAAATCCTTCTCCATAAATTACATACTCTAGGAATAAGGGGAATGTCCAATAACTTATTTAAAAGTTATTTAACAAATAGACAACAATATACAGAAATTAATCAATTCCGTTCCACTTTAGAGCAGTCACACTATGGAGTCCCACAGGGGTTGATTTTGGGCCCCTTCTTATTCAATTTATATATTAATGACATATTATAACATCAGAAAATGATCTCATACTATATGCTGATGATACAACATTACTTTTCAGTGGACATAATATAAATGGCATTATTACTAAAGCTAACACTTATTTACATCTTTACTCGAATTGGCTAACTACTAATGAACTGATAATTAACACTTCTAAAACTAAGGCTATGGTCTTCTCTAGATAGAGATCTGAATGAGGTCATACCATAAATTTATTATTGGAAAATGAAATAATTGATATGGTACCAGATGTTAATTACTTGGGAGTGAATTTTACCCCTGACTTAAGATGGAATAAACACATAGAAATGCTTTCAAATAAACTATCAAGAAATATTGGACTCGGTAGTAAACTATTAACAATTCTCTCAGTTAAAACACTAATTCTCCTGTATTACTCATTAATTCAGACCCACATTAAGTACTGCTTTTTATCCTGGGGTAAAACAACTAAAACAAACCATTAAAATAATTTTTGAAATCGTCATCACATGCGTAAGTTACGTTGAAAAATTATGAGCGGGACGTTTCGGTAGCAACTTCTACCTTCATCAGCCATGGAATGAGACACGTGGTAAAAGCGTCAGTTGTTGCCAGATTTCAAAATCCCTTTCCAAATAATAGGGATGTTAAAAGGTGCATCAGTATTGCAGGTGTTAGGTAGATTTCAATGCTTTCGCGGTATCTGAGGGCATGCCGATTGCTGAACGGGGCGATTCGCTTAACATTGTGCCAATCGGGAGCCGCGGACGTATTGCTGATGGTTAAAATTGAAAGGGAGGTGGAAGAGCTACCTTTCTTAACATCAGCGATATGCTCCATCAAACGCCGGTTTATGCTGCGGTAAGTACTACCAATATAGTAGGTAACGCCTGTAGAAGTGTTGATAAGGACAGAGTCGTTATCAACACTCGGGGAAAAAATAGTATTCCATAATCACAACGGAGAAATACTACTTGGCATATATGAACTGCTCCTATTTTCTTTCAAGAATAATTTCTTCCAGTTTGGAAAGAAATATTACAGGCAAACTTCAGGACTTTCAATGGGTTCTCCACTAGCACCTCTGCTAGCAAATTATTATGTACGTAAACTAGAGGCAAAAATCCTTATACAACCCTCAATATTTGCTCTCTATACATGGATGATGTCCTAATTATAGTAGATACTGTGGACCAATCTCTACCCTCTCAGATTCTGGCAGAATTTAACTTACTAGAAAATACCTTGCAGTACACCCTGGAGCTGGAAAAAGACCATAGCATGAATTTCCTTGATTTAACCTTGACCTCAAGAAAGGGGAGAACATTCACTCAGCTTTTTAGAAAACCCACCAACACAGGGAAGATGTTAGACTTCTGCTCATTCCACCCTGATTATATTAAATCGAATACAGCGAGACAATTGGAAAAAATTGAAGTCCTGGTCTCTTCAGCTACTCAAATAGATCTTCACAAAGAAGAATTAAAAGAAATATTGGCAGAAAACAATTACCCCTCCCCATATGTTGAGAAAATACTTAGACAAGTGCCAAAAAAGAAGCAGAAAATAAACAACTTCAAATTCACCAGCAAAATTACGTACCACAAGGGACTTTTCAAAAAACTGAAGAGGATCGGAGCAAAATAAATATCAGGCTTGCTCCAGATCTAAATAACAAATTAAAGAAATTCCTGCCAGCTTTAAAGCAGGAAGAAGTGGACATCCAATTGCAAGAAGGAGTAATATATTGCATCGACTGTAACTGTGGACTCAGCTATATAGGAGAAACAGGGAGAAGTTTTAAAGTCCGAATGAAAGAACACCAAGCAGCTATTAGGAACATTAGTAACAAAACAGGGCTAGACAGACATATACACTATCTACCAACAAGTAATTGGATACCTGTGATAACAAAGGAAAACAAAGTTTATTCACCTTCAATAGTTGGTGGAGTCCCCACGAGCGTAGATAACAGCTGCGACCCACAGGGGCATACTCTCAACCAGGCGGTGTACGACGGCTAGCGGTATTTTCTTCCACTCAGCTTGGAGAAGACAGGTCAGTTCCTTAACCGATTTCGGACGGTGGGGGCACCCCTTAAGTCGACGCTCCAACTTGTCCCAGAGGTGCTCAATAGGGTTAAGGTCCAGGCTCCGCACAGGCCAGTCCATTCGATTAACCCCATTGTCACCATACCAAGCCATGGTGGACCTCGCAACATGACAGGAGGCATTGTCATCCTGAAAGTAACATGGGTCCACCCCATAAAACTGCCACAACATAGGAAGCGCATGGTCATCCAAAATGGTGCAGTAGGTCTCGGCGTTGAGTCTACCAGGAATTGCGACCAAGGGTCCCGTGCCATACCAGGAGAAACACCCCCTCCCCCCTAGCATAATTTCACCACCGCCGAACTTCACAGTTGGCACAATACATTCCGGCAGGAGGCGTTCTCCAGGCAGACGCCAAACCCAGACCCTGCCATCCGAACGGTAGAAGGTGAACCTTGATTCGTCGCTCCAGAGATCCTGTTTCCACTATTCAGCGGTCCACTGTCGACGTTCTTTGCACCACGTTAGCCGAGCAGTACTATTGGACTTGGTGATCAAAGGCTTGTGGGTGGCAGCACGTCCATGATAACTGAGCAGATAGGCTTCCTTACGGATGGTATTCATCAAAAGAACCCTCCCGGATACCTGTTGAAACTCCTCGCGGATGTGGCCCATTGATTTGGTGCGGTTCTTCCGAATTTCTCTGGCCAGCACCCGTCGGTCTCCAACTCGCAGTTTTGTGGGTCTGCCGGGTTGGGGCACATTCCGACAGTCACCTTTCATCTTCCACTTGTCAATCACGTAGGCCACTGTCGATTTTAGGTACTTCAACTCGCTGGATATGTCCCGTATGGATTGGCCATTTCTATGATACCCGACGATTACACCTTTCTCGAAATCAGAGAGCTCCGAACTGCGTGGCATCTTGCATGCGACTGGTCGTGTTGTTGTTTCCCATACGATATTTAGCGGCGGCCATGACGTTTATCAGGACCACAGATATCGTCGATTGCAGGGATGTCCAATTACTTGATGGTAGATAGTGTACAAGCAAGTGGACACTCCATAAATTGGGACTCAGTAAGAATAATCGCCCACCAGTCAAACTTAGTAAAAAGGAAACTAGAAGAAGGGATCGAAATAGCAAGAAGTACCACAATTGACGATAATTGCAGTTGGACTCTTCCAACTGAGTGGCAGCAACTACTCCAGTGACGTAGTCCTGATGACAAACTAGGCTTTAGTTCGAAAATTTGACCACAAACTTTTTTGAATAATAACCTCTATAAGACCCGTAAAAATGTTAATTCCACAGTCCATTATTATATTAAACAGCCAGGATCACATTACACAACCTTGTCTGACTCCTGCACCAATAGAAAACCATTTAATACAACACCACTAACTTGTACACAAACTCTACTGCTAGCATACATGACTTTCACACTGTTAAGTAAATTTGCGGTAATACCATATTTTTTCAGTGCCTTCCAGAAATGTACCCCATTTACTCAGTCATAAGCTTTCTCTAAATCTATGAAGGCAGCAAGCAAGAACTTTTTTATCAACAGACAGATACTTTTCTATCATTATGCGCAATGCCAAAAAAATTTTACTGCAGCACTTACCATGTATAAAACCACTCTGTACATCCCACACCTTCTCTGTTGTAAGACCTCGTATCTTATTGATAACTTTTCCATACACTTTCCCTGGCACACTAAAGCAGGCTGATACCACAATAGTTCTTGCATTCAGTCTGATCACCTATTTTTCTCCTTATACAATGGAACAATGATAGCATCCTTCCAATCCTCAGAGGCCATTCCTATCACCCAGCAAGGGGCAGATCCAGGATTTTCAGGGGGGAAATGTCAGGAATAACCGAGGGACCTTTCTGATATTTTCCTGCAAAATGAAAAAGTGTTCTTAGTATGTCTATAAATTCTTCCAATTAATTAACAAAAGTAATATACTTTTAAATAATACTTTCTTTCACGAAAAAATATTCAATCTGTTATTAAAACCTAACAAATCGAAGCTTTTCTTTGGTTCCTGAGGAGGGAGAGCGTGCCCTCCGTGCCCCTTCTCTGGATCCGCCCCTGCTCACAGCACAACTGGCAAATTTCAGTTAACCAGTTAATTACAGAGTCATGGCCATATTTCAACACTCAGCAGTTATGCCATCTACTTTTGAAGATATTTTATTTAAAGCTTTACAAAACCTCTTCCATTGAGATCTCTCATACGCTTCCTTCTCTCACTGTGGCGTTATCTGCTTCTGCCTCAAAATCACCTTTGCTTTAATGTTTTAATAACTTACAGAAGTATTTACCCCATCTTCCACTTAACACATTAAATCCTCATATCATTTCTCCGATCCTATCTTCATACAACTTAGAACTATATTTCACCTATTTTTCCTGTCCTGTGTACTTCCACAGTGTGCTCCTATCTTTCTAAAAAGCTAATTATGCCTTACCACCTTACCCTTCCTATATTTTGCTTTTTTCTGATGAACTAGCTTTGCTGCTTCGTGCTTCTTAGTGATATTCACCCTCAGAAACCCTACCTTGCAATAAAAATTGGCAATTTCAAATTGTAGTACTAAATACATCTTCAAAATTTGTGTAATCCTGTATTTCATTCATAAGTGCGAGAAATCGTTGGATCTTAGAAACATTAGATCGCAATTCAACTGTATTATTAGTTATCCCAAATTATTCAGTTAATATTGAAAATTGTCTTGGTTCCTAATGACTGACAGATGCATACTTCCCAACTTTGGAAAATGTGCATCAGTAAAACTTTTGTGCAAACACCATTTACCACAAAACAAAACATAATTATATTAATAAACATGCAGTAAAAATCTCTGCATATGCCACAATAACTAAACTAGTAATATCTGTGTTTAAAATAATAATTTAAAAAATCATAAAGTAAAATCTTAATTTTGTTCAATGTTAGCCTTGCAAACCTGTGGTGTTTCAATACCAAACTAAACATTTCCTGTAAAAAGGAAATATTCACTTTAAAAGTACCTACACATTGCATTCAAAACAGTATGTTACATACCTTCTAATCTTCACCTTGTATATCAGGATTACACTGTATAACAGTGTTCGAATTACCCAGTGGTCCGCTGGCCAATGGCCAGCAAAACTTCCATCGGACCACTGAACTATTGATTTTACCGGCCCGGATGGCTAGTAAGTTTGTTTTTTCTTCTAATTTTTCAAATACCAAAAAAATTAATTTCTATTCCTTTTAGCTTGCTGCATAGTTTTTTTTAGGCTGCAAACTAATGATAGGTTTGAAAACAAATACTGGAGATAATTCTATTGAAGTGATACGTTATTTTCTACATATATTGTAAATGTCTTTAAAAAATTTTATTATTATTTTATTTTACGGACAAGTGGCCATTTTGGTGGACCGGTGGTTTGCAAATTCTAGTGGTCTGTTGGGCCAGTAGAAGATTTATTTCTAACACTGTATAATATTGTAATCACTTTTATGACTTCCATCACATGCTGCAGAAAATAGCCCTTCTTGTAAAAGTTTCACAACAGAGGAAGTTTGATCTAAAGCCATTTCCTTGGCAATCACCACCATTTTGGTCTTCCCACAGCCATAATGTTTGGCAGTTTCATCTTTTGGAAACATCTGCCGAAAAAGTGGCGGACCAGCATGACTGGCAGCACTGAATGGCACATTGTGTTGCATCAAAAAAGACGTAAACAACAATTCGGCACGAGTTACATTTCCTTGACTATTATCCGATGTTTTAAAAAGCGTAGTCAGTTTGGAGTTACTGTCAGTACACTTCACATTACCTTGGTGTTTAGGACCATTTATATGATAAAAAATATCATTTCTGCCTCCATGGGTAATGTTAAAATCGTTTTGGGAAATGTCGCAAAATGCAAATTTTGCACCTTTATTAGATTTCCTGATACACTGGAACTTTGCGGTGTATGCTTTCTTAAAAGTTTGAAAATAACTTTGAAATGGTATAATCTTAGTACTCATCTTTATAGATTTGCATAAAAGCTAAACTAACAACTCGCTCCTCCCGGTAATTCAACTCTACAACAAAGAAACAACACCACACACTAAAAACAACACACATAAGAAAATATTATTTTGCTGCTACAACAACATTGCTCAACGCTGTGCATGCAGATTTTACCCTTCTCTTTCATTGGCTGTGATTTCACTCCCAAGAGGAGACCAGTCAACTGCTACGATGAACTAACGTCTACAACGATTGAAATACTATAGCCGCTCGATCAGCGTTACCACTCGCACGATCAAGTTGGGCTGTGGAAATACAAAATGGGATGGCCACCATCGCAGACTCTGCACATGCATCCAGTGTCGGCACTCGGCACATCACTTGAGCACTCCCATGAAAAGAGAGCTACCGTACAACGTCATGAAGCCAATGAGTCAAAGATGACATCATTGCGTGACACAGCGCTCGTATAGTCCAGTAGAAAATCTAAGTGGATGATTGCAGGGGTTGAAATAATTTGATTGAGCAATCAAAATGTTAAAAAATCCATAAAAAAAGACCTGTATCTATAAATCAGTAAAAATTAAGCAGAAATCCATAAATTTTACGGATAAACTGTAAAAGTTGGCAAGTATGCAGATGTCACTCACAGCACTGATTTACAAGAAAAAGAGCAAAAAAGTATTTTAATAATTACTGTGATATGTCCATGCCTTGCAAAGTTTATGAAGGCATACTGGGAAAAAATCTTAGAAAAATGGTGGAAAATCAGCTGAGTAAGGGCCTCTATGAATCTTGGAAGCTGACACAAAATTAAGCTTCAGTATAAATTATTGTCGAGGTACCAGCTACTTTTGTGTGACATTGGCCAAAAGACATTCTCACTAGGTTTTGTTCCAGAATCCTTAAGTGCAATGACCAAGTGGAACCGTTTGCTGTGGTCTGCTCTGCTGCACTAGTGTACTTTACCAATTAAAAAGACACAAATAACGTTTTTCAAGGACTCTGGCATGGAATATGGTGGACCTACCACACATGAGAAAGATGGTCCACCAAGGAAATGACCTGGAAATGGACATGGCAATGGCATATGAGAAAGAGATCTCAGCTAGTGAGTGTAAGATTGATGTATGGAATACTAGAGGAATAAATGGAAAGATGCATGAGGTGATTGAAGAAATTAGTAAGTATAGATTGGATGTGCTGTGTGTAAGTGAAACTAAAAAGAAGGAAGCTGGGATAGAAGAAGTGAATGGAACTTGTGTGTGGTCTGGAGTGTTGGATACTGTGAGAGGACAGGCTGATGTAGGTGAGTTTTAAGTGAAAAGATGAAGAACAACTCAATTCATTACAGTTGCATTAGTGAGAGAATTCCTTGGATTCATTTGAAAGTGAAACTTCAAAGAATAGTAATTGTTGTAGTATATGCTCCTTGTGATTTGGAACCTTCTGATAGGAAGGAAGTTTTCTGAAATGTGCCAAAAACTGTTTTGTGACAGTTTGGTGAAAAAAAGAAAGTTATAATGGCAAAGGGATTTCAATGCTAAAGTTGGTGTGCAGAATGCAATTTCTGATAACATTCTGGGTAAGTTTAATGATAATGGTGAAAGATTAATTGAACTCTATGTTGAGAATAGTTTTTGTTTATCTAATACATTTTTCAACCACAAGTATATCTACACATAAACTTCAGAAAATCGTACTCTGGGACAAAAGAGTGTAATAGATTTTATTGTCTATAGTCCACGTCTGAAACACTTACCGTAGTTGTTGACAATCGTGTGATGAGAGGTGCGGATGTAGGCTCTGATCATTACTTGTTAGTGTCACAAATGAAACTGAATTTTGGTTGGAGAAAAAGATCAGGAAGAGTTGGAAAGAATAAAGGTTAAAAGGCTCGCTGAAAATCATCAATGTTACTTTAATTTACTCAGAGAATGACCAAAGGAGTTGAAGTTATGTGAGAGAGATGTGGAAAACAAGTGGACATGTTTTAAGAACTGTGTTGTTACTGTCGCTGAAGAGATCTGTGACACCATAATAGTGGGTAACGTTAGAGGTGATGCTTAGTGGAACAGCGAGATTAATTAAGTAGTAAAGAGAAAAAAAGAAGCATATTTGGGGATGTTGCAAGGTAAAGTTTCTGAGGATGAATATCACTGTAAGAAGTACGAGGCAGCTATGCTGGTTCTCCAGAGTAAGGCATAAAATAGGAAGGAAAAGGTGAAAAGGCATGAATTGGCTTTTTGGAAACAGTGTTAGAATTAGAAATAAATCTTCTACTGGCCCAGCGGACCACTAAAATTTGCAAACCACTGGTCCACCAAAATGCCCACTAGTCCGTAAAAAATAAAAAATAAACTTAAAGGCATTTACAATATATGTAGAAAATAATGTATCATTTCAATGGAATTATCACCAATATTTATTTTTAAACCTATCATTAGTTTGCAGCCTAAAAAGAAAAAACATACAACAAGGTAAAAGAAAGAGAAATTCATTTTTTAACTTGTGACAAATTAGAAAAAGAGCAAACTTACTAGCCATCCGGGCCAGTAAAATCAATAATTCAGTGGTCCGACGGAAATTTTACTGGGCAATGAATGGCCAGCAGATTGCTGGGTAATTCGAACGCTGGGAAAGATAGAAAAACTTTCTGGAAGTATATGAGACAGGGAAAATAAGGGAAATAAAAAATCAAGTTGTGTGAAGAATAGGAATAGAGAAATGATATGGGAGCCCAATGAGTTAAGTGAAAGATGGGGTGAATACTTCTGTGAGTTATTAGATCATGAAAGCAAAGGTGATTCTGAGGCAGAAGCAGATGATGTCACAGTGAGAGAAGGAAGTACAGGAGGGATCTCAAGAGCAGAGGTGTGTAAAGTGACTAAAGTCTAAAATCTCTTCCGAATGGTAAGGCTCCGGAAACAGACGGCATAACTGCTGAGATGTTAAAATATGGTGGTGATTCTGTAATTGGCTCATTAACTGAAATTTGCCAGATGTGCTGGGAGTTAGGAATCATCCCTCAAGATTGGAGGAATACGTCATTGCTCCCTTGTATAAGGGAAAAGGTGATCAGACTGAATGCAAAAATTATTGTGGTGTTAGCTTGCTGAGAGTGCCAGGGAAAGTGTTTGGAAAGGTCATTATTGGCAAGGTGCGAGGTCTGACATCAGAGAAAGTGTGGAGTGTTCAGAGGAGTTTTATGCCTGGTAAGGGCAACACTAACCAAATTTTGCATTACGCATGATGAACAAAAAGTAACTGTCTGTTGGTAAGAAAGTTTTTGCTGCTTTCATAGATTTAGCGAAAGCTTATGACTGAGTAAATAGGGTACTTTTGAGGAAGGTACTGAGTAAATATGGTATTACTGAGAATCTACTTAATAGTGTGAAAGCCATGTATGCTGGCAGTAGAACTTGTGTACAAGTGAATGGTGTTGTCGTATTAAAATGGTTTTCTATTGGTAAAGGAGTCAGACAAGGTTATGTAATGTCACCATGGCTGTTTAATATATTTATGGATACCTGCATGCATGATGACAAAATGGACAAAACAGGTTTATGTTTTGGAAATATCTGTGTGTGCAGATTGCTGTATGCTGATGATACAGTTCTTTTAGCAGAGAGCAAAAGTGACTTGCAGAGTATGTTGCCACGAATGTATGAAGTTTGTATGAAATTCAAACAGTGTATAAATAAGGGAAGAAAAAAAGTTACGGTTTTTGAGCAAGGAACTGGTAGTACTGAATGCAAGATAAGTCTAAATGGCAAAGTAATTGACCAGGTGAATTAGTTTGTGTATTTAGGAGGCATGTTTGACAGAGAGAACAAATTAGATGGCAAAATTAGTAGGAGAGTTAATTCTTCACTGAAAGTCATAGCTGCCTTAGAAGGATTTTAGAGGAATGATGGGTTCTCAAGAGAGTCCAAATGGCTGTGTGTGAAAGTGTAATTGTTCCTACTCTGATGTATGGCAATGAAACGTGGGTACTGCAGAAAAGACATGGGAGCCGTTTGTGTGTAGGAGAGATGTGGCACTTACTGCAATTGTAAGTTGTCGGCAATTTGTGGCAAGACACTCTCTGATCATGTGAAGAATGAAGATGTGTTGCCATTGTGAGGCAAAATGTTGTCAGTAAGGTGGAGACTAATATTCTCAAGTGGTTTGGCCATGTTGAAAGAATGAGTGATGAGATGCTTACTAAGAAAATATTTTTACCCCAAGTGGTGGAAAGGAAAAGTAGAGGAAGGCCAAGGAAATACCTGCATGAGAAAAAAATTATGAGTATGAAGTACAGATGGTCTTGTGTACATCGTGTGATGGATATCAGTGAAACTCAAGCTGTGTGCCAAATTTGCTGTAAATGGAAATGTTTCATACAGCAACAACAAGTAAATAATCAGTTAAACATTTACCTGGTAAATTATCTTTCTTTGTGAAGCTAACCTCTGAATCTCAGAGAATAGCATAATGATATGTATGTATGTAATCAGCTGAGTGAATGACGTGGCTTCTGGCATGGTGAGGGAAGTCAGGATGATATTTTGTACTCAAACAGCTTACTGGAAAGTATCATGAGGTGAAACAAGATTTGTATATAGGGTTTTGTTGACTTTAAAAAGTCTTTTGACACTAGAAAAAAGTTGTGCAGTGTATCAGAAAGTTACAATGGAAAAACCAAGTTGCTGAAATCAGTTAAAAGCCTTTATACCAAAAATCTTGCAATTGTCTCATTTAAGGGGAAGTGTGGGTATTCAAGTATAACTCAGGGCCAGGGCAGAGGTGTGAGTTGTCTGCAATTTTATTTTAAATTTTAATGGATAAGCATTAAAGTAACTTATAAACGGATGTCAAAGTATCAACACTTTGTTGCATAATGATGATTTAGTGTAAATATCTAAGAGTGTCAGTAACTTGCCAGTATAATCTTGATCAACAGAGCAGGACTTGTTAAGAATTTGAAATGAGTTCAGGTGAAGGTGCTTAAAAAGGAAACAGATTTTAACTATTTGACTGCAGCAATTGACAAAACAAGAAGGCTTTCAGTACCTTAAATACTTAATGGGAATTATAGAGGATAAATTTATTAAGGTACATTACCTCTCAAATTTTCAATGCCGCCCCGGTGGCGCAGTGGTCTAAGCGATGGCCTCTGATCATTCGTCCGTAAGGGGTCCGGGTTCGAATCCCGGTTAGGCATGGATGTTGTGTTTGTCTTACGGCACTGGCTCTTTCCCTTCCCTGGAACCAGTGACCCTAAATTAGGGACAGGTGACTGCTTATAGCCCATTGAGTTGCTCACGGTGGTCGTTAAACCTCCATCAAAAAAAAAAAAAAAATTGTCAATCATCATGAGGAGTACCTGCATCTTACTACTTCCACAGGACTGGCGACCAAGCTTGGTAGATTTGCCATCCAGCATTGCTGTTGATGTTGCCACCTGATAAATGTAAATTTCCAGGGATTCCTTTAATTTCCGGATAATTGCGTGGGGTTGATGCTTGATAATTTGTATGGACTCCCATTCCATTTTGTGGCCGGTTTGATGTATGTGCCCGTCTAATCCTGTTTTATTTGAAATATTCTTTATTGCTGCTTTTTGTTCATTAATTCTGGTGGTTAACCTTCGTCCTGTTTCTCCTATGCCTGGTAAAACACATGAACACTCTATTTAATAAATAACTCCTTCCTGGAGTAAAGTATTTTCTTCTCTTTGTTTTAGGGATAATAAGTTTTCTTTTTTTTTTTTTTTTTTTTGTTTGTTTGTTATTTAAACCTGGAGCCAACCTGATTTTATATCTATTGCTGATTTTCTTTTGTTTTCCAAACAGTCCCTTGTGGTAAGTAGCTTTTCTTGTGAATAAATAGTCAAATTTCTCTTTATTTTTTACCGTAGTGCTGGTTCTATTCTTAGTAGAATTCTCTTTCAATAGATCATATATTTCTGTTGAAGGGTAATCATTTTCTAATAAGATTGACTTTAACTTATTTTTGTTTTTCTTTAGCTTCTGAAAATGAATACAGCTTTTCAACTTTTTCTTTAAACTATAAAACTACGACTTACGTTCTGTTAGTTCACTAAACGAACCAGCCGAACCATTAATACATGCTTTATGTTACTCTTTAGTATCTGTCAACAAAATAATTGTGACAGATGTAATACTGTTTCCCATGTTATTCATGAAAAAGTTGACTACCCACGGGAGCATGTGATATATAACGAAATGCATTAGAACTTTAAGTTTTCAAATAATGGAATTAATGTCATTAATATGTGCTTACCTGGTTTCAGTTCTGTTGCATAATTCACATCGGACTATTGTTGTAGCGCTTAATATTCTTTATTTCATTTGGAAAGGTTGCATGTATGATGAATAGTGTGAGGTGAAATCTTGAACTGAAGTAAAATTATGATTAGAAGTAAAATCGTGAACTGAAGTAAAAACACGAACAGCAGTAAAAGACTCGTAACTGGTTGTCACTGTGGACAGCACGAAGCAAAAGAACATTCTATGAACCAACAACAAAGAAAATACCATGCAACAAGAAGGGGTGAAATGATAATATTTGAACGAAGAAATCTTGTGACAGTGAGCTTATATTGAAATCAAACCCTATTGTTAAGATTAAAAGTATTTACCAAAGATTTTTTGGATGACTTCACAAAAGTATGCCATAACATCGAACAGATGAAAAACTAGAACAAAGGAACAGAACCACTCAATGAAAAAACTTTCAGTACTCCTGCAGGTAATACGCCCAGACTAGTTTTGACTATTTCTCATTGTAGTCATCAGTGGCAGCTCGTGGGTTCAAAAATAGGGTGTTGCACATATATCGTTTTCCTTAGAAACACTACTCGCGAGCACTGGTTGTTGATTTTTTTGTTGTTGGTGGTGGTGTACTTGGAAGGGGAGGATGCTGTGCAGGAGGAGTTTAACATTATTAAAAGCAACGTAATGTAGCAACAAGATACTTTCTACATAATTACCATATTCCAAAATTTCAAATTACGTAATAACAATTAATGGATAAGAACATGAAATCAGTTCTTACCATAAGTTATTTGAAGAGAAAGTCTATCCTTCTCTCTTTCTGCGTAGCGAATTTGTCAATAACTCTCTGGTTGAAGTCGGGAATATCTATGATAAGATCCTTTTCAATAGAAAGCATGACCAAGGCTGACAACCTTTCCTGTGTTATTGAGTTCCTCAAAAATGTTTTTATTCGTTTTAAAGTGGAAAAACACCGTTTTGCTTCCACTGATGTCATAGGAATTGTTAGGATATGTTTCAGTAATATGTAACATTCACTAAATGTTTTTCCTAAATTGTTCTTCATGAGGAACTCGCATAAGCTAACACCCCCTGAGAGTGATCTGAACTCTTCTGCGCAGTAGATGGACAAAAGTTCATGGCAGTGTTCCATTTTATCTATAAATGGATACACACACAGCACACACTGTTTTCAATGTCTCTGCTGGGAATTTAGTGGCATAATGAGGGAACATTTGTGGTAAAAATAACAAAGCTGCAACTAGATGCCATGTGAAAGTAAACCTTTCCTTAGCCGGAGAAATAATGACATCACAGACTTCTTTTTCTTCTCTCATCCACTCAAAGCAGTCAGTTTTCCGTTTTTTAAAAGAAGCAGATGTATCCTGTGTCGTTGCACTCTCATCAACATCAATTTGTTCCCTAATTGTCACTGCATTTGTCTCAAACACAGTAATAGCTTTCTTTGCTGTAGAGGGATCAAGGTCACTTTTTTGAAGTTGACCGAACAAAATTTCCACAGGAGGCATGATTTTAGCAAAAAATGAAAGCCAAAAGCTGAAGCTGTAACTTGTAGGAACCTTTAAATGACCATTAGCCTGGCAAATAGTACTTTGATTTTTAATGTCATTAGACTTAAGAATGGTCTTCAGGGATTCGATAATATCTCTATTTTTATCAAAAACCATATTGACACTGCGTGAGAGAAAATTCCATCTTGTAGGGGAAGCTTGGGGTAAACGTTTTTTCACAACCTGATCAAGTACTGCAGTTCGTTGTGAGCTATTTGAAAAAAACGTACAGATGCCTTGCAAACTAGAGAAAAAAATTCGTGCATTTCTATTTATAGAAGCAGCTTTCATCATAACTAAATTTATTTGATGAGCATAACAATGTATGTATTCAGCAGCTGGATAAGATTCCTTCAAAACTGCTTGCACACCGTGGGAAGAACCGGCCATAACAGATGCTCCGTCGTACGTCTGTGCAATTAATTTTTCGGGATTTTCATTAATTTTATGTTTCTTCAGCTCTTCTAGGAAACAAGAAGCCAAGGTTTGTGCGTCATGTTGTGAAGGAGAAATAAAATCCCAAAACCTTTCAACTGGTTTTCCTTTTACCACGTACCGGTAAACAATGGTCATTTGAAATATATTTGAAATGTCACTTGTTTCATCTGCAATGATGGCAAAAAACTGTGCTTCTTTAATTTCTTTTGTTATTTCATCATGACACACTTCTAACATTATTTGCAAAATTTCATTTTAAATTGTTTTCAATGTTCCTTTAAAGACAGTTGCGTTTTCTAAATGAGTTTTTAATGCAGCATCTAGTTCCGAACAAAAATTAACCAAACCTTTAAATATTCCAGGGTTAGATGATGTTTCAGTTTCATCATGACCTCTCAATGCTAACTCAAAAACCCCACAAAACCTAACACAATTTTTATATTTGCACTTTTAAGGTATTAAACCCCTGCAAAGTGCGCATAGTTTACGTGCAATTCATAAATGATATACTATTAAAAAGCACCAATCACTTACCCTAAAGATCATGGTAATTTCCATCCACAACACACTTCCAGCACGTCAATTATCGTAATGTTGTTGGCCTTCAAAGGTTTACAGACATCTTGCTTACGATTCCTGCGGTTGAAACATCGTATTTTTTTTTAAGCCATATGAGATGTAACTATAAGCTTATCAATTCCATAAAAACCACACAAGCATACTACTTATTCATACAATTCAATTAAAAAACTATCTACATATTTACACAACATTACATTCCTAGGTGGTTAAACCTTTTAACACTTCCTTTTTGACCCTGCTGGCGGAGGTGATCCTATTCTTTTTCAACATTTGTTCTGGTTTTTTGGACATCCGGAGGTTGATATTTTGATTTTGCCAGGGTTTGGGATAATTTCTCATATTATTAGCTCATCGGTTGGGAAACGGGAACCGTTTGGGACTTTGGGGATAATTTACGCAATAGCTGGAATTGGGGGAATTGAAAAAGGTTTAACCACCTAGGAATGTAATGTTGTGTAAATATGTACATAGTTTTTTAATTGAATTGTATGAATGAGTAGTATGCTTGTGTGGTTTTTATGGAATTGACGAGCTTATAGTTACATCTCATATTGCTTAAAAAAAAAATACGATGTTTCAACCGCAGGAATCTTAAGCAAGATGTCTGTAAACCTTTGAAGGCCAACAACATTACAATAATTGACGTGCTGGAAGTGTGTTGTGGATGGAAATTACCATGATCTTTAGGGTAAGTGATTGGTGCTTTTAATAGTATGAAAAGTTTTAGAGGACAATGAAAAGGTTAGGCATAACAGATATGTTTTAAATATTTTAATAAATTGTGTTATTAATCATTTGACCACTCACATTAACAAACACGAGGCTTCAGAGAAGCACATTAAAAATGTTTTAAAATTGTCACTTTTTGGTGCTGTCAATATAGCTGAACAGTTAGTTTTGTTCAGCTATATTGACAGCACCAAAAAGTGACAATTTTAAAACATTTTTAATGTGCTTCTCTGAAGCCTCGTGTTTGTTAATGTGAGTGGTCAAATGATTAATAACACAATTTATTAAAATATTTAAAACATATCTGTTATGCCTAACCTTTTCATTGTCCTCTAAAACTTTTCATCTATATGCTGTGTCTAACTGTTCAGCTATATTGACAGCACCAAAAAGTGACAATTTTAAAACATTTTTAATGTGCTTCTCTGAAGCCTCGTGTTTGTTAATGTGAGTGGTCAAATGATTAATATCTGTCATGCCTGATTTTGTCCACGAATCCTCGCCTCCAAACAATAAACATGGGAAACAAAATAGTGCATTACGTCACACCCATACAACCACTCATTATTTACGTAGAATTCTCGTTTAAATCGTCGCCTACCAGTTGTTATGTTCTGGACAATATTCAAGTCAGGTAATGGCCGTCCAAGTTTTCGTATACTTTGTTTTTCTTCATAGGAAAGTCCAGGAAAAGTATTTGATAAAAGATTTTCAACACTATTCATTTTAAATTTGCAAAAAAAAAAAAACATTAATTTATTAATAAAAACAAAGCTAATAATGTATGTTTCATTGGCACAATAAAAGAATAACGAATTAGAAAATTAACAAATACTACACAGCACACACATAACCTCTCCTGAAACGCAAACGTCCGCTGTCATGCACATGGTGACAAGACAAGAACGCGGAGCTCATCTGCGGGTTTCAGGTTACATGTGATCTCGAGAGCAATGGGTTACTGCACATGCTCTAGCGGGAGAAAAGCGAAACGAGGTCACTGGTAGTGGGGGTTGCCAAGCATTTGCAACCACCACATATCTACTGATTGGGAATGCAACAACTGGGTCTAGCATTTCAAGTCATACCTAGGACATTACGGAGTCGGGGTCGCAGCTCGACTGCAACACCCAAGCAAGCGACGGCTAGCTCATACACTACTCCCAACATCACATCGGTTATTGGATTGTTTGAGTTGACTGCACTATTTATTTTTGACAGATTTCAAGCTAAATAAACCAATTTCTCATTAAAAAAAAATTAATGTTTTATTAACAAAATATTATTTTTCTTTATAATGAAACTGGTTGTTGCGCAACACTGCAACCTGATCACCGGCCGCCACTGGTAGTCATTATCAGTGGGTACATACGCGTTGAACGTCCATTGTTAAAAAGCTCAACTCACGTTGCATTCACTTTCGGACGTGTCAGAACAGTGCCACGTTGACGTCATGTTGCATCACTCAGATTGTTCTTTTCTGCGCAACTTTTATTGCACTGCTGGTTGAGTGTTTTTGTATTCATGCACTCAAACACGTGTCACATATTTCGTGGATATATGTTGGCGTCATCTGTAGTCAAGGAAATCTATAATTGTTATTAAGGAACTCTATATTTGAACTTTGGTTTGCATTTCTGTTAAACTATTGTTTACTTTCTTGTTCAATTAGGTATTTCCACGGGTAAGGTAGTTCAATATGGGTGTTATTATTACAGTTGTGTTCTTTTGTTTTTTCAATAACAAGTGCTTCAGAGGTTAAGATCTGACTGTGAGTTTGATGAGAGGTGAGTATTTTTGCATTTGTCCAGTCGAATTCTGTATTATTTGCTATACAAAACTGCATCAGAGAGGTTTTTTCTTCTTTATAGTTCCAATTTTTTATATGTTCATTCAGTCTGGATTTGAATCTTCATTTGGTGCTACCGATGTAAATTCTTTTATTATTTGTTTCATTATCATAATTGCAGCACGTCGGAATAGTGCATACTCCAGCATAATCAAGAATCGATTTCGTTATTTCTATTGGTTAACAGCATAGCATTGTCAATTACAGTTTCGGCAAGCTGCATGTCATGTTTCTTACATTCATCTTTCAGAATGCTGGTGATGGGCTGTATATATGGAAGAGATCCACAGTATTGTTGACTTTTTGTAGGTTTAGATGTTCTGGCAGTAGATGACTTTTTAATATTTCTGTATGTTGAGTTGATCAAGCTTACACAATATCCAAAAGATCTTGCAGTGTTTTTAATCCAACGTATTTCTTTTCTTTCTTTGTTCTTATCAGAGGAATGTGTAATAGCCCTTCTAACGTAATATTATAGATGGATAGTAATGGTTAAATTTATCAATAAAATTGTTTAATTTTTCATCAGAATGTGGCCAAAATATCAGGATATTGTCTACATATCTCAAATATAAATGAGGGAGATCATGGTTTGTATCTTTCAGTAGGCCATTCTCTATTTCTTGTAGCACAACTTCAGCAAGGAGGCCAAATATAGGTGATCCCATAGGTGCTCCTTTTAGTTGTTTATAGATTTGTTTGTCATATTGAAAATAGTTACTGTTATGTAGGAAGTTTAGAGCATTGATGATACTGGTTTTCTCACTATCCGGGATATTTTCTTCGCTAAGCTTTTCGCGAATGATTTCAATAGATTTTTCAACCTGCGTATATGAATAAAGGTAAACGACGTCCAGACTGAGCATGATGAAATCAGCAGCATTCATAGACTTTATTTTCTCAATCACTTTGATGGAGTTATTGACAGTAAATGCATGTTTGTTGTAAAATTGCTTCAGGTATTGGAATAATGCTCTTTCCTGATGGATTGTTGGAGCCTTATTTTTGTTTAGAATTGGTCTTATTGGTGCATCTATTTTATGGGTTTTAATTTTTTCAAAGATGTGGGGTAGTGACACACCCACTGGAGGATAAGCCTTTTGCTTAATATGTAATGGTAACTCACTGTGGTTCTTCAGTGTTGCTAATTGTTGAATAATATTATCTGTAGGATCTTTGTCAATGTTCATCACAGTTAAGTCTTCGATTGCTTTTATCATTTTCTGATGGTGTTCTGTTTGATTCATGATGATTAGTTGTTTTGATTTATCTGCTGTTATACATATTAATTTTTATTATTTATTATTTGGGATGTAAGGTCCGGTGATGCGTACCATCACAGCCTCTCCTTGACAAATGTCAACCCCGCCTTCACGTGGTGCATCCTGTTCCCACTATAGGGGCTCTGACGACCGCCAACCAATAGCGGTATAACTATACCATCGGGATTAGAGAAAATGCTATCCCACACTCACCAACCCGCTTGGCTAGCATGGCGAGTTATGGCCAAACCCCTCCAAAATGACTCCACAACTTAAATCTTGGCCCTCAGTCTCCGGCAGCTGGAATGTACCTGGCCAAGGCAGCGGCCAGTGCGACATGAAGGCAGAGGGTGCTAAGAATCCCCGGAGAACCGGACTTGGCTGCCATCTGATGCTGACCTTGGCTACATATAATAGACGCTCCCTATCTTCTGATTCAAGGCTTCTTGAATTGGAAGAGGAACTACAAAGGATCAAGTGGGACATCGTCGGACTAAGTGAGGTAAGGAGAAAAGGAGAAGATCTCATTGAACTGAAAAGTGGACATCTCTTCTACTATCGTAGGACAGATACTGGCAGAACTAGTGGTGTTGGATTTATAATAAACAAGAAACTGAAGGATAAAGTTGTAGAAGTTGAAAGTTCCTCTGACAGAGCTGCATGACTCGTTATCCAACTCTCGAGAAGATACCAGGCTCAGATTATTCAAACTTATGCACCCACCACAAGTCATCCTGAAGAAGAAATTGAAGAATTTTATGAGGAAATTTGTCATCTAAATAATAAAGGTAAGCAGCACTTGAAGATAATTATGGGTGATTTCAATGCAAAAATAGGGCAACGGGAACAGAATGAAACTTCAGTAGGTAAATTCGGTCACTGCAACAGAAACCAGCATGGAAATACTCTCGTTGAGTTTGCAGAGGCAGAAGGGTTTTTCATCTTGAACTCCTTTTTCAAGAAAAAGCCACACAGGAAATGGACATGGAGACATCCAAATGGGACGACAAGTGAAATTGATTTTATTATGTGTAACAAAAAATTCATCATAGAAGACTGCAGTGTGCTAAACAAGTTCAACACAGGTAGTGACCATAGATTGGTGAGATGTAAGATGCACCTCAACACTAAACTTGAACGTAGCAAGCTCATACGACAAACAAAATGTATTGACATAACCAACCTTAAAAAACACCATAATACCTTCAAGTTGGAACTGAAGAACAGATTCTCTGCTTTGGAAGGCCTAACGTCGGAAAAAGTGGATAATTCTGAAGTTAACAGAAAAGTAACCAAAGCTCTTATGGAAACAGCAATAAAACTAGCTGGGTCTAAGAACAAGTTGCATGTGAACAAATTATCAGGAAAACCCAAAATGTTGATGCAAAAAAGAAGAGAGATGAGGACAACTAAAGAAGATGTGACTTCCAAAGTGGAATATATAGAGCTATGCAAGACAGTACGAAAGAGTATCACTGAAGACGTAAGGAAATTCAACTGTGAACTAGTGAGGAAAGCAATTGAAAACAACCAAAGCCTAAAGATAGCAAAGGGACATCTTAGTAAGGGAAGAAAACAGATTATGGCACTGAGAAAAGTAGATGGTTCTGTAACAAGAAATAGAGGCGAAATTTTGACAAGAGTGAAAGATTTCTACTCCAAATTATATGAAAGGGATAATACATGTACTCCAGACATCATGAAAGGTACCAGTACCAGAGTTCTCCCAGTCCTCCCAACAGAAGTTGCACATGCAATCAAGAACATGAAGCGGGGAAAAGCTCCAGGAGAAGATGGAATTACTGTAGACATCATACAAGAAGCAAGTGGAGAAATCGAAACAGTACTCGCCCAAATTTTCACTCGATGCCTTAATGAAGGGAAGATTGCTGAGGATTGGAACAATGCTACAATGATCCTGCTACATAAAAAGGTGACATTGAGGATCTCAGGAACTACAGACCTATCGGCCTCCTATCAGTGGTTTATAAAATCTTCACTAAAGTTCTTTCACACCGCTCGAAGGTAACACTGGACATGGCTCAACCGAGAGAACAAGCTGGATTCAGGAGTGGCTACAGCACAATAGATCATATCCATGTACTGAGAGAACTAATTGAAAGAGCAAGGGAATATGAACTTCCATTGTGCATGGCTTTTATCGATTATGAAAAAGCCTGTGATTCGGTGAAACCATCAGCAGTTACAATGGCTCTGAAATCCTGCGGTATTGAAGATGCATACATTAATATTATTAATAACATCTATGAAAATGCAAGTGCAAAGATTCGGCTGTTTGAAAATACAACACACATAAAAATTGGAAAGGGAGTGAGACAAGGTGACACCATATCTCCGAAGCTCTTTAATGCCACATTGGAAAATGTCTTTCAGTCACTGAGCTGGGAAAACAAGGGGATAAAGATTAATGGGGATTATCTAACCCACCTTCGTTTTGCTGATGACATAGTCATTTTTGCAACTACCCCATTAGAGCTGCAGAGTATGATCCAGGAACTTGCTGACAAGAGTAAAGAAGTGGGATTAAAAATGAACTTTCAGAAGACAAAAGTGATGTTCAATGCTTTTACAAGAAATGAAGATTGATTGATTGATGGAGAAAAGCTGGAGATAACAGACAAGTATGTTTATCTTGGATAGCAGATATCAAGTGAGGGTCACATTGATGAAGAAATTAATCAGCATACAAGACTTGCCTGGAGAGCTTTTGGAAGAAACAGCTTAATTTTCAAGAGCAATATGCCATTATGTCTTAAAAGAAAAGTGTTTGATCAATGCATCCTTCCAGTGCTTACGTATGGTGCAGAGACGTGTACCTTAACTAAAAGAGACATACAAAGGCTGCAGACAACTCAAAGCAGCATGGAGAGGTGCATGCTTGGTGTAACCAGGAGAGATAAAAAGAGGAACTCGTGGATCAGAAAAATGACAAGAGTGGAAGACATCATGATCAGAGTAAAATTCCTGAAATGGCAATGAGCTGGACATACTGCCAGAAGGACAGACCATCGATGGACAGCCGAAATTTTAGATTGGATTCCAAGGGACAGGAAAAGACCCAGAAGAAGACCACATGGGAGATGGGTGGATGAAATTCGAAAGTATACGGGAGTGACATGGAGGAGACTGGCACAAGACAGATCGTTGTGGAGGAAACTTGGGGAGACCTTCGTCCAGCAGTGGATTGATAGTGGTTGGCAATGATGATGATGATGATGATACATATTATTTTGGGGTTATTTCTAAGTTCAAGAAGTTTGTGCCTTTCGTATTTTATTGGTTGTTTATTATTATTATTTTTCATGTTATTGATTGTTCTAACAACTTTATACCTTGTAGGGTTCTGCCTGGATTTTGAAAGTATTTTGATGATATCTTCCACCTGTGGGATGATAATTTCAGTTTTAGGTGGTTTAACTTTGTAGGCAAAGTTGATGCCTCTATTGAGGGCCTTTCTTTGCAAACTAGATCATTCTTGGTCAGAGAAGTTAATGAATCGTTGTTGTGATCCGTTGTATATATTTTTTTTATTGTCGGTTAAATTCTTATCTCATATTAAACTTTCGATTTTATGGAAATGTCTTCTTTTGCAGTTTTGTTGTAGTCTATCAACTATGGCAAATATTTTAATGAATTCAGTTTTTATTTCACTGCAGTCATAGTGCTCCATGCACTGGTTATGAAGTTCATATGCTCTCTATGAAGTTCATATGCTCTCTTACTAAGTCTGTCAATATGTGTTCTTTTATCTCTGATATTTGCCTTTAGTCTTTTAATCTCACAGGTCTTTAAGATACTTCTATCTTTATAATTTATTGGAGAGTTTTTGATCTGTAACAATTTAGGCATGATTTCGTTGTTCTTACAGGTCATCAAAAAATCTCAGTGTTCAACTTCTGTACATTATGTAATTTTAGTTTTCTTGAATTGCTTAAAGCATTTTGTTATGTTTCCTTGTAACAACACAACGTCTTCAGTAGATGTTCCCATTGTTTTTCTGTCTTAGCAACGCTAGGCTTAATCTTAATCTTCAGTTTCACATAGTACGACTTATGTTCTGTTAGTTCACTAAACAAACCAGTTGAACCATTAATAGTCAACTTCTTCATGAATAACGTGTGAAACAGTATTACTTCCGTCACAATTATTTTGTTGACAGATACTAAAGTGTAACATAAGCCACATATTTATGATATTATTCAGAACAAATACTGTAAGTTCATAAATGCCTATTGTTTCTTCTTTATTATAGTCATGAAACACTACTAGGTCTGAAAGGTCATCTGCTATGTAATCTATGAGTTTGTTCAGGTTAATATTCGTATGCATTGACACTACATCCAAACTAGCCATGGAAGGGTTTTCTAATTCAGGAAGTTCTTCTAGTTTTCGTAATAGCTCTTCAGTGTTCTTTATCAGTGTCTTAGGTTTAGGAAGCAACTTTGATAAATGAAACAGTAAATAATAATTCAGATTGGATAGAAGAGAATATTTTGAATCAATGATAGGCCTGATAGATTGCCCTTCTTTATAAAGTTTTAGCAAACCATACATCTGCGGCGTACAATGGGAAACTTTTGAATAATTTTTGAGGTTTTCACAAATGATATTCTTCTTCTTAAGTGAGTTGAGCAATTTTCTATAATTTCCGATTGTTGATTCTGGCGGATTGCTATCTATTTTTTCCTATATTGGCTTACTTAGATCTTCTTCCATCTTTAAGCAAATAATCTTCTTTTTTAATTAGGGTTATTTTCTTGCTTTTATCTGCTCTAACTGCTACTGTTTCTGAGTTCTTTTTTAACTTATTCAGGGCCATTCATTCTTCCTTTGAAAGATTTTTATTAGCATTCTGCTCAATGAACTTGAAATTTGTGAGGTAAGAATTATACTCATTTCTTAGTGCTAATGCTGCTTCAGGATGTTGCCTTTCCAGAGAATAATTTATACATTCAAGTTCCATCATTATTTTCTTATCTATTTTATTCCTGTAAATATTAAAGTTCTATCCTTTATCCAAAGCACTTTACAGAGCTATATCAGCGCTATTTGTGAGATCTTCCATGTGTTTAAGTTCCGCTCCTTCACGTGGTACTACAGGAGCCATGGGGCAGATATTTTTTCGTTTTTTCTTTAGAGAATAATGGAATTTCTTATTTTTATCTCTTACTGCATGCATTAGCCAAATATTTAATTATTTTTTTATATTTTCTCTTGAAAAAGAAAGTTCCAAATTCCAGATTGTATTTTCCAAACTCTTGTTGGTGCTAATGCTTTTGTACTTTTCCTGAATGGCTCCGGCTACTGTCTTCCGTTCTACACTTCTATTGAAGCTATTAGTAAGTAATTTTGAAATAGTAGGTTTCATTCTTGAACAATTAGGCTTGATTTTGGGCTTGAATTAGGCTTAATTAGGCTTGATTTTAGAATAATAATAAAATCATTTTTATTATTATTCTATTGAAGCTATTAGTAAGTAATTTTGAAACATTAGGCTTGATTTTTTGTTAAGTATTTATGGTACTAAAAGTAATTAGAGGAAGCCACGAAATCATTAATTATTAGAAGAAAGGAAGGCTTTAGTAAGAAACTGGACAACAGAACTAGCAAAGTAGGGTGTCTCATATCAGATGCATAAAGCTATTTTCACTGGGGAGGAAGTTAGGCATTGAACAAAGCTGGTTATTCACAATGCAGTATTTCACACCTACTTGCCTCGTCTATGGCAGTTGAGCAGGAAGTAAGAGTCTTATTAGGTGGTGAGTTGTGGCTGATATAAGAGAGGTAACAAGAATAAGAGGAAAGAAAACACAGATACATTCAGTAGTGTGACAAGATTAGTAATGCAGATACAAGATCTGGGCATTTCTTCTGTTGAAGTTAAAAAAAAATACTTAGTTAATTTGGGCATTATGTTTCATATAGGTGAGAAAATACTTCTATGTAAATAGGCAAATTTTTAAGCTGCTGGCACAGGCCAAGAGGAAGACAAAATTAGCCATTAGAGATAACAGAGGTAGTGATTTGTCAGTTTATTTTGTCAATCTGAAAAAATGCAAACATGGTTTCAGTATTGTGTACAAAGTATAAACTCAGATTTTTTAACTGATGCAAATGCTTCAATTTACATGAGAAAATGTTTTTTGAAAATCCTGATTTCCCAAAGAATTGTATATATTTATAATATAAAAAAATATTTTTTACAAATATAAATCTAAAAAAATTCCACAAGATCATGTTTTTTCAAGTTTATAAATTTTGTCTATTACTGATATTCTTTTTAAAGTGAGATAATAAAAGTATAGAAATAGAAAGTTCCATGAAGGTTTTCACCCAGGTTTGCATATCATTGCAAAATCATACAAAAAAAAATTGTCAATTAAAACATTTATTCATAAAATAGGAATTTTACAATTTTAAAGTATTCATAAAACTGTCAATTATCAAATATACTAGTTGAGTATTTGTTTATATTATTCAACTAAATACAGTTAATTCCTAACTGATAAAAGAGAATATGTTTTACTGATTAGTGTGTCAATGTGAACATTCAAGGGAAAGTTTTGTGTTAACTGACAAAACAAATTTTACTCAATAAAGATGTAATAAAGAGAATTATAATCTGTAGTTTCTTCTTCTTTTCTTAATGTGGTTCATAACAACAATAATCCCACAATCTCCATCATCCAATGGAAATTGTAGGGTGAACAGTACCATCAGGGCTCAGAAATTAGACTGCCTGACATGTCCAGAGACACATAAATATTCTGTTCAAGCATGTATTTATTTATTTTTATTTTTTTTTCCTGCACACCTGATCGGGTATGTAAAAAATATGCTTTTTACAAGATAAAAAGTAAAAAAAAAAAGTAATATTTTTTATTTCTCAATCAATTTTCTTACTACTCAGAGGATCCTTCACACTGTTTTATTAAATAAAATTAATGAGGTGTGTTTTGAGAAATTGAAGCCCAAAAGGATGACACTGAAAACTAAATTGCCCTTATATATGTAATATGATTGTGATTTTATAATATTTTTGATTACATGCAAAGATAGACTGGTAATTAATGCACACAATCAGATATCCAGAAAAAGAAATGATGTATTTGCACAAACAAAAACTGAAATGAAAGTACAATATGGTAGGTACAAATTGGCATACCTATTTTTTTACACAGTCACTATGTTGTTCAATACAGTTTTCCCAATGTAACACAAGTTTACACATGCCATCCATGCAGAATTCAGGGCTTCTTTGTCTGATCCATGATGTGACAGTGAGCTTCATGTCATCATCTGAGGTGAATGAGGTCCCTTGAAATCCCTTTTCAAATTTGGAAAGAAATGAAAATTGCTTAGTGCGAAGTCCACGCCGCAGGACGGATGGGAGAGAACTTCAAATTTCTGCCTCTGGAGAGCATCAAGTGTTGCACAAGAAGTGTGCAGCCTTTCATTCTCATGCAACAACAAAATTGGTGCAGCTGACTTCCTAACTCGACACACTCTCTGGCATAGGTTCTTTATAGTTTCAATGTAACATGCTGAATTGACAGTATTACCAGCTTCCAAAAGTTCTGTCCGGTAAACTTTGTGTGAGTCCCATAAACCAGTTAAAACAACTTTGCTGGCAGATGGCATTGTTTCGAATTTTTGGGGACGAGAGGAGCGTGTCAGTATTCTATGCTCTGTCATTTTTCTTCAGGGTCAAAGTGATGGATCCATGACTCATCCCCAGTCACCAATAACAATATTCAACATAAATTGATCACTCTCTTCATGATAATGCTTCAAAAGTTTTCCACAACACTCAAGATGTTTCTGTTTGTTTTCTGGCATCAACATGTGTGACACCAATTGAGAAGATATTTTTGTGTAGCCAAGTGAAGCAATGATATGCCCCACTCTTTCTTTTGAGATTCCAAGCCTAACTGTGATCTGCTTTTGGGTGATGCAGAGTTAATTTTGGATGAATTCATCAACTGCTTTTTGGTGATTTTCATCAGTCACTGAAACTGGTCTTCCACTGTGAGGTTTATAGACAAGATTGGCATGCCCCGGTTCACATTGACAAAATTTAATGACTCAACAATTTACTGTACTTCTTTCAACAGTGTTTTCACCATACACAGCCTTTAATGGTGATGAATTTCAGTTTGTGTTACATTTTCAGCACTTAAAAATTCAATCACTGCACGTTGTTTGAAATTTGTTGACATATCCTTATCACATGAATGCCATGTTGACATGCACTGATTCAGAACCTCTGCAAGGAAAGGAATACAACTTGCAACCACTGTCGCTGAAGGTTGCAGCTGTATAAGGTCGCACTGTGTGTGGGCACTTATTAGCCATCCTACGTATATGACATTCTTATATATTGTCCTGTCGAGAATTTTCATGTTCGAAAATCTTGGGGAAACTGATCACTTCGCTGAGATTTATGGGGAAAAAAAAAATAAATAAAATACAGAGAATGAAAATCCTCTACAGTCAACGTTTCAAAATTTGGTTTGGAGGAGGCGGTGAAGTGAGGGTATAATGGCCATGTTCGTTCATTTTTTAGCCCTGACCAGACAAGGGGGAATAATAAGAATTAAACTTCTTTTTTCTTTTGGATTAATTTACTTTTTACTCTTGTAAGTTAGATAGAAAAGGCGAGCAAGAAGTTAACATCAACCCTTTTAGAAAACAAAATTATTCGCTATTAATCACGGAATGAAGGGAAAGCGTTTTTGTAAATTTGTGCAAAGGCCAAATCTTTCTTTCAGTGTCCGCCATTTTAGGCAAGGTTTTTAGAAGTCTCAAATGTGTGTCACCAAAAGTTCTCTTAAACCAGAGATCGGCTATTTTTAGAACAAGGTTACTTTGACATGCAGAAGGAGATGATTTCCCCTGCGTGGAGGTCAGAGGTCACCCTGGCTGGCATGGGAGGAAGGCCATGTGGTCACTATCCCGGTTTTGGCACCTGTTAGCCAATGGGCAGCAAAGTCATTGGTTACTAAGGGGAGGTGTTTAGCCAATGAGGGGTCAGCGGTTTTCAAGCACCCCAGTTTTTTTGAGAAAGCGTCACTCTACTCTTAACTCTTCTTCTTGTTGTGCTGGCCACGATGTAAGATCGTAAGAAAAAAAATCTGGTGACAGATTTGGCCTCCGGCAGTAAGAATGGCTGGAAACTTTGTTCTCGAGGCGTGAGGACATTTTTTGATTTGCAACCCGAATTAGACGGCTGAAAAGATTCAAGGAACTAATTACCTGAGATGAAATGTTCACTGATTCATCCCTCATTTTGTGGACGACTGCAGTATTGAGTTGCATGGGGAAAATGGCCTCAGCAGGAGAATTTCTTCCTGCCCACCTGCACGTTGAGAGAGCCTGCCGACCCGAATGCTTTCGCCGCTCTGTTCAACAGATCATGTACCTGGAGAAACACTTCCAGAGGTATTTTTGAACCCGAGATCCCTGGAGGCGTAATCAATGGCCATCGTATTTTGGAAGAAGCCAGCCCCTCTCTGAAGGAGACTGACGGTGGTGTTGAAAAGGTCGTCAAATCATTCCAAGACCCACCCACCCTCCTTAAACCAGGGCTACAGAAAGAGGAGAGGCAGTGTTGTTTTTCTCCCTTCTGTTTTGGGAAGTAAAAAAAAAAAAAAAACTTTTTCTTGTGCGTGATGTGAGTCAATGTACATAGTGAAAAAGGTAAAGAAACTTTTTGTTTTGGCATTTCAAAAGGAAAAGAAAAAAATATTATATCAGGGTTACTCTAAAATATTTAACATGTGGGGCTGTGTAAAAAAAAAAAAAAAAGTATATATACATAAATGTATTCAGTAAACAAATTTTTGTTTCGGTTAGTTCATATATATACACAGTGCATCAAAGAATTTTTAAGACTTGGTCTGTAAAATGAAATAGAAACAAGAAATTATAATTTGTTTTGGTTTGTTATTCAAAATAAGTCCCTCCGGCTTCAATACACTTGTTACAGCTATTTAATAATGATTCGAATGCCTGTTCCAGTTCACTTTGCGGAATTGCCTCCAAAGTATGCGTCGAAGCTGTTTGTATGGCCAAAATATCATCAAAATAACACCTTTTTAATGTCATTTTAAGTTTTGGTAACAAAGAAAAATTGCAGGGTGCTAAATCAGGCGAATATGGTGGATGATTCAACACACACATGATATTTTTTGCCAAAAATCTACAAACAAGAAGTGAGGTGTGACTGGGTGCATTATCGTGCAACAAACACCAACTGTTTTCATCTCAATATTCTGGACGAATGCGACGAATTCTGCCCATCAAATGCCTCAAAACATTTAAATAAAACTCACCAGTAATTGTTTGTCCACTTGGAACAAATTCTTTGTGGATAATACCCTTACTAATGAAGAATGTAATGAGCATTGTTTTGATTTTCGATGGAACTTTTCTTGTTTTTTTTTTGTGCGTGATGTGAGTCAATGTACATAGTGAAAAAGGTAAAGAAACTTTTTGTTTTGGCATTTCAAAAGGAAAAGAAAAAAATATTATGTTAGGGCTACTCTAAAATATTTAACATGTGGGGCTGTGTAAAAAAAAAAAAAGTATATATACATAAATGTATTCAGTAAACAAATTTTTGTTTCGGTTAGTTCATATATATACACAGTGCATCAAAGAATTTTTAAGACTTGGTCTGTAAAATGAAATAGAAACAAGAAATTATAATTTGTTTTGGTTTGTTATTCAAAATAAGTCCCTCCGGCTTCAATACACTTGTTACAGCTATTTAATAATGATTCGAATGCCTGTTCCAGTTCACTTTGCGGAATTGCCTCCAAAGTACGCGTCGAAGCTGTTTGTATGGTCGAAATATCATCAAAATAACACCCTTTTAATGTCATTTTAAGTTTTGGTAACAAAGAAAAATTGCAGGGTGCTAAATCAGGCGAATATGGTGGATGATTCAACACACACATGATATTTTTTGCCAAAAATCTACAAACAAGAAGTGAGGTGTGACTGGGTGCATTATCGTGCAACAAACACCAACTGTTTTCATCTCAATATTCTGGACGAATGCGACGAATTCTGCCCATCAAATGCCTCAAAACATTTAAATAAAACTCACCAGTAATTGTTTGTCCACTTGGAACAAATTCTTTGTGGATAATACCCTTACTAATGAAGAATGTAATGAGCATTGTTTTGATTTTCGATGGAACTTTTCTTGTTTTTTTTGGCTTGTGGCGAGTTTTTTGACTTCCATTCCGCACTTTGTCGCTTTGTTTTAGGATCATATTGAAAACACCATGTTTCATCACCAGTAACACTCGATTTTAAGAAGTTTGGATCATTTTCAGCGGCTGAAATGATGTCTCTGCAATGTGCACTTCTCCTTGATTTTTGTTCATTGGTTAACGTGTGTGGAACAAATTTAGCACAGACTTTTGTTTTGCCCAAATCTTCATGCAGGATGGTTTGAATCGTTTCTTTGTTGATGTTTAAAGACTCTTCCATCATTCTTAGTGACGCGCATCGATTGTTTGCCACGAAATCACGCACATTTTCAATAATCTCAGGTGTCCTAGATGAACTTGGTCTTCTGGTATGTTTATCATCTTCTAGCGTCTCTCTTCCGTCCAAAAAACGTTTGTGCCACAGGAAAACATTTTATCTAGTTAAACAAAACTCACCGTAAACTTGTTTCATCATTTGGTACGTTTCCGAGGCACTTTTACTAAGTTTTGCATTAAATTTAATAACAGCCCTTTGTTCCATCTTAATAATTCAACATGAAAAAAATTTTACTTCTCTAATGAACGCCCATTTTGTTTGAATTACTTTAACAACTGCGCAGTACAAGTGGAAAGGCAATGTGTAATTTTTTCCATGTGTAAGGGGTATCTAATATCAAAATTGTGTTATAAGCTATTTTGAAGAACAACCTCTCAAACCATTAATTTTTTTTATTTAGGAGATTTAACTTTTTTGTACTTGGTAGTTTTAATAATATATAAATTGCATTTGTATTTATACACATGCAGGGCCATGTGGTTTGAATTTGTGTCTTGGAGGCAGGGTATGGTGATTTTTGAGTTTGGCAAGTAATGAGTGTAAAATTGTCTGTACCATTTTGTAGTAGGGTGGACTAATTTCCAATATCAGTCGGTGGATCTGGAAAATGAATTTTCACGAGTGGGAGACATTAACAAAGGCATGCATGCAGACTAGGTTAATAAAGTGTTGGTCTCTATATTACCCTTGCATAATGTTGGAATTCTTCAGGAGGTGATGATTTCTGGAAATAGATAGTTCTTCGATTGGTGTAATTTTCTGGAAATAAATGGTTCTGCGATGTAGTGTGTTTTCCTGGGAAAAAGGTGATTACATGGTTTTTCTGGGAAACGAGTGACATAGTGTATTTTTCTGGGAAATGAGTAGTATAGTGTATTTTCCTGGAAAGTAGTGTTAATTCTCCTGGAAGCTGTGTGCCTTGGGAATGAAAAGATACGAGTATTTCTGGAAATAATGTGAGTCTTCGTATGGTGTTTTTTCTGGAATCTGTGTGTACCAGAGAAAAATAATTTGGGGCAAGAAAGTTCTTGCAGGGTGCTTTCCTTATGTGGAAAAATGCTTCGCATCTGAAAGGGTATAGATGGAAACAATGGGGGAATTGTTCTTTCACCCCCAGTAAGCCGAAGACCCATAGGAAGCTATCCTGAGCAAGGCGAGTGCAGGAATGTTGCCCCAAAACAGTAAGAGAAAACAATACAGGGTGATATGTCACACTTATTCTTCCATTTCGGTGAATAGGCCTGATTGGATTCACGATCCAATCTCACCTTCAGCCTAAATAATACTTCCTCACAGTGAGAATTTTGTTTTTAGTGAAATTGAGTGATTTGACTGAGATGTTTTGCCTACCCGTTACCTCAGTGGCTTACTACACGAGTTGGTAAAATTACTAAAAGCTTACATGGTACAAGTTGGAATTTTTATATTAATTTGTTTATAAATTGCTGGTAAGAATTAGTGGTGTAATTTTAAATTGTTATGAACAGTGGGAGTGCAGATAAGTATGAATTTGTGTCCAGGAGTGTTGAGAGTTAGTGTTTGCCTTTTATTTACATGGTGGGATATTGAGTACTCAGAGCAAGTTTGTATAGTGAAGTATTTTGAATCTTTCCAGATGATAGGGTGAATTTTAAGTATATTTGTCAGCTTTATTGGGTAATGATAACTTTCGAGGTAATTGAGTAAGGTATTTAGTGCAGTATGTTTAGTAGAGTTTTGAGAGTGATTTTGTATCAAGTAATGCTAGAATGTTGAGTATATTAAATTTTAATGCAAATTTTCCTGGTAGAGTAGGATTGTTTACTGAAGTAACTTTTGGTTATTTATAAATTTTTGCCCAGTTATTGTAATTTTAAAATTAATGTTGGTTAAGGAAACTGGTTTGAGGGGTGTGTTCAAAAGGAAATGAAATCTGTATTGTGTATACAATAAGCTATAAATTCGTGAAGAGAGCGAGAGGTTGCACTTCAGCTGTCCAAATTTATCCACAGTGTTTATGTTATTTTCCCTAAGTCAAGAGTATTTATGTGTTTTTGCAAATCTTGATTTTCTGGGTGAAATATGTTCGCAGACCACCCGAAAGGGATAAATTTGATACTTACGTCATAGAAGTGTAGTGAAAAAAATATGAATAGTGCTGTAACAACTAGATTTGAGTTTAAGTGAGATTATTGCCTGAAAGAGTGGCAAATGTGAAATACTGATTGTGTTTGATCAGAAGCAAAGTGTTGATTTGGGTATTTTTTCGATTGATGGAAACACCTTGTTGTTATTTGGTTAAGTTTTTAAAATAAATGCAGGCCAAGTGGCCTTTCAAAAACCCAAACCTTGTGCAGTGAAGAATTAGTTGACTCAGTTGAAGTTCATCGCAGGGTCACATGCTAATCCACCTTAGCTTGCCTAAGGCCGGAAACGACCCGGGAAGTTTGTTTATTTAATTAATGCATTTTGTCCTAATCACTAATTTGATCATCACAGCTTCCAAAAGTTATTACACATGTACATTGTATACCATCTAAGTTTGAGTGTTTACAAATTTGGTACACATGTAAACCATAATTACTTATTTTACACTTGCAGGTGCCTCAACTCATCTTATATTCAAACAACGCAAACCTTCAATAATAACTTTTGGGAATTTTCAAACATCAGTGTTGCATTTTATTTATATTTTCATTTATCATGGCCTTAAGATAACTGAATTTACTTTTTGTTTCGAAATGCATCCACCCATCTCCCAAATTTTAGTTTTCACTTGAATTCAAATTTTATCATAATTTTGATTTGCATAAATGTAAATAGTAATTACCCAGGTAAACTTTTGTCTTTTTTTTTCACCATAACACTATAATTTTACCTCAAAAGAAAGCTCATGTAATAAGCTTTTAAATGGGCCCAATATAAGCCCTGTTGACCAATTAGGTGTATAGTTATTGTCATTTGTGGGAAGGTAGACACAAAGATACCTTTTTTGTAAGTTTTAAAGTTCTACAGAAGTATTGTACTTAAGAAGCTGAAATTTTGCACTGATTAGTTTCTCCATAAAACCTGCAAGTTCACTAAGTTTCATGAAAATCAAAAGGGTTCAGTCCAAAATGTAACATTTTTGTGCTGATTTGACATGGAATAACTTAAGAGGTCAGTTAATACTGTTGGGAGCAATTTATAAAATGCCGTAAAATATAGGTGAGTTGAAATTTCGTTGCTGGGGGAGGGGGTTGCAATTTATGACATGCTGTAAAGGTGCTTTGTTTCTTATATTGTTTCTGAAAAGTTTACAAAAAACAGTACAGTATGTGCATGATTTGGGGAGGGGGCACAAGTATTTTTGGATATGCCCGGCTGGGTATGTTTCAAATTTGAAATATTTTCCTGCCCTGAGTCACATATTGCCAGATATCTCAACATCATAGTTACCTGAAGACTATATATACCAGGGTGAGTCATAAGTTCATAGCGTTTCGCAGTACAGATGAGTAGCTCTGCCAAACAGCTGGAATGTGTCCCATGCTTGATTGGGTGATGTTATACGCTGCTCAGACAGGTAGGAATGCATGGGGCTGAACACGTGTGTGCCGCTCATATGAGACGAGAATGTCGGAAGAAAAATTGTTGTTCATGTGCTCCTACGCCATTATTGGAAAAAATGCCATCTTCTGCAAAGGAAATTTGTAGTGCAAAAGGTGAGGGCACAACGCACCCTGCAACAGCAAGAAAATAGTTCCAATGCTTCCGGTCCGGAGACACAGGGCTCGTGGACAAACCGAGGTGTGGGAGACCAGTCACCACCAACATTGAAGCCCTGCATCTAGCTGTTGAACAGCACTCAGGAACCAGCACCCAAAGATTACCAGAGGAGGTCCGTGCATCACAAATCACCATTGTTCATCACCTACACCATCTCGGTTTTCACTCCAGACATCCACAAATTGTTCCCCATGAGTTGAGCCCAAAGCAAGTTGAGGAGCGTGTCACTCTGTGTCCAGAATTGCTGCAAAATCCATGTGACGATAGGTTTTGGTGGAGAATCGTAATGAATGATGAGAAGTGAGTCTTCCTATGTTATCCTGATACGAGAAACCAATGGCTGTGGCCAGGGAATGAGGCTCAAGCAGTGATTCAAAGAGAGCATTTTGAAGTGAGTTTTGAAGTTCTGTGTATGGTGGAATTTCGAGGGTCCTGTTCACTGGAAGCTTGTGGCACATGGTCGGGCCATTGATGGGAACCTGTGTGCTGACCAGCTGCAGCATGTATAAGACATTCTACCCCAGTGCTACCCCGCAATGGTAAACCGAAAGAAGGTCCTCCTGAGTTCGACAAAAATCCATGCCATAGCTCACAGATTGTCCGCCAGAAAATTCAGGATTTGGATGGCGCTGAAATCCTATTACACCCAGCCCATAGCCCGGATCTTTCCATTTCAGATTTTCTCCTGTTTCGTTTCATGGCACACTTCTTGGCTGGGAGACAGTTCCATTCCTTGAGGCTGTGAAAGATGGTATCACTGAGTTTTTGCATCCAAGCCAGCTGCATGGTACCGCAATGGCACTGCATCTTTGGCTGAGCATTGGCGAAGACCATAGACTCTGATGGACTGTATTTTGCCGAATATCCATATGTGGTCAACATGTGGTACCAGACTAAACATTGTACCCCAAAATGCTACGAACTTATGATTCACCCTGGTAACATTCTTTTTTAAGAATTGAATTTAAAATAATTAACAGCATGTTACATCCTAACAGAAGTACAGGGTGTCCCACTCGCTACCAAACCTGGCATTTCTTTAATAATATTAACACCAATGAAGATATTGCAACAAAATTTGAAGTGTTGAAGTGGACTTACCTCAATTCTTGCTAAATGTGATGACATCACAACATGTGCTGGAAGTGGCCACCATTTGTGTTCAGACAGCATTGAATCTGGTGTTCTTGTGCTTGTGGCTGTTCGCATACCTGTGAAAACGTATCGGTATACTCTGGAGGAGTGAGTGTTTATTGTTTGCACTTATTGGAAAACAGAATCGATAAAGTCTTGTCAACAGCAATTCCAGGAGAGGTTTGCAGGCAGACATCCACCAAGCAAGTCCACCATTTGGGCAGTGTCGAAGAAATTGGAAACCAAGGGGACTTCATTAGGCAACCATGCAGGAGGTCATTCCACAAATGTCTGAGGAAACGATCCATAATGGGCTGACTACTTGCGTCTCCCAGGAAGTCACTTCGCCGAATAGCACAGAAACAGGATTGTCCAAAAGCACTTGTCAACATGCTGTGAAAAAAGCGAAGCTTCATGTGTACCATATCTTCATGGTCCAGGAACTGAAAGAGCCTGACCACGTGAAACGAGTGATATACTATCGATGGTTTAAGACATTTCTTCAGGAAAATCCGGGCATTCTGGACTACACGTGGTTCTCGGACAAGGCGTGGTTTCACCTGTCCAGATACGTCAATTCTCAAAATTCCCGTATTTGGGCCAGTGAAAATCCCAACACAATACATGAAGAACCCCTTCATTCACAAAAAATTGGTGTTTGGTGTGGGATGACCCAGCGCTGCATAATTGGTCATATCTTCTCCGATACAACCATCACAACAGCTGCATATATGGAAATCTTCAATACCTTTGTAAATCAATTGGATGATGAAGAACTCTCCATTGGATATTACCAGCATGATGGAGTGATATAACATACAACACACACCAGTATGACCGAAATTCAGTCCTTTTTCGGCAACCGTGGCATTTCGAAGGGTCTATGGCTACCGACTTGCCCGATCTGACGCTTCCTGATTACTTTTTATGAGGATATTTAAAAGGGAGAGTTTACCAAAAGAATAGATGCCTGGAAAGCAAACATCACCGAAGAAATGCAGGCAGTGACGGCAGACGTACTGGCAAGGACTTTCCACAATATAGTGCGCCAGGTTCAATGTTTTCTGGATGCAAATGGTGGCCACTTCCAGCACATGTTGTGATGTTATCACATTTCGCACGAAATGAGGTAAGTCCACTTCAAATTTCGTTGCAATATCTTCATTGGTGTTAATATTATTAAAGAAGTGCTGCGTTCGGTAGCGATTGGGACACCCTGTATTTTATGATGCACTAAGATCATTTTGACTTTAGCCCTCACTCAGACAACAAACTAATAAATAATTCAAGATGTGTCTCCAAAATGATTTTTGCCAAGATAGTAAAAAGTATGTGCGTCAAAATTCACCTAAAAATCTGAAAAAAAAAAAAAAAAAATGAAAGGTGAAAGGTAAAAATGCTTTTATCAGTTGAAGTACAAGCACACGTGTTGCTTAATGCTACTCTCACTTCAAATTTTATCTTTCATTCTTAATTATGTACATTAGAAAGCCCAAATTGTCAGTAAAAAGCTTACAAACAAATTACTTTAGACACAAATTAAAAACTGAATAAATAAGTGAAAAGCATACCTTTTTGCATTTACTTCCTTTGCTGCTGACAGCAAGCAATCACTGAGTTTTAATTCTAATTTCTTTGTAGTAGTGACCTGTACAACAAACTGAATTGCAGAACACAATTCTCCACAGTGACTCAAATTTCAAGAAACCGCTCTAAATAATCGTAATCATAAAAAATTACACATTTTTAAGCTGCTAATTTATGGAGACCATTATAGCACACTTTAAATGTTACTCAACATGGAAAAAAATGCAATTGTAAACTACTTAAAATACTTCTCAAAATATATAAACCACAGGTTGACACAGTCACCAAAAAGGCATTTTGCAATTTTAAATGTAAACAAAGGATGAAAATTTGAATGCTGCCATGAGACAGTTTGAGTTAACACAGAAACGGAGTTTTTCAGTATAATTTTTTTAAATTCAGATATTTTCCATTTTAGGGTATGTTTTGGCTCATTTTAGGGTATGTTTTGGCCCTTGATCATGGTTCATGCATCCAGTCTTCAGTATACACTCATGAGTATATATGACTACATTAAGAGTATACATTATATTGACAAAAGTCACTGAACACCTCTTCAAAAGCAAATGAACGGGTCCGCTGCATTGTTATGATGTGAGGTACAGCTGCAAACGGTATAAAAACAAACCTGCAGCTGGTCACGATCATATCGCACTGTGAGGTTGAGTGTAAATGTTGTGGCGGGAGATAACTGACTTTGAGAAAGGAGAGATTGTTGGGTGTTATATTAGTGGGTTGTTCATAAGAGAAACCAAGAGGCGTTTAAACATACCCAAGTCAACTGTTTTGGATGTACTGAATAAGTGGAAGACACATGGCGTGTCTGAAGCAGCAAAACATACCGGCAGACCAAAGAAAATCAGTGATAGAGGACGTCAAAGCCTGAGGAGAGTCATTACAGCTAATCGACGGAGTGCTGCACAAGACCTCAGTGTACAGGTGAGTGAAAATGCTGGAACCTTGGCATCTACACATACCATTTGCAGAGAACTTCATTCTATGGGTTAGCATGGTCATGCAGATGCTCATAAGCCTTTCATCTCCACTCGGAATGCTACTCGTCGTTTAGCATGGTGTAAAGAACATTTATCATGGACTATAGATCAATGGAAACAGGTCCTATGGACTGATGAATCCAGATACACGATCCATCAGTCTGATGGCTGTGTATGGGTATGGCAGCAGCAGGGGTGACGCTATTTACCACAGTGTACTACTGTTCCTACAGTCAAGTTTGGAGCTGGCAGTGTACTCGTGTGGGGGTGTTTTTCGTGATATGATCACGGCCCATTGGTTATCGTGAACAAACCTGTTAACCAGCATGTCTACCTCGATATTCTGGACAATTATTCTCTACCAACTCTGTGGCAATACTATGGAACCGAGGGTTGGTACCAGCAGGATAATGCACCAAGCCATAAAGGAAGGACTGTTACGGTGTGGTTTGATGATAATTTTGTATTGTGTGTTGACTGGCCAGCACAGAGCCCTGGTCTTAATCTGATAGAGCACCTATGGAATGAATTAGAGCGCCGCATAAGAAGTTTGGAACCAAGGCCTACTACTAAGCAACAGTTATCGGCAGCATTATGTACTGAATGGAAGCGCATACCTATCGCTGTGTTCCAAAACCTTGTCAAAAGCATGTCTCGAAGGGTCAGTGCATGCATTAAGGCCAAAGGTGGACCGACACTGTACTAATGTATGTCAAGGGTCAGTGCATGCATTAAGGCCAAAGGTGGACCGACACTGTACTAATGTATGTCAATAAATGCTATGTTGTGTTTCTCTACTAAGTGTCCGGTGACTTTTGTCAATATAGTGTATATGACATATACACTGCTGGACAATTGCTAAGGACGTATCATAAACGGCTATATAGCGCATAAAAAAGTAAGTGTGGTTGGATGCCAAAAGAAATAAAATAATGTCAGAATGTCAGGACATTACAAGAAAGACAATTTATTGTGCTCTGAAATCCAGAAGGCTTTGAAACGTGTTCAAGGGACAAACAGGCCATTTTGTGCAGAATACGTAAACGTGAAAAAAATGCAATTACCGTCCGCAGGCGTTCCGGCGTAAGATGTCAATACGGGATATGGCCACCATGGAGGGCGATGCAAGATTCCACACGTAGTGTCATGATTTGCACAACATTATCAATCAGCTGTTGGGGTAATTTATCCCATTCCTCTGTCAGTGCACGGATGAGGGTGTCCTTTTTTATTGGATGGAATTGGCGACCAGCAAGACTCCTCCCCAAAGCATCCCACACATTGCAGTTTATCAGGTTATAGGGAAACGAACCTATGTCTATATATTCTTGATGCTTCCGAGTGTTTCTGGGCTTTATTCAGTGACTTGATAATGAGGTCTTGAGACTTTGAAAGCACTCGTCGGTGTTAACGTAAATGGGCTATTAGAATTTTTAATAAATGTGATTTTATTGAGTGTTTTAGGGAGCCTATTGTGGTTTTATCGTGCTTTAAGACAGCAAGTGTATATATTTGTTCAACAATCAGCACGTTGTATTAAATTTTGGTCGATAAAAATGATGCTGGGTTTCCTTATTTGAAGTAAAGATTTCCTCTAATAAGTGATACGAAAATGAAAGAAGGCGTTTTTGTGAGCCCATAAATAAGAACTTTGCAGTTTATCAGGTTATACGGAAACGAACCTATGTCTATATATTCTTGCTGCTTCCGAGTGTTTCGGGGCTTTATTCGGTGACTTGATAATGAGGTCTTGAGACCTCGAAAGCGCTCGTCGGTGTTAACGTAAATGGGCTTTTAGAATTTTTAATAAATGTGATTTTATTGAGTGTTTTAAGGAGCCTATTGTGGTTTTATCGTGCTTTAAGACAGCAAGTGTATATATTTGTTCAACAATCAGCACGTTGTATTAAATTTTGGCCAATAAAAATGATGCTGGGTTTCCTTATTTGAAGTAAAGGTTTCCTCTAACAAGTGATACGAAAATGAAAGAAGGCGTTTTTGTGAGCCCATAAATAAGAACTTTTTTTCAAAGTGAAAAAGCCAGTGCGAAAACACAGCCCAGAGATTATTCAAAAACGGTACGGAAAAGTTTTTGGAAAATTTTAAAGCACATAACTACACTGCTGGACAATTGCTAAGGACGGATCATAAACGGCTATATAGCGCATAAAAAAGTTAGTGTGGTTGGATGCCAAAAGAAATAAAGTAATGTCAGAATGTCAGGACATTACAAGAAAGACAATTTATTGTGCTCTGAAATCCAGAAGGCTTTGAAACGTGTTCAAGGGACAAACAGGCCATTTTGTGCAGAATACGTAAACGTGAAAAAAATGCAATTACCGTCTGCAGGCGTTCCGGCGTAAGATGTCAATACGGGATATGGCCACCATGGAGGGCGATGCAAGATTCCACACGTCGTGTCATGCTTTGCACAACATTATCAAGCAGCTGTTGGGGTAATTTATCCCATTCCTCTGTCAGTGCACAGATGAGGGTGTCCTTTTTTATTGGATGGAATTGGCGACCAGCAAGACTCCTCCCCAAAGCATCCCACACATTTTCAATGGGATTCAGATCTGGAGAACGTGCTGGCCATACGAGGCGTTGAATATCCTCACTTTCAAGACACTCCTGGACAGCGACTGTTCGATGACATGTTGCGTTGTCGTCCATGAAAATGAATCTATCACCGACAGCACCACGGAACATGCGAACATGAGGTAGCAGAACGTCATTAATGTATCGTTGGCCAGTCATAGTCCCAGCTGGTAGCACATAGAGGGACGTGCGGCCATTGATCATGATGCCAGCCCATACCATGACACTACATGTCGTATATCGGTCTCTTTCCTGTTTGTTTGCTGGACAATATGCAGTACCACTATCACGCCAGATTAGTTGTCGTCGACAATCAGACGATAGACTGTATCTACTCTCATCTGAGAAGAGGACAGCGGACCAGTCGTTATCAGTCCAATTGCGATGTTGATGGCACCATTGCAAACGGGTGGTACGGTGACGTTTGGACAATGGGATGCACACAACAGGACGGCGGGCGTATTGTCCTCCTTCATGCAAACGTCTGGCGACAGTTTTTAGGGAGATCCGCTTGCCAGTAGCAGCCATAAACGGATTTGCTACCTCACTAGCTGTGCTGCGCCGGTGTCTTTTTGTTGATAGCACTATGTACCGATCTTCTGCAGGTGTCGTACGGCGAACACGACCTCCCCCGTGACATTTGCTACACTCTCCATTTGTTTGAAATGATTTCCAAAGCCTTGAAACAACACTGTGGCTGACGTCGAACTCCCTGGCAACATCTGTTATTTTTTGCGCTTCTTCAATCTTGACAATAATACGGCCATGCGTAAAATCATCTAGGTGATTTCGGGAAGACGTACTGAAAATTGCAAGTTCGTCAATTGATTCTTTCCCTTTCAACTTTGCGTTTGAACAACAATGGTCAATACGCGTCAAATCCTTTATATCTCTTATCAGCGCTATGACGTCACGAACAAGTTCGGCAATCAAAAATTTGCATATGCACAACACGTCTAACTGTATCCCGCACTTATGCTAATTTCCACATTTTCCTGCCTTTCATTTTATGGTTTCTATCGTTGCAATTGTCATCCGTCCTTAGCAATTGTCCGGCAGTGTATTATGACCTGCCGGTTGGGTCATCTTTGGCCACAATAAGTGCTATATCATGGTGTATGTTCCCACTACCTTGCAGAAGGTGTCTTTGGGAATTCTGTACCAGATAGATCAAATGGCATCTTGGGGCTCAGGGATAAAGCAAGATATTGGCACAGAGCAGCAAATGCTGCATTCCACTGTGTGCCACAAATGCTCGATGGGATTCAAGTCAGAAAAATTTGTTGGCCTAGAGAGAAAACAAAATGCATGGACAAGATCCTCAAACCATTTCTGAACTATGTGAGTCTTGCGACAGCACAGAACATTCTCCAGCAAGATTTTGTGCACATATTGCGCCAATATCGATAATTTAGCAAAAACTCAATACAATACATAATAACACCTGTTTCCTATACAACGGTAGTTACTATAAACAAAGGCAGGGTGTACAGAGGGTGAGTCGAAAGTTTTGCAATATTTGCAGAAATGCATGTGCTGTGGTGGGTATGTCACATGTTTAAACTAGTTCACATCGTTCACTGCAGTCAGTCAAAAGGGATATAAACTGGTAGTCATTGCTGTGAACAGCATTGCATGTCGTCGTTTTGTCTGTGGTTGGGACACCTAAAAGATTAACAGCCACAACTGGCTAATTAGAGAACTTTTGCTTACAAGTTGGAACTTGGCTATAAAGCTGCTCAAGCAACACGAAACATTTGTCATGCAAAAGGGGAAGGTTCCATGGACCACAGCCCTGCAACCAGATGATTCAAGAAATTTCGCTCAGGTGACAGAAACCTTGATGATCAGCCAAGGTCAGGTAGGCTGAAAACCGTGGATTCGGAGGCTGTGCGCCAGGCCATAGAGGCAAATCCGACAACCAGCACTCAGAGATTATCAGGCGAGCTAGGCATATCACTGACCATGGTGGTTCGTCACCTTCAGGACTTCAGCAAGGTCTACAAGAGCTGCCACATTATCTTTCATGAACTGACGCCAGCTGAAGCAAACTGCCGAGTGGAAGTGTGCACGAAACTCCTAGAAAACCTGCGCGATGTACGTTTCATCAAGAGAATTATTACGTGCGATGAAAAGTGGATGTGTTTCCATAATCCTAACACACAACTGCAGTGGTTGAGCCTGGGCCAGCTTCCTGAACCTGTTGCCAATTGCGCGTGCTTTGAGCACGAGGTGATGCTCTGCATCTGCTGGAATTTCGAGGGGATAAACCATTATGAATTTGCTCCGGACGGTCGGACCATCAATGCCAACCTATACTCTGAACAGCTGGAGCAGATGTATGCCGTTTGGGAGGAGAAGTACCCAGCACTGGTGAACAGAAAGCGTGTTCTCCTATAGCAGGACAACGCTCGGCCTCATAACGTGCAAACGACCCGGGCTAAACTCCAGTAATTTTGGACCATCGAACTGATGCCACACCCAGCATATAGCCCGGACCTTGCCCCATCAGATTATTACTTGTTCCGGTCCATGGCTCACTTCCTTCGCGGGTGGCACTTCAACAACCAAGAGGAGGTGGCAGCTGGGGGTGAAGGACAAGGACTGGTACCACCGCGGAATCGAAGAACTGTCAGACAGATGGCCAAAGACGGTGCAACACGATAGCCTATACTTTTAATGCTACTCAGCTTTCATCATAAAGGTATGTATGAAGACATAAAGTGATCCAAATATTGCAAAACTTTCGACTCGCCCTCTGTATCTATGGACTCTCAACTTTCTTTCATGATCGCAGAAACATATAGGAAGAATTTGAAAAAATAATTATTGTTTCATCCCACTTAAAACTCAACATTTAGTTAAGGTATGTAGACGATATTTTTATGACACCGAAATCATAATAATCTGAACCCCTAGAAATTTGAATCACATAGTAATCTGAATAATGTTGACACACAGCTTTCTCCTCCACCATAATTGTGTGTTTTGCATTACTGCATTGGTTAAAGACATTAGTTCAACTTATGCTTTGAAATGTCTTTAAAATGGAAACATATCACTAGGGCTTGGTGATGTATTGATACATCGCGAAAAACCGATGTGAATTTAATATCAATGATAGTGTTTCGACTGACGAAACTACGATGCATCACCATCGTGATGTCAGCACGCAATGTTCAAACTGGTCTCCCCAGTCCGATGTTACGTACACTTGGCACTATCTGCAGTTGGTATGTAGAGATCCGTGAACAACGGGTGGTCTCGCGATGTAACGTTCAAGATACTACATTGGGGGATTTTCATGAAACATAGGAGGACCTTGAGATGTGTTGTGCATGGCGATGCATCTTCTCATCGCCCAAAACTGTTTGAACATCGTGTCAGCTTTGGGATAGATTCCCTTGAACACGAGGGAATACATCACGAAGCAGACACAACATTCAAATAGGTTTCTTATCGGACCACCATGGGTCGACAATGCTAGAAAAAGGCAGCGTGTTCCACGTTGTGACTGCAATCTCCTGAATCCCAGGAACTTAACTGCAGCTTACTAAGTAGGTGGCAGGGTTTGTTCGTTTTGTTTTTTAATTATATCTATAATTCTTAGAGTGTCCATCGGAGCCCTTTCACCCTTTGAGAGAATTACCCATAGAATTTAGGCATAAAAACTGGTACAGATATAGTACCAGACAAGTACAGACGTAAAGAAACAATTATCGATATCCAAAAGAGAAGGGGGAAGGGGGGCATGAGTGGTTCCTGCAACTGACCTTCAGTTTCCACACTTCTGTAATGAATTCTGGCATGAAAATCAGTATATGTAAAGTATACAGCCACAAAAATGTTAAATTCCCCAAAATGTAAATCAGACCTAGACAATGCACCAAAAAAAAAAAAATGCCTAATCCCATGCTTGAGTACTTCCCACAGGAATTTTACCCCAAAAATCAGTACAAAAAATGGACTACATGTGAAGAACACAGGCACAATAATGTTACATTTTCCAAAGTTTTTATCAGGCTTAGGCTAGGCACACACACACACACACACACACACACACACACACACACACACACACAACACTGCAGGCTTGGGTACTTCCTCATGGAATTTCACCCTGAAAATCAATACAAATGTATTAATCATGCAGTAGACGGATGCAGTGATGTTACATTCTTGAAAGTTTTCATCAGGCCAAGGCTGCACACTAAAAGCACAATAGCAGGCTTGGATATTTCCCGATGGAATTTCGCCATGAAGATCGGTACAAACATATTCAGCGTGAAGTAGATGGATACAATAATATAACGTTTTCAAAAAAATTATTCAGGCCGAGGATACCCCCCCTCCAGTCCTAATTGCAGGCTTGGGCATTTCTCTATGGAATTTTTCCCTGAAAATTGGTATACCAAATGTGAAACAGACTACACAATAATGTTATATTCTAAAAATAATTAATCAGGTGTAAGCTAGACGTCAAGGCCTAAAGTGGGCTAGGATACTTCCTGATGGAATTTTGCCACAAAAATTGGTACCAATATGCTGTGCATGAAATAGACGAACACAAAAATATTACATCTTGAAAATTTTTTAATCAGGCCTGAGCTAAGTTCAAAAAAAAAAAAAAAAGAAAAAGAAAGAAAGAAAGAAAGAAAAAAGCCTAACAGAAGGCTTGGGTACTTTCCAATGAAATTTTGCCCCGAAAATTGATACAAATATAAGTGTAAAGCAAATAGACACAAAAATGCTACATTCTCAAAAGTTTTATCAGGCCTAACCACAGGATCAGGCATTTTTGTATGGTATTTTGCCATGGAAATCGGTTCAAATGCACAGCATATGAAGTAGACAGACAAAAATGTAATATTCTGAAATTTATATATATATATTGTAATGGAAATCAGTAAAAATGCACTACACATGCAGTAGACATGCTCATAAATATTCCATTTGAATTAGGCCTAAGCATGGCTAAAAATACACTCTTTTGGGCTTGATTTTTTTCCCATGGTCTACTAACCCAGTACTTCAAAAAATTCTACCTAGGTTCACAAACAAATATGAGAAATGATATATGTAATTTCACAGTTTCTGAAAGGCTTAAAATATTTAATTCAGAAAAGTTTAAAATATTTGACGAAAAAAATTATGCATACTTTAATCAAATTTATATACAGGATGTCCGAGAATTATTGGACACATTACAAAATTATGTACAAAAAAAACTATGAGCATTGTCTGTTTTTCTATGTCACGTATTACTAACACGGTTTCTATATTTTTGTTTTGCAGAACTGTTATTCCCAGAATCCGTTAGATGGCGCTAGGTGTGGCCTGATGAGGAATGTATGAGAAATGCGCAATCAGTAGTCATGTCATCCAGACAGCAGAAGGCGATGTGTGTGTTATGGCTTGCGGAATTAAAGTCTGTCATTAAAGTTAAAAGACGGTACCGTATAGAGTATGGTTGTAATCCTCTGTCAACGAATTCATTAAGCGGTGGATGAAACAGTTTAAAGAAACTGGCAATGTGGAACATAGAGGATGAGCCGGTAGGCTTAGCGCCAGCGGTGAGACGGTTGACCAAGTTAATGTAAGTTTCCGATGAAGCCCCAGGAAATCCATTTGTAAAACAAGCAGAGAATGTGCATTCCGAAATCGACAGTTCACGATATCTTGCACAAGAAATTAAAGTTTCATGCTTATAAAATTCAAATAGTGCAAAAGATGCATGTAAATGATCACACTCTGCGATACGATTTCGCTGTGGCTATGCTGAATCGAGCGGAAAACGACGAAAACTTTCTCAGTACTGTAATTTTTAGTGATGAATCCACATTTCATGTATCACGTATTGTGAATCGTCACAACTGTAGGATATGGGGCAGTGAATTGCCTCATGTTGCTATTGAACTGGAATGTGATTCTCCAAAAGTTAATGTGTGGTGCACCCTATCAAAAAGAGAAGTGATTGTCCCTTTCTTCTTCTGCAAAAAAACCATAAATGGTGACATTTACTTGGATATGCTAAATAATTTCACTATACCCCAGATCAAAAGATATGATGTAGTTTTCCAACAAGACGGCACACCTCTGCATTGGTCAATGTGTGTATGTAAGTGCCTAAATGAGCATTTTCCCAACAGATGGATTGGGCACAGTGGTCCTATTCTGTGGCCTCCTCACTCTCCAGATCTAACTCCATTGGATTATTTCATGTGGAGTTATGTAAAGGATCCTGTCTATCAGATGCCTTGTACTGATTTGCAGGTACTGAAGCAGCGTATCACAGCTGCTATTAATTCTATAACTCCTCAGATGCTTGCCAATACATGGCCTGAAATCGAGAATCACTTGGACGTACTACGAGCAACCAAGGAATCTCACATCGAAATTTATTAACTTGTGTAGTTACATTGTAAGTTAGTACAGTCAGTTTCTTTCTATCTGTTTAATGTTTTGTTTTATATAATTTTGTAATGTGTCCAATAATTCTTGGACACCCTGTATTTTGATGTATAAAGAGCAGATAACAAAATATGTTTTAAGACATGACCATCTTATTTTACTGAACAAATTATATTATGTTGTTTCTTAAGAGATACTTTTTAGAATAACAAAATGATTTCACGGTGTAATTTTTCAAATAAAAGTGGGAGTCTTCATGCCCTCAAATGTCACTGCATTTAACCTGAGATAAATTGGAAAGCTTTGGTATTTCTTCTCCCAATCCACTAAAGTTCTGTATATTACATTTCCACTTTTTGGCATTTTAACAAACTTGGTAAAATGATCTGAAATTAACTTTATAAAAGCAATTTTCTAAACAGAAAGAAAGATGTGATTTTGAATATCAGCAGATATTGCAATACATCGTGATGTATTCCAACATGGCCCAGCCCTTCATACCACCTCATCATTAAAAGATAATTAAGAAATCTCACGAAAGTTGGAAGGGGGTGATAATGTAACTAAAGTAGTACTGGAATATTCGATCAGGTAGGGAACAGTTTGCAGTAATAAAAATTAAGCTGACAGCATTGTTTTGCTCACAGTCCAATGTGGTCCAGCAAAATGAGGTATTTTAAAATCAGTAGAAAAACCTAATATAACACAAACATGACCTAGATGGTTTAACAAAAAAAGCAAGGCAATGAATGTGTTATATCAAGTGATACGCTTGCTGAAAAGTTTGTGTTTTTAAAAAAGAAATGTCACAAAGATGATTTTCATGCTAATGAAAATTGGATACACAACTTTAAAACAAACAAAATGTCATCAGACTGTTAAATGTGACAGGGAAATTTTTTTATACTATGAAATAGCAAATGTATGAAACACTTTGAAAATGAAATAATTAGAAATAACCTTACTTGTGAGAAATTATAAAATGCTTGGGAGTGTGGGCTCATTCTAAAAATTCTTCCAAACAAATCATTAGTGCATGCAGCAATGCTAACGAATACACAGGTTATGCCTGGCTGGGAATGAAAAAAAGTAATAATATACATGCATTTAAAAATGTCATTGTACTAGTAAAATACTATGATCAGAAAAGCAGATGGATGACCAGAGAAATCTTTTTAGATTGGCTTCATTAAGAATTTGTATCAAAAGTAAATGTCACTGCACTTTGTCAGCACCAAAATGTTACTGCACTTTGTCAACCAATGAGCTAACATGTAATCCAGGCAATGAAAGTAAAATACAAAGAAAAAATTTCTATTCAATGCCATAGCAGCAGAAATGCCAATTGAACCAATGATTCACAAACTTAATTTAAAAGAACTCATCTAGTTATGTGTCACAAGTGAAGTAATAAAAATTACACAAACACAAAAATAATCTTCCTGAAAATGTAATCATTTCCTCTTGGAAGAAACTGTGGCTTAGGTCACCAACTTCAAATGAAGACGAGGGGACTCATAGAAAATCTTAATGATAACCAACTCAAAATGGAAGCTGTCACCTAACAACACGAATATTTTGGCCTCTGATGCTGAAGGACAGATTACACAAAAAGAAAATATGTGCCATGAAAATTTCTCAGACAGAGAAATTTTTCTAAAAGCTATGGAGGAGGATAGAAGTGATGAGGAAGCAAATGATAGAGATCTGCCCAGTCAACGAGTTCATCATACAACAGTAGTTTAACATTTTAAATGTACTTGGGGCTTACAAAAAACATATCAATTCATAAGCTTCTATTTTTGCCATCTTTGTAGCAAGGCATTTTCTTTAAAAGTTAAAAAATCTTCACAGGAACAAATAACACAGTTATTAAAAAAAATAATTAAACAGAAAAGCTAATTCATTCAATTTTATTTGTACTGTATATCTTATTGCTTGTAATTTGTTTAGATAAATTTCAATTTTTGTAATACCCATTTTATATGCATAACAGTAAAATTACTGTATTATTAAAAACATATTCAGTATTGTAATCCAGTACTATATAATTTATTGTCCTTGGTAATAGGAACATGCTCTACATTAATTAGTTCAGATTATCATGACCATACTGTATTTGGCCATACCAAAAGAACTCATTATTGGCACTCAATTCAGTTATCACATCTTTAAATTTCCTAATACAAAATTCCTTTCAAATAAACAAGAAAATAATAACAAATTTTCTACTTTCTCTTCAAAAGCCAGCACACATATAATGGCATAGATTTTGACTATTTGGTTCATACATTTTTTCAATCACAGAATTTCAGGACTTTTCCAGGACTTCCAGATTATTTTCCAGGACATCCAAATGCTCCTACTTAAAATACAGTGAAACTATAGATCTGTTCAACAGTCTGTAACCTACAACAAACAACTCCCTACATGCTTGAGCAAACTTATACAGAATGCATGCAGAATGTTGAAAATTATGTCTGCTGCAGCTAATAAGAAATTTAGAATTACAGATAAATACTGAAATACCAGAACAGTCATTGAAAATGTAATCAGGTTTAATTTCTACAAAACTTTTATAAATATTACACTGCACCGATTTTGAGAAAAAACTAATTTTGTACTTTGGCTTCAATTCAATTATTGAAGCAAATTACAGAATAAAAAAAACATAAAACTCAAAAATATATAGGTATAAAATCTATAGTTAGAACATAAATGTGGATTACTCTTGAAATGCCTTCATATACAACACAATCAATATATATGACACTATTTATACTAAATTATTTTGAAATAATGCTTACATTGGAAATTTAAGGATAAGGAAAGGTCAAATATTTGTAACTTTTTCAAATGAACAAAGGGATTATTATTTCTTAAACAGATATTCATGGGAGCAAGGATTTATGTTACATTTTATTTAGGGAAGGAATTTTCAACATAATATTGATGCTCTAGCTTCTAATACTGATGCTCTAGCTATATTTTAAATTTGTACTCACCAGCAAACAAAGTATGCACAAAAACTTTCCAAAATGAAATGAAAGAGAATAATGGAAAAACCTTAACGCTCCATTCGTCAGTGATCAAGGCAATTTAACTCGGCATGATTAGAAAACTAATTATAGAAGATAGAAAGTGATTAGTTAGCTCAGAAAATACTAAGAAACAACTAAATTTAAATTCCTAGTATTAGAAAGCAATCTGATTTTATGGCAAATTTTTACATAAAGCATTCATTGGCAAATTTCAGTAAAGGACAAATTAAGCCACAAAAAAAAAAAAAAAAAAATCAGCTACTTACTTCAACAGTGGCTAAAAAGTATGTTACAAAAATGAACAGATGGCACCCAAAAAATTTCTGGTATCAGAGACAGAGATTTTCAAATCGAACACTTAAAAGAAGAGATATAGAAGGAAACATGATATAACTCCCTGACTTTTAGCAGAAGAATTCTGCATAATGGAAAAGTTGAAAATAGGTGAAAAGTATTCTTCATGGCAAAAGCTATGTGAAGGAAAAAGAACTTTTCAAATACTTCTCCTGGAAGCAGAGATAGCAAGAAAAAGAGTTTGACCTTTACACCCCCTAGTGAGGAAAGTTGCACGTTTCTTAAAGAGGATCTCCTTATCGTAGCAAAAAACTTATTCACTGCACGTCTTTATTCTAGCGAATGGCATACAGTAAAAAAAGAAATTTCTCAATAGGGTTTTTAGAAGAGGAGATGCAGTTGCAAACGGAAGTACACAAACACCACTTAGCGGCAGAAATGTGAGCTACAAACCTCCTTAAATACAAACCTAAAGCGTTTTATGAGGTAAATAGTATCTGATGTTAAAATAATTTTTTTAATTGGACATTTAGAAGTACAGATATTGAGAAAAATAAGAATTAATATTTGGGATACCAAGTGGTGAAATTGTGCATTATTTTGGGAACTTACCTATGGGTGTGTCAAATCAGCAGAAAAATGTCAAATCAGCAGAAAAATGTAACATTTTCAACCTGAACCTTTTTGATTTCATGAAACTTGGTTAACTTACAGGCTTTATAAAGAAACTATCAATGCAATATTTCGGCTCTCTACATGCAATACTTCTATAGTTATAGGACTTTGAAATTTACAGAACAGGCATTTTTTTGTGCACCATGCCTATCACAAATGACAATAACTGTAGACCTAATTGGTCAACAGAGCTCATATTAGGCCATTTGAAAGCTTATTACATGGGCTTTCTTTTAAGACATCACACAATATTACGGAAAACTGAGTTTTCAAGGTCATCTACTTTTGACTTTTAACCTCCCAAAACACGTCCTGTCAATTTAATTAAATAAAGTAGAGGGGGAACCTCCTGAGTATAAAAAAAATTGACTGGGAAATAAAAAACACATTATTTTCTCTTAATTTTTTCATCCTGTACAGAGCTAAATTTTTTACATGCCCAATCGGGCAAAAAAAACAAAAAAACATGCCTGGACAGAATTTTTACATGCCCCGATCATATCACATATTATAAATTTCGAGCCCTGACTGGGAAATAAAAAAAACACTATTTTCTCTTAAATTTTTTATCCTGTACAGAGCTAAATTTTTTACATGCCCAATCGGGCAAAAAAAACAAAAAAACATGCCTGGACAGAATTTTTACATGCCCCGATCATATCACATATTATAAATTTCGAGCCCTGCTACAAACACAGAGGTAATCTTATTTGTAACAGTTCTCCTTTATAGGAAGAATAAAATAACACCAAAGTACTGGAAGAGTGCATGATTTTCTTCCTACTTGAATTATCAGATTAATTATTCTATAGCTTACAACCCTTTTGTTTCACATAAACTGTGCACAATCTTTCAATCCTTTTGTTATAAGTTGAAGAATTTAAATTCCAAAGAACTGAGATTCAATTGAAACTCTTGATTCTCCAGGTATTTATGGTGTTCCAGTCAACTCCCACACATGCATATCTTTTTAGATTGGAATAGGGGTGGCAGTCTGTGTAGCTGGTAGGATGATGACGGTACCTCCGCAGGCATGAAAGTGGACAGTGATAGGAAAAGCTGAACTTTCACATGCGGGGGGGGGGGGGGGGTAAAGTGTTGAATCTTGCACTTCACTCTCTAATGTATACAACCACGACAGTTAGGTATTGGTCACATGACTGCCAACTAAAATAAATTTAATATATGTATTTTGTTTCAAGAAAATTAAATATATAGTACAATATAAAGTAAGGGGAAATATTGCTGATCCTTAGTACAGAACGATGTCTTTAATCAAATGAGGAAATTAATCAAATGTCTTTAAGATAACAATGTTGTATGGAAATGAAATCTTGAAGGTTTGAAAAACTTCAAACATGTTTGTTGATAAGTAATAAAAGTTTGAAGAATAAATGTTCATTCTTGATTTGATGCAAAATTATTAATGAAGAAATATGATAAATGCTTGCGAAAATGTTAGACATTTTGTAGATAAATAATAAAAGTCATTCACAACTAACTAAATTTCATTTTCTTAAGTTGTTTCTGTCTAACAATTTGTTCTAACCTTCTTTTAGGAATTAGCCAGCTAGAGTTTCCTTTCTCTTGAACCAATTCATTTTATTTTAATTTGCTACATAAATTATTAGAGATATTTAGCTCCTTTCACCTTCTTTTTCATTTCTTCTTCCTTATATTTTGAATATGATGATTTCATATTTTGGCATAAATCTCTATTTACAGTGTCATGCAAATAATCATTTTTCTTAGAAAATTCCAAGCTGACTTATCCTGATTCAGTAGCTTACATTTCATGGTTTGAACAGATGAAAATGTTTCAATTTTCATGTTGCTGGATTCTTTATCAAGTACATCCCCATCATACTAAAGGAATTTTTCACTTGAGAGCCAGGAAAACAACTCAATGCCTTCATTATTTTTGAGAAATTGTTTAACTTAAAAAATATTTTCTGAATTTGTTTAACTTAAAAAGTGCATGTTTTGGGATTCACTGAAATTTATTTATGTAAATATTAAACTGGAGCACATCACTGCATCAAATGTATAAAATTACTGACATTTAACAACACAGAGTAGATGGAACGTCGCGCGAGCTAGGATTACGATTACCGGCGAAATCTTCGCTCCGTCCGACTTCCGTTTTCGGATATTTTCCCTCCGTTTTTCAAGCTAAAACACAAATATTTATACATTAAAATGAAATTTAATAACAATACTGTGCAGAAGAAACATCGCGAGAAAAATAAATTACGATTATGGGGGGGGGGGTGAATCTTCACTCCGTTTTCGAAAGTTTTGAAAGATGAAATACTGTCCCCAGACGGAAAAGAAAGCCTCCCCTTCTCCCTACGAAACAACTTCTTTTCAGTTTTACATCGATCTCGAGAATGACCCAAATGATGACGGAAAAAGTGGAATTCCGCGAATCCACGAAATAATATCATGTATGAGTAAGAAGTAACTACGAAATGGAAAAACACGAATTTTATGGAAAATGAAAATGAAAAATCAATACTGCGTTGCTCACTTTGCCGTGAAACAATTTTACGGGACACGGAAACGGCGCAGATTCCACCACGGACGGATTAAATACCGATCTAGAAATTTTATTTTGTTTAATAAAAGGGAAAAGAGCGAAAACGATTGCTCTCTATTTATTAGTTTTGAAGAAGTATGTATTAGAAATAGGGTAACATGCATTTCATTAGAAAAAATTCATTAAAAAAAAAAAAAAAAACGAAGTCGTTCCTTTTCACTGTTACCGAAGATATTAAAAACAAGGAATATGGCAAGAAAACATCAAAAATAAAAATATAATCAGGCAGAGAGAGAGAGAGAGAGAGAGAAGGGGGGGGGAGACTTGGTTGAAAATTTTTAATATGAGGAAACGGAAAGCGACGTGACATTCTCAACATTTGCGTCGCGTGCATGCGACAACGAGAGATGTCAACAGAAGCGTGCTAAGCGTGAAGAAATGTGCACCATATTTGGGGAAGCTCAAATGAGACGTCATCATTGCAAACCACAAGGTTAGTCAATATCTCCATGGTTTCCCTGATGGCAGTGCCCCTGGCGGTAATATAAGGAGCAACTCGCTTTATCTGGTCCCACTTCAGGATGGCGGAATGGGTAACCACTTCCCGGGATAAGGCCGTTGTCAATTTTCCGTGCGAGACGTCCCGCTTGTGTTCGACTAGTCCACGGTGTATGGATATGTCAGGTGACACGACTCTCCGTATTAACAACAGTTTGAAAAACGGATTATTAATGTCACAGCTCTCTAGGGGGCGTTCAGGAGTTGTGGGCCGATCGTTCACGTTAGCCATAATAGGATTACATGGTGTTTATGATTTCATCAGCGCAAAATCGGTATTTATCTTGAGTATTTTTTATTTATTACTTTGTTGTATTATATTGTATGGAGTTCCAGAAACGTTGAAGTTTCTGTACAGAAGGTAAAGTACGTCAACTCTGTTTTTACTTAACAGGAGATAAATTTATAGCGTAGCTAAATGTCGGACTAGAATCTGTTCAGTTCTGTTTTAGGTATGGGCGAAAGTGTTTTGTACCGAACTGTCGGTTATCGGACAGGTTATGCGATATATAAAGAATTTGTATCAACCTTTAATGACCCAACAGGGTTGGGAAATTGGCGGCAAGCATTAGGATGTGATACATTTTTCCACAGCTTACAATGTGGAAAAAATTTACGTTAAGAGCATTACCAATTGTTTCAATGTAAGATCACAAATTTTATCCCTTGATATCAAATATGTTCATCGTACTGTGCACGCAGGTCGGGGAAATCTCCGCCGAGAAAAAGCAGCCATTTTGCCGCGATACACCTTCTCTGTCGTCATCGCCAGCACAGATGGAGGGAGAGCCTTATTCATTAGTATGATTAGGTACAAAAATAAAACAAATTTGTAAGATATTGTTCATTACTAAATGAAAACATCAATAGTGAATGATTTTTCGAGCGGAAGTATAATCAAAATTATTTTTTGCGAAAAATTCGGTAAGTTTTCAAAACCAGCAGTTTCCGTTAACGATGCTCCAATGACTTACGCAAAAACTGATATTCCATGTTAAAATTTCTCCTCCGAATGTACAGCACCATCTCATTTTACAAGAAATATAATTTTTTTTGTGATAAAGGGTCTATTCTGTATTGCTTAGTAAAAAACTCAGCATCGTCTGCTCAGAAATCTTCACGTTAGAGTACTCACCTGTGGCCGAAAAATATATATATAACTTATTTGACGAATTCCATGTGATAGGCACAAAAATTGCATGTTTGCAAAGCGTTACCGGTTATTGTTTTTTCAGTTCCAAGCAAAATAGCATTCGTAAAATACGAATGTTTCTGCCGCTTCCTCCCATAAGAAAGCATAGCTTGTATCAAATCATCGGCCCACACGTTCGTCGCGCAATCTAGTGACAAGTGACATTAACGGGAGATTTTTGTTTTCAGAGTCGTATCACCTGACCATGGGCGTCGCTGGCAAATAGGAATGGGGGGGGGGGGGACGCAAGCGTGCAGTAATAATAGCCAATTTTTTTCTAAGTTTTTTCAAAATGTTCTGGGGGCAGCAAATCTTCTAACTGTATTGAATAAATGCAGCGCAATAATTTTTAGATACGTATCCCAATTGTTTTGCAAAATTAAAGAACTGACAACTGTTATTTACGTTTTTAGGTACAAATTATATATACAGTATATAACGTACGCAGAAATCGTGTATTGTATTTATCGAATGGGGGGGGGGGGAGTACTGTACCTACCTAACACTATATTCCAAAAATTTGCTTCCTCTTATCATTGGTATGGATAAATTTAGATGCAATGAAGTCTATTTCAATTTTGTCTAATTCATCTTGATGAATATGGCACACTGCAACGTGGTTTAACCGCTTCTGAGTCATTGTGCTCCTCAGGTAAGTTTTCAAGCGACGTAACGCACTGAAACTGCGTTCTGCTTCACATGACGAGCTTGGCAGAACTATCAACAAGCGCACTAGGATTCAAATGTTCTCAAACATGTTTCGAACTTCTGATGGCATGCTTTGTTGAACAGCTACGGCATCAGAGACAGAAGCAATCTTGTACTTCTTCATAAAAAGTCCCAGTTCCGTCTCTAAAACTGTTATATTGAGTTCTGGATAACTGCTTAGAATATCTAGTCAGGCAGCCACATCAACGCTCAAAAGTGTGCTTTCCATAGCTTTTACGTACTTCAGATCTTCTTTATTAAACTGACACTTCAAAGACATTAAAGCGGTGTCTGTTAAAGCAAAGTACTCTTTTCTGTAATATTGCTCTATTGTACCACCATGATGCGCATCGCAAAGTCCAGTGTATCGCTTCGGTGGTTTCCTCGATCGCGGAATTGTCAGTGGATCTAAATTAAAATCTTCAATAATTTTATTTGCTTGATCCAGAAGAATTTCTAAATTTTGTTCAGATCGCATATCTGCAAAAGCTGTTTGATAAATCCTCAATGCTTTGAATCACAGATATAACGCACACTTCGCGTGTTTGAATGCATTTGTTCAATATTTCAAGATGAGCAATAATGTCTTTAGCCATCAGAAGTCCAAATAAAGTTGCTCCTGACTGAAATAGCTTGAGCAGCCCACTAGCTGATGCTGAAACAACGCTTTTATTTTCAGTTTCACTGAAATCTTCCAGCGTTTCCAGCACAGTGTTGTATCGCGTGATAATCTCCACAATCTGTGAAAGTCGACAGATCCATCGTGTTGGACAGAGAGGCTTTATCTTAGCTATGTTTTGTACAGGCCTTTGAGCATCCATTTCTTGAATTTTCAAAAAGCAATTTTTTGCCTTCGACGACTGGCTAAAAAGTACGCCGAGTTCATGTGCCCATTGCATTGCATTGCAGACAGTTGGAGTCGAATCGCAGACATCTTTTGTAACCAGATTCAGACAGTGGGCTCCACAGTGAATGAATTTAGCCAACGATTGCTTTTCTTTTAACAAGGATTGGACTCCTTTTTTGCACCCGCTCATATTGGGAGTTCTGTCGTACGCTTGACCTCGTGACATTGTTATTGGAAGCTGAAGTCTTGTCATGACATCCAATAAAATTGCCGCAACTCCTTCTCCCGTCGTCTCGGACGCGGTATATAAGCCCAAAAAACTTTCTACAGGTCTCAAGTCACTGTCTATCCATCTAACACAAATGCATTCTTGTTCATTTCCCGAAATGTCTGGCGTCGAATCGCAAATTGTGGAGAACATGGGGTGTTTCTGCATCCGTATCTCGCGACAAAAGCTTTTAATAATTTCTCCAGCCATAATTTCTAAAATTTCATTCTGAATAGATGGATGCGTCATCTTTTCTCTTTCTTTTAATATCCATTTGCCAAGAGAAGGAAAGTCCTCTGATCTTAATTTAAGAAGCTCATTCCAATTTCCGTCTTGGTGATGATGACCTCGAATTGCCAGGCCTTGTCTTCCAAGGAAACGCATTGAAGAGATTATCTTCGTTAAACAAGCTCTGGCTTCTTTTTGACCTTTTGCCACGGTTTCATTCAGCTGCGCTTCAATCGGATTTTTCATTCGATGATATGCTAGAACTGCCTGAAGATGAGCATCACATTTTTCATGTGCTTTAACTTTTCCATTGCTTTCTTCCAGTTCTTGAAACCTCGTGATGAAAAGGATGGCTCACTTTTTTGGACAGTGTTTTGTTTGGATTACCCCTTTGGTAACGTAACAGTAAAAGCCAAGAACTCCGTTTGTACTGCCACTAGCGTCAATATGCAGCCAAGTGAAGTCTTTATACCAAGCGCATCTGAAATTCAGCGTCCGAATTTTCAAAATCTGAGATGGAAACGATTCAGGCAATATTTGGGGCTGGTTGGGATGAACATCGATGTAATCACTTGTATTTTCACCATCACTTTTTTTGTGTGGGGGACCATCTTCATTCATGTTACTGCAGAAATCACTAGTGTTAGACTTAGAAGTTGAAGGTTCTGGTTCCTGAGGGTGAGGCAGTGGCCGTTTTCGATTTAAAAATTTGTCCATCTTGAAACTGGCTCAAAATAGCAACGAAAAGAAATTATTTTAGGGAGAGAGAATTAAACCACTGAGTCTGAGATACAGCATTTAGAGAAGCATTCCAGAAGGAGTCCAGATTACACGTTGGAAACAGGAAACAAAAGTGAAGGAACCTACCAACTCAGAAATGACCAGTCATTTTTCCCCTTCATCCAGTTTGACGTCAAAATACTGTCAACTGCACTGTAAGACTAAGAGTTTTCGGCGCCCGCTCGCTGTGACTGACTCGACGTTAATAATACTTTCACTACTTTGTTGACCTATCGGTGACCTACTACATGCTACGTTGATCATTCCTTTCCCACGGTGTGCGATGGAAGACGACGCGGTCGTCGCTTCTGATTGGCGGAGAGGAACGCCAGAGAAATATTTTTCACAGTGCACAGGGAGGCAAGAAAAAAAAAGAAAGAAAAAGAAGACAGTCAGCGGCTGGGCGATGGCTTTTGCCTTGAGCAGGCAGAACTTTAGTGTAGCTAAGCTCTGATTCTGAAAATAAAAGATGTATTGCAATCGGTTGTGGAAAACCCTGAACTTCGTAAAGAGTGTATATATTAAATGTTTGTGCTGTTAATATGCGTTGTGTTAACTTGCCTTGTAAAATGATCACGTTGGACGAATGATGAGAGCAACTTCCTCTCCCCGTTAACCAGATAGTAAATAAATAAAAAAAGGTGGTGGAGAGCGTAAGAGCCATCGAGCAGAAGAGTAGGGTGGGGAAAACCCTACAGTTATCTACAAGAATCCCCTCTGCTCCCATGTGGCTAGCAAACGTTGTAGTCAAATGACCTCTGGAATGCCCTTATCCTGAAGGGAGAGCCCAAATGAAAAGTTCAGTGAGAGAATGAAAAACACGAAAAGGGTTGCAGTATGAAATTTAGAGATAAACTTCGGCTGAAATTTTGGAGGAGACGTATCCCCCCTCCCCCCGCGACGCCCGTGCACCTGACTATCATACACCGTGGACTAGTCGAAGAGCGAAAGCGCGTTTCGTCATTCCGATGTAATACTTGGTAGTACCATCCATGTATTCCAATGGTATGAAGTACACTCCCTCGTCAGTCAGAGGTATGGTTGTTCCGGGATGATAGCAGGTGGCGTGATATCGATCTCGGTGGGCGTATACCAAAGCTAAGCCTGAGTTTTTTTAAGGTGTTCTGCAAGAAGTAGGTCAGGGCGGGTACATAAGGGCAAGCTGCAATGTATTGCAGATAAGGCTTGTTATGGCGACTACCCGTGTTAGAGGAAACAGCGTCGGCGTTCTTGATAATGCCCTCGATCACTTGCACACTGTAGCCGGCGGAAGAGGCCAGATCTCTTAGGTTGTTGTCGACTTCAAATCTGGATACAGTGTCCGAGGAGAGAGTAAAGGCACGTTTAGCTGTGTCTGAAAATGGCTAATTTGTGCGTAACGGGTCCTCCCATAGAGGTGGGTAGGATTACATTCGGGACATATGTTGGCTGGTAATAAACTTTGGTTTGGAGGGATCCAGAACGAGATTTCTTGACCAGGACGTCCAAAAACGGAAGACTGCTGTTGTCCTCATGGTAAAACATATGTTCCGGTGGAGGGAACTAATGAAAGCGAAAAAAGCGTTCAGTTCATCAACTCCATGCTGCCAGATAAAAAATACATCGTCGGCGTATCTGAGCCATATAAGAGGAGTCATTAAGAATTTTTTATTCAGCTGTCTGACGATGGCTTCAGCTAGCACAGCAGAGAGTGGAGAGCCCACGGCAACCCCTTTGGACCGCTTGTAAATTAGGTTATTAAAACAGAAAAAAAATTATTCCGTCAGTACTTCTATTGCATAGGAAATACCCACTAGTGAGTCCCCTGAGAACATTGAAGATTCAGCAAGTACTCGCTTCAAAGTGTCCATTGCCTCGTTGACAGGTACTGACGGATAACGTGACACCACGTCAAAACTACCGATGATGTGGTGCGGAGCCACAGCGAAGTTCTTAAGCCTTGTGACGAAGTCACCCGACGACAACAGGACTGTTGTGGAGGCAGGCAGGAAAGCTGATCGCAATGTAGCAAGCTGACGCTCGAGATTGATTGATGGGGCTGTCCTCCGTGAAACAATTAGTTTAAGCGGGAGTCCTTGCTTGGGATGTTTGATTCTTGCAAAAAGTGACGGTATCTTCGGCCCCGGATGAAGCCACGCGGCTGCTCTGAGGGTGTCCGGAATAGCGGGCATGTTTGCCACTCTCTTAACTTTTGCAATCCACCTATTTAATGGGTTAGAGGCAATTTGTATGGAGTCCGACTGTTGTATGAACTCCATGATTTTACGGTTGTATTTATCAGAGTCAATAATCACAATCTGGCCTGATTTATCGGTGAGCGCGAAGACGATTGATGGGTCATCCTTTAACTTTAGGACAGCTGTTAGGTCATGTGGCCTAGAGTGTCGAGTCTTGGGTAAAAGTTGCTTAGGCGCTGGAAGCATTGAAGACGGATTGAGTCTCTGTGTGCGGGTGGTACCTTGTAGCGAAGGCTTTCAATTGCTGGGATTAACTCACGGACGGAAGGCAGGGTACTCGGGCAGAACTTTGGACCCTTTTCCAGTATGTCTGGTTTCTTCCGCGATAAGATTTTTGACAAGACATTGGTAACTGGGATGGTAAACTTCCGTGAAGGCGCATTCCTTGATTCCCTCAGACGGGAGAGCTTTTTATTGTGGGTAAACACTTTGGTATACGCCCACCGAGATCGCTATTACGCTACCTGCTTACATTCCGGAACACCCATACCTCACTGGCTGATGCGGGAGTGTATGTACTCCATACCATTGGAATACAAGGATGGTACCACCAAGTATTACATCCGAATAACGAAGCGCTCTTCTGCTCTTCGACTACTCGAACACAAGAGGGACTTCTCGCACGGAAAATTGACAACCGCCTTATCCCGGGAAGTGGTTACCCATTCCGCCATCCTGAAGTGGGACCAGATAAAGCGAGTTGCTCCTTATATTACCGCTAGGGGCACTGCCATCAGGGAAACCCTGGATATATTGACTAACCCTGTGGTTTGCAATGATGACGTCTCATTTGAGCTTCCCCAAATATGGCGCACATTTCTTCACGCTTAGCACGCTTCTGTTGACATCTCTCGTTGTCGCATGCACGCGACGCAACATATCACGTTCTCATATTCTGTTCATGTTTATTTAAAAAATTTCTATTGTTTAGTTCTCTTGTCTTGCCTAACCACGAATGTCTGAAGAAGGCACCCGTTATTGTTGAAAGCTTACGCTTCAATAATAATATCTGTACGTCATTAAACGGATATTTTATTTCCTTTCCTTACTGATTTTTGACGTAATCTACCCGAACTTTTAGTCTTATGTATTTAACAAGTGTTAGAATCTTGAAAACACAAAAATAAACTTTACACAGATGTTTAATAACGTTATTTCACTGAGATTTTCGATTTCCGTTGCATACTCGACGTATTCCGTCGTTCATGACGGACCGACGATTTCCATAGCATACTCGATGCTTTCCATCGTCCGTAGCGGACCGACGAATTCCATGGCATAGTCGAAGTTTTCCGTCGATGATTTCCATAGTAACTACGTAAAATTCCTGGTACTCGCTGTATCATAGGCGCCGACTTGAAAAATTATTGTGGGAGTTCCGGAAATTTTTAATCGAATTACCCATGCATTTTTTAAAGTATTTAAGTCTAATATAAATTTCATACAGTCAGATTATCTGGCACAATAAGACGCCTGAAATACTAAAATGAAGCGAATTATAGTTAATTACAGAATTGTTTTTCTCAAGATAATTATTTATTTCATTTATTTTGCTTTTGTAGGCGCGACATTATTATATACAATACACAGATACTCTGTGAATTTCCAACTCAGTTGTCTTATAAAAGCAACAAAAACATGTAAAATTTATTTTACATGTTTTTGTTGCTTTATATTATTATATACAATACACAGATACTCTATGAATTTCCAACTCAGTTGTCTTATAAAAGCAACAAAAACATGTAAAATTTATTTTAAGGTTTTTTTACTACCACTTTTTAAAAATGCCAACAATTTTTTTCTTCAAATGATTTCTGAGTTGAAATAGGAGTTTAGAAGAGAGAGGGCATGGCATCAGCCGCACGCCCTGCGTTTTTCGTGGGCTCTACTTCGTATCAGCGGTGTATGCCCAGTATGCCCAACTTGGGTTGCTTCTGTACTTTTCTATGGGAAAATCGTTGACTTTGAAGAGGCTTTGAGGCCTTGTGGAGCATGTACAATCAGGAAAAAATGAGACCAAAATATACATGCACACAACTGAAAATTTGCAAAACGTTACAGAAATTCTGTTTAGTATTTTCTAAAAAAATTAAACAAAATTATGCTTCGTCGAGCGGAAGTACATATGGCATATTAACCAATCACGGCCTTGCTAAAGCTGTGGGAGCCTTGTTGACCTTCAGGGACTGCTGCAGAGAGCAAGAGACGGCTGATAACCTGTGCTCCAGCAAAGGTATTCAGTAAGTGACGTCACGTCACTAAACCCTCCCCACCCGGAGGGCACAAGAAACCAGATGAACAGATTTGGCTTCACCAGCGGTTGCTGATGCCATCTTCTTTCTCTTCTAACCTCCTTGATCCCCGACTGCCCGAAGATAGGGTGGGTCAACTGACTGTACAATATATTTCCGCCTTTATCACTATGACCTCGAATAGGTTCTCGTCTCCGAATGTAGAGCTAGACTTTTGTATTTTGTAGAAACATAGACAAACCGAAGAATTTTCTTTCATATATAGGAGGCAATTTTAAATGTTCTTAAACAACGGTACTTGAGGTACTGTCTGCCACGTCAAATTTGATGAACACGAACAAACACTAATTCTTTTTTGAGGCACAATAAACAGTCTGAAGGGCAAACGTCTATATATAGTGAACAAGGAATAACTAATAAAAAACTTGAAAAATTGATAAAGAAAAAGAAAATTTATGCACATATGCGTACGCGTATTTTCCCCACGAAATACGCACAAAAATATTAGGGGTTCGAGGAACCCACAACAAAATCATTGGGGGTTCAAAAAGTGTCTCGAACCCACGAAGTCGGCGCCTATGCGCTGAATCATTCTTCCCACCGAATGGACTTACTCAGCGTCAAGCGGAAGAGTGCGCACGGAGACTTTACTGTACCGAAGTCCATTCGTTGACGACGGGGCACAGAGGTTCTGGTGCCCAATGGCACAAAAATTGCCTTTTGTAGGCAGATGGCGCAAGACTTTTGTTTTGGCACACTTTGGCGCAGAATTTTCATCCCAGGAAGAGGTGATGTCATTCCCAGCCGTAACCATCCCGTCGTTCGAAGTCATTCCCAGCCGTAACCATCCCGTCGTTCGAAGTCATTTTGCTTTCTGCAACAGGGAGGTATCCCCCCCCCCCCCCAGTAAAAATGTTATAGCATTTTTGGAATAATATCGGTAACACCAAAAATGGAACAGAAAAAAGCGGATTTCCGAGTTTTCGCGGGGTCTTTCATGCCCCTGGTACCTGCTTTGAAACTACGTTTGCGTAACAAACACACTGTTGCTTTTACTTAGATTGCATGTTGCAGATTTGCGTGACCTCATCATACGTGACTAAACACACTCCCCGAAACCACTATTTGCAACTGCCACTCTAAAGAGGCCATTTCAACATGAAATGACTTGACTTTATGAATGTAAGGCTATCTTTAAATTAAAAACACCATGATGAGTGAAAAAACAGCACCAGATTTCCCTTGCAGTACACATTAAAATAAGAAATATTCAAAGGTGATTTTTCCTTATTTTGTTCAAATCCCATGAAATTAAACCTCAACTTGACATTCAATCAAAACAGCAGTGATTTATTCTAAATTGTAGCACCCACTGGTACCAGGGTGAATAGAACAACTCAATCCATACATTACTAATGAGGCTCCTCATTACAACTGTCAATGGAGTATTACCCAATTAGATACACCAAAATGTCTCCACAGGGTGTCCACTATGTCTTGTTACCCCCCCCCCCCCCCCCAGTAATAACAAATGTAAGTGAGCTATATATCTCATGAAAGAAATACGGGATTACGCCATATAATACGAATTTTGAAGATGACAATCCGATTTTTGGCGTAAATGTGACAAGGATGGTAAGTCAGATAATATCCGAAAACTTGAAATTTTTCATCGTCCTGGAGCGGGACTCGAACCAGCGTCTCCCAGAAAACGCCTGGGTATGCTAACCACTACACCACCCAGAACGACCAAGTTTCAAGTTTCCGATCAATTTGAATATAACCATCACAAAATTTTTTTCGGATATTATCTGACTTACCATCCTTGTCACATTTACGCCAAAAATCGGATTGTCATCTTCAAAATTTGTATTATATGGCGTAATCCCGTATTTCTTTCATGATTTATCTGCTTCTCCGGGCAAACACGGGATAAGATTCTTAACCTACAGATTCGCTAAACATGGATGCCGGTTGCTTCGACTAGCAAATCCTGTGATGGTTATACTCAAATTGATCGGAAACTTGAAACTTGGTCGTTCTGGGTGGTGTAGTGGTTAGCATACCCAGGCGTTTTCTGGGAGACGCTGGTTCCAGTCCCGCTCCAGGACGATGAAAATTTTCAAGTTTTCGGATATTATCTGACTTACCATCCTTGTCACATTTACGCCAAAAATCGGATTGTCATCTTCAAAATTTGAGCTATATATCTGTTGTGTGATGTATATGTTGAGTTATGGTCTGTATTGTGTTTATTTACAGATTAGGTACCGGAACCATGTGCGATACCAGCGAATACACCCTGCAACAGCGGATTGTTGTCGGCATCAAGGTACATGAACGTCCACACACAGGGAAGACAATTCGTGACGTGCGTGCTGATTTCCAACAACGATTCAACAAAGAGGCCCCTCCAAAACAGACTCTTCTGCGGTGGGAACATAAACTCTTCGAAGCAGGCAACATCAAGGATAAACCACGACCGGGAAGACCATCTACCAGAGTGCAACAGTGTCAAGCGGTCGAGGAATCAGTTATCAAGTCACCGACGAAGTCGCTCCGCAAACGATCAGCGGAGCTTAGAATACCACGATAGACACTGCATAAGCACATGAAAAATTACCTGAATTAGCACGCATATCGCCCGATGTTCGTTCAGGAGTTATCAGACATCGATTTAAACCGCAGACGGGATGCATGTGAAATGATGCTTCAAACATTTGCCACAATCCCAAAACGTGGAAAGGTAATTTTCAGTGATGAATGTGCGATATACCGCAGCTGTCGATCACGGAACGTTGTGTTCTGGTTCAATGAAAACCCACATTATGTCGAAGAATTGGAACATCATCCTCCGCATGTCATGATATGGGCTGCAAATAATAGTCGACATCTGTTTGGAGCGTGTTTCTTTGATGGTCCAAAGAATCAGACAACTTATCTGGACATGCTGCAAACCTGGTTTGTGCCACAACTTGGAAATCTTGGCATTCTGAATGACGTATGGTTCCAATAGGATGGGGCACCCGCCCATTACGCAATCGCTGTTCCGGAATACCTTGGTGAGGTCTTTCGGGATCATTGGATCGGCCGAAGTTTGGCAGTGCTGCCCGCTCCACTTGAATGGCCACCTCGAAGCCCAGATCATCTCTCAACGTGTGGTAATGCCCTTTGGGGTTTCATAAAAGAGGTTGTTGCACAACAGCGCTACCAAACCACTGATGAACTTAAACAAGCAGTGAGACGCGCTTTCTCTCGTATCACCCCGCAACTGCTTCGGAAAATGTCCCACAGAACATGGCGTAAAATTATTCTGTCACGAGAATGACGCAGCCCAAACGGATCCACTGGATGTTTAAGGATGCCTCAACATATACATCATACAACAGATACATAGCTCACTTACATTTCTTATTACATGGGGGAGGGGGTAACAAGACATTGTGGACACCTTGTAGAATTTCTTCGCAGATGACTGTCAGCACGGTGGTAGTTTAAGGAGGGAAAATTCTTCGTGAGCAGTGGACAGGAAGCGAGATTGGTTCGACTGTACTAAAAATAAACAACACATGAAGAAAATGTGAGAACACAAGTTTGGAAGCAAAACAGAAAAGAGATGAAGATAAATAAAAAATGTAACTTCAAAGTGGAACATTTAGAACTAGAAAGTGCAAAAAATTATCACTGAGGACAAAAAATTCAATTGTGAACTGGTGAAGAAAGCAAGGGTTGCCTAAGTATTGGAACTGTACAACAAAAATAGAGGTGAAATTTGGATTAGAGTTTTAAAGAGTTCTACACAAAAGTATATGAAAAGGGATGATACAACTATTACAAACATAAAGAAATACACAAACACATACAGGCACCAAAGTTCCTCTAGTCCTCCTAGAAGAAGTTGCCTATGCAATTAAAAGTGTGGAATGGGGGAAAGCTCCAGAGGAAGACACAATTATCATGGGCACTGCACAAGAAGCTAGTAAAGAAACAGAAACTACACTCACCAAAGTTTTCACTAGATGCCTCAATGAAGGGAAGATTCCTGATGACTGGAACAGTGCTACAGCTATGTAAAAGAGGGGACTTCGAGGATCTCAGGAACCACAAACCCATGAACCTCCTATTAGCTGTTCACAAAATCTTCACTTAGGCACTGGCATATTGCTTGCCAGAAATACTAGACTTGGCTCAACCAAGAGAAGAAGCTGTATCCAGGAGTGGCTATACAGAACTGTAGATCATATCCATATACTGAGAGAACTACTTGAAAGAGCGAATGAATATGAACTCCTACTGTGAATGGCTTTTATTGATTACTAGCTGATTACCCGGCATTGCCCGGGTATTTATTTATCCCAATCTTCTATTAGACAGGAAAAAGGAATTAATTCTATCTATAGTGTAAAATCAAAGTAATTTTATTTACAGGTTTTTAAAAGTATAAGTACAGTATACAAATTATAAAGTAAAATCTTTTACAAATTCATTATAATATTAATTTAACACAAAACTTGATTATAAATAACATTTTTAGTTTCACCTCCAGGAGCAAGAACAAATAAATTTTTGGGTGAACCCACCCTCGAGCAAGCAACATAAAGTTGTCCATGGGAGAAACATGGCGATCTCAAATCCACTCTGCAGTACTTAATAGACTGCCCCTGTGACTTGTTGATCGTGATCGAGAACGCAAGTCTAACTGGAAATTACAATCTCTTAAAGTTAAAAGAGAGATCCGTCGGAATGAGTGGTATCCGTGGGATAAAAACTGTTTCACCCTCTCCCTTTCCTGTTAAAATAGTCGCTTGAATTACATTGTCCAGCATTTTCTTTACACACAGCCTTGTGTCGTTGCAAAGTTTTGGCGGGCCGAGGTTCCGTAGTAAAATAATTGGAGATCCCACTTTAAGTAAAGACGATGTGGTGGCAATCCAGCCGGAAAGTGAGTTTAGGAACTCTGGTGGGAAATCATCGGCATCTACTACGGTATCGATAGACTTGTATTCAGTGTATACGCCTGGTAACATGGCAAGCATTTGATTGTTTATTTCGTGGACGTCTTCATTTTTAGCAGAAATAATGGTCCTCTAGCAGCCAGTTCAAATTGTGATAGTTTTGGAAAACAGCCGGATAGACTGCATCTATTAGCTCTGCGACGGACGACACCAGATTACAAAAATCGGATGGCAATTTTATCTTGTCAAAAGATTCGACTGTTAATCTACCTTCTCCGATCTCCAGTAGTTTGAGAAAATTTGAGCACTGTCATCCCCCAGATGTACTCTCATGTTTTGCTTTAAAGTTATCTTTCGCACATGTCTCCACAAAAATGAATGTTTTAAACATGCGTGGATCTCATCGGCCGGTGTTGACTTTGGGATGACGGGCAGAGTTTGACGAAAGTCTCCACAGAGGAGTACCAGAGCTCCTCCCATCAGGTTGTCGTTTCCTCTCAGATCTCTCAGAGTGACGTCAAGGGCACCGAGGGTTTTCTTGTGAGCCATGGTGCATTCATCCCATACGATTAATTTACATGTCTTGAGCACCTGCACCCGATCACTTGCCTAGCTTATGTTGCAGGTAGGATTTTCCTGCCTAGCGATGTCAAGTGGCAACTTAAGTGCGGAATTGGCTGTCCAGTGTCCTCCCTCCTTCCATTAACGTCGCCGCAATTCCTGAAGAGGCGATGGTAAGAGCAACTTCTCCCTGAGCCTTGATTTCGGTCAGAATTGAATTAGTTAAAAATGTTTTCCCTGTGCCCCCAGAAGCATCAAGAAAAATGCTACCACCTTGTTGTTTCGCTAACTGATCCATGATAATTTGGTATGCTTTTTTTTCTGATCTTGATTTAGAAGTGGCTTCTTGTCTGCGACGTATGCACTCAGCTCTTCGACGTTGTAGTTCTTTTCTCGTATGTAATCTGCGTAAAGTACGTCTTGTCGGTCTCGTACTGGTGCAGGCAGGCCGAGTTGCAGTAATGTTTTATTGATCATGGCCACACATTTGTCCTCAAGAATAATCAGCCTTGTTGAAAATGTCCGGATCAAACGTAATTTCTAATGTCGGATTTTTCTCCGGACTTTGGCGAGTATATCCTCACTTAGGGCCTCCTTATATTTTTCCCATAAAGTGTTTGGATTCGATGGACTGCATGTAGACAATATTATAGCAAACAGGTTTCTGATTTGCTCTGGGAGGGAGATTAATTCGGCTTCCCGCAATGTGTCATCCTAGTGCTGGTCTCCTTCCAGTAAACCAAACTTCTGACAGGCCTCTCTAAATGTCTGTCATACTTCGCCGTTTACTGTTCTTAGCTCCGCGAAAGATGTTGGTCCTCGAACTGAGTGAAGAAGCATCCTAAGGATTCGGCGTTATTGGGGTGAACTGTGTACACTAGACCCAAGGCGGCACTCGCGACTGCATTATGTCCAAGGACGGGCTGGCCAACTTTTCTTCTACAGAAAACTTTCCTCAATGCATTCCATGTGTAATATCGAGGTATCTCAGGATACAACAAAGTCCTTGCGAAAGGATCCTGCTGACACAGTTGAAAGAATGCTGTTAATGTCGTGTTTGTGGCTGATCAACCACTGTAGGGGCACTCTCTGTTGTGAAATAAACTCTGACCATTTTCTAAATGGACGCTGAGGTGAACAACAGTAGGGTGTCTTTCGTGAATCGGAAATCCTAGGATTCGCCAAATTGCCTCGTTGTTGCTAATGTACCTTCCCAACTGATACCGCATCACTTCATCGTTTTTCTCTCGTTGCTTATGCCGAAAACAGCCATATCACTACCTTTGTTAACATACTTGCACACATATTTGATCGATTTCACACTGTTACAGTACTCCGCGTTGATGTGTGCTTGAAACATTTTTGACAGCAGCGGCGAAAATGGCACAACCTAGCTATTGTCGATTTCTATTTCTGCGTTGCTGCGTATCTTTAGTTTCGCCGTGAACCCTCCATCTTTTGGAGCTCGCCGTCTATATAGAGGATAACCGTTATTTCCGGTTTGTGTCTCTTTATTCAATTTTCTTGGGTATTTCTTGGTACACTTTCCATCCTTCATACACGGAGAGTTGGGATTGAGATTTCCACATGGTCCGTGGATCATGTTTTTTCGTTACCACTGCGAAACGTTCAGGATCTTGTGTTGGGTTTGGCAACTCAGCAGATATAACGTCATCGATTTGAGTGGGCTGAATTTTGTCCGCCAACCAGATTAAATTGTGTGAGGGTGGCAGTTCTCGCTTTTGCCACTCAACCGTGTACATCCAGCATCTTAGCACTCCAAAGACATAGCCCTTCGTTATAATGTAAATTATTTTCAACTGCTTCTGTTTAAATACTCTCGCAATCAAGTCGTGGCGCTCACTGGGTAATTGACCATTGGTAAGCATCTCCTTGATATCTGTCCAAGTCGGATTGCAGGTGAAGGTGATAAACAAGTCTGGTCTCCCGTACGTCATAACATCTTGCGTGTATTCGTGCATGTTTCTGGGACTGCCTGTAAATGTAGCTGGTAGTATGACTAAGGCACCGAGGTTTTCAAAGTTCCCGTCATTTGCCACAGCATCTTTCAGGTGAATATATTCTACAGCTCTCAGTTTACGTTGATTTAGACGAATGTAAAGAAGACGCTCACTCTCGATTTTTGCATACATATCAACGATGAATTGATGAAACAATTGTCTGCAGTTTAAGATGTGGTTCTGTTCAGTTTCTCGAACCATTAGTCTGTATGCATAGAAATTCATCGCTGAAATTTTCTTGCTGGTTGTTTCACCTGTTGTTGGGTTGACCTGCCTCAGATTAAAATGATATCTATCTTCACCACGGGAGAATATCACTGAGCACTGTAGACCATCATAAGATCGATGTGTTTCCGAAATGCGCTGCAATGATTCGCCTCGTCGTTGAATTACGATATCCCGTTGATCAAACTCATCGCCTGATATAACCACCGCGACTTCATCTACCTGAGGAGCATTGAAGCGCCGCTCGTGTTTGCCTGCTGGTCTTCGGTCTGCTCTTATGCCTACTTTACATTCATCCGTTGGCATACGTTCCAATGCTGTTTTAAACGTTTTAATAAGATCATTGTGCTCATGAAACATACTTTGTACGTTTAACACAATGTGACGTCTTGTTCTTGAGATGTATGCGCACCTCTGGTCAGTTTCCATTTCTTCGTTTCCAATAAAATATAAACTATCTACCAACAAGTAATTGGACACCCCTGCAATCAACGATATCTGCGGTCCTGATACACGTCATGGCCGCCGCCGTTAAATATCGTGTGGGAAACAACAACGCAACCAGTCGCATGCAAGATGCCACACAGTTCGGAGCTCTCTGATTTCGAGAAAGGTGTAATCGTTGGGTATCACAGAAATGGCCGATCCATACGTAACATATCCAGCGAGTTGAAGTACCCAAAATCGACAGTGGCCTACGTGATTCGCAAGTGGAAGATAAGAGGTGACTGTCGGATTGTGCCCCGACCTGGCAGACCCACAAAACTGGGAGTTAGAGACCGACGGGTGCTGGCCAGAGAAATTCGGAAGAACCGCACCAAATCGATGGGCCACATCCGCAAGAAGTTTCCACAGGCATCCGGGAGTGTTCTTTCGCTGAATACCATCCGTAAGGAAGCCCATCTGCTCAGTTATCATGGACGTGCTGCCGCCCACAAGCCTTTGATCACCAAGTCCAATAGCACTGCTCGGCTAACGTGGTGCAAAGAACGTCGACAGTGGACCGTTGAACAGTGGAAACAGGTTATCTGGAGCGACGAATCAAGGTTCACCCTCTACCGGCGGTGTAATTATGCTATGGGGGTGTTTCTCCTGGTATGGCATGGGACCCTTGGTCGCATTCCTGGTAGACTCAACGCCGAGACCTACTGCGCAATTTTGGATGACCATGCGCTTCTTATGTTGTGGCACTTTTACGGGGTGGACTCATGTTACTTTCAGGATGACAATGCCCCCTGTCATGTTGCGAGGTCCACCATGGCTTGATATGGTGACAATGGGGTTAATCGAATGGACTGGCCTGCGCAGAGCCCGGAGCTTAACCTTATCAAGCACCTCTGGGACGAGTTGGAGCGTCGACTTAAGGGATGCCCCCACCGTCCGAAATCGGTGAATGAACTGACCTATCTTCTCCAAGCCGAGTGGAAGAACATACCGCTAGCCGTCGTACAACGCCTGGTTGAGAGTATGCCCCAGAGGGTCACAGCTGTAATCGCTACTCGTGGAGGCTCCACCAACTATTGAAGGTGAATAAACTTTGTTTTCCTTTGCTATCACAGGTGTCCAATTACTTGTTGGTAGATAGTGTAGTTGTAGAAATTTTGGTGGTTGATCTGGCAGCGGAAGCAATGATCCCGCCTTATGGTACTTCTGCCCTTGCACCGTGAATAACGATGGAAATCCGGGCTGTTCAACAACTGATGTTGCGCCGAACGATGTCATTTGGAAACATGAGTTGTATTTTCTCATGTTACTAAGAAAATGCTTTGACTCTGACGTATCTGCTGATGTGTAAGTCAAAAGTTCTTGTGGTAGTGGTTCCAGTTGGCAGAGTTTCACTTTCCCATTTTTGCAGCAAATACCAGGAGACTCTGATTTAAACTTTTTGGCTTGACAGTAACTACAAACTATTTCCATTTTTCCGATGGTAACACTTGCATGCTGCGAGTAGTTTTTATGTGGATCATAGTGGAATCCTTCCAATGCTAAGCTAAAATGTTGCGCAGTCCGTGATCGTCTGGCTCTATCTCTTATTTCCTGTACTCGGGTCTCACACTGTTGTACAGTCTCTGAAGCTCTAGATGTAGTAGCTCTCTCTCTCTCTTATCCTGTAGCCGGGTCTCACGTCGTTGTACGGTCTCTGAAGCTCTAGATGTAGTAGCTCTCTCTTTCATATCCTGCAGTCAGACCTCACGCTGCTGTACTGTCCCTAAAGCTGTAGATGTAGCAGCTCTCTCTTTCATATCCTGTAGTCGGTCCTCACGCTGCTGTACTGTCTCTGATGCTCTAGATGTAGCAGCTCTCCCGCGCAGCGTCGCAAGTCTTCTATTCCTCTCCTCGGGAGTTTCTTGTCTACGCTGTTGTTTCGTTTTTAGCCTCTGATTGCACTTAGCCAATCGCCTTACGTTTCCTTGGAGACATTGTTACAGCAATGAAATCTATTATAGAATACAATAAAAAGCTAATATAAACATAAGGAAAAAACAAATTTAAAATTATGAAGTACTTACATCCGTGTAGAAATATAAAACTCTTCACAGAACTTGAATCCAAAATGCACACTATCACTGTCAAATAAAGTACGAAACAGTTATACAATCAACTAAAAGAGCGAAATGAAACTGTCACATTCACTGAAAGATGATAAACTGGAAGACTTGCCGAGTTAGCTTCCCTTAAATACGACCATCTAAGATTCGAGTGGGTGCTGGAATTTTCTCGAACATATTGAGTCCAAAACCGGGGCATAATGATTTCTAAAAATTCCCGGAAGGTTCTACAAAGTTATATTCATTTCCACAACATTCTAGAAGGTTCTACAGAGTTCTATTCATTTCCACAACCTTCTAGAAGGTTCTACAGAGTTCTTTTCATTTCTACAACTTTCCAGAAGGTTTTACCAACACAGAGTTCTATTCGTTTCCACAATCTTCTACAGGGTGTCCACAATGTCTTGTTACCCCCCCCGTAATAAGAAATGTAAGTGAGCTATATATCTGATCTGCTATATGATGTATATGTTGAGTTATGGTCTGTATTGTGTTTATTTAAGATTAGGTACAGGAACCATGTGTGATACCAGCGAATACACCCTGGAACAGCGAATTGTTCTCAGTGTCTGGGTAAATGAACGTCCACACACAGGGAAGACAATGCGTGACGTGCGTGCTGATTTCCAACAACGATTTGACAAAGAGGCCCCTCCAAAACAGACTCTTCTGCGGTGGGAACATAAACTCTTCGAAGCAGGCAACATCAAGGATAAACCACGAACGGGAAGACCATTAACCAGAGTGCAACAGTATCAAGCGGTCGAGGAATCAGTTATCAGGTCACCGATGAAGTCGCTCCGCAAACGATCAGCGGAGCTTAGAATATCACGATAGACACTGCATAAGCACATGAAAAATTACCTGAATTTGCACGCATATCGCCCGATGTTCGTTCAGGAGTTATCAGACATCGATTTAAACCGCAGACAGGATGCATGTGCAATGATGCTTCAGACATTTGCCACAATCCCAAAACGTGGAAAGGTAATTTTCAGTGATGAATGTGCGATATACCGCAGCTGTCGATCACGGAACGTTGTGTTCTGGTCCAAGGAAAACCCACATTATGTTGAAGAATTGGAACATCATCCTCCGCATGTCATGATATGGGCTGCAATGAACAGTCGACATCTGTTTGGAGCGTATTTCTTTGATAGTCCAGTGAATCAGACAACTTATCTGGACATGCTGCAAACCTGGTTTGTGCCACAACTTGGAAATCTTGGCATTCTGAATGACGTATGGTTCCAATAGGATGGGGCACCCGCCCATTACGCAATCGCTGTTCGGGAATACCTTGGTGAGGTCTTTCAGGATCGTTGGATCGGCCGAAGTTCGGCAGTGCTGCCCGCTCCACTTGAATGGCCACCTCGAAGCCCAGATCATCTCTCAACGTGTGATAATGGCCTTTGGGGTTTCATAAAGGATCGAGGTTGTTGCACAGCAGCGCTACCAAACTACTGATGAACTTAAAAAAGCAGTGAGAACGTAACCTTAGCGAAAGAAAAAAACAAGACCTTTCTACATTCAAAATGGTCTAATATTAGTATCAGCACTGTTTCCCGACGTCTTAGCAAAGATTTTGGATTAACGTCTTATAAACCGGCACATAAACCCAGACAAACTCTGTCATGAAAAAGAAGGGACTCCAGTTTGCAAAGCGTCATCAATCGTGGACTGCTGAAAATTGGAGCCAAGTTCTTTTCCGATGAATCAACTGTTCGTCAATCTGAATCACATGAAGCACGTGTTCGACGACCAAAAGTCAAAAGGTTTGATGAAAAATACACCGTGAGACATCTGCCTGGTCAGATGATATGGGCTGCTATGTCAACATTTGTTACCGCTTCATTATCCTTTTTACCGACAGGCACTACCATAACTGGTGCTTTCTCTCGTATCGCCCCGCAACTGCTTTGGAAAATGTCCCACTGAACATGGCGTAAAATTATTCTCTGTCACGAGAATGACGGAGCCCAAACAGATTCACTGGATGTTTAAGGATGCCTCAACATCATACAACAGATACATTTCTTATTACAGGGGTGGGGGGGGGAAATAAGACATTGTGGACACCCTGTAGAAGATTCTACAGAGTTCTATTCGTTTCTAAACATTTCCAGAAGGTCCTACAGAGTTCTTTTCGTTTTATTCGACTAAACTTGGGCTTAAATGTCATCGGGACTGCTACCAATCAGCTTAGCGACCCCGAAAACTATGGATTCGACACTAATATCGGTCATTTTGGAAATTTTATTTTTCACCCCTTCTCACCCCCATGCCGATGGGGACTGAACTTGGGCTTAAACGGCATCGGGAGTGTCACTATTCATCTCAACGACCCCGAAAACTATGGATTCGACATTAATCACTATGAAATTGACACTAATATCGGTCGTTTTCGATTATTTTTACATGTCACCCACTTCCCACCCCACCCCTAGGGGTGTCTTACCCCTACAGTATTTTTTTCCAGATAGTAAATCATATGGGTACCAAGTTTGGTTGAAATTGCTCCAGGCGTTCTAGAGTTAGGCTGGAACAAACAAACAAACAAACAAACATACATACATACATACATACATACATACATACATACATACATACATACATACATACATACATACATACATACATACATACATACATACATACATACATACATACATACATACACACACACACACACACACACACACACACACACACACACACACACACACACACACACACACACACACACACACATCCATTTTTATATATATAGATAAAAACACTTTTGGTTCATTGCAACCTCAGCAGTTATACTATCATTGAAACCCTGTGGTATTGAAGATCGATAAATTAATATTATTAATAACATCTATGGAAATGTAATTGCACAGGTTTGACTATTCAAGGACATATCATGTATGAAACTTGCAAAGAGTGAGACAAGGTGACATCATATCTCCCAGGCTCTTCAATGTCACATTGCAGAACATATTTCCATCATTAAACTGGAAAACAAGGGAATTAAGCTTAATGGAGATAGTTTAATCCAGTGATGTATTCAGGCATCCTTTGGGGGGGGGGGGGGCTAAGCAACCCCTCCCCCACCCGTAGGTTTTTGGGTGATCCCCCGTTATATTCAGTCTAATTATTTTAGATAAATTAATTTTAAAAAATAAGAAAACGAGGGAAATTATTATAATAAAAAATGCATCCACATAGACTCAGTAGCAGTAAGATTATAACTAAGTTTTAAACTAATTTCTTTATTTTATGCACTAAAGCTACCATCGGCATGTATGCTTATGTTTTCTAAATCCGACGAGTCAGTGCAGCCAATAATGTACACAGTACCTCGACAAAAAAAAAATACGGAATTTTTATTGTTAAAAAGAGCCATCAATGACTTCACACAAAGTTTTAACTCTTTAAATAACATTTTTATTAAAAAACGTTGCTCAGAAATCAGAGTAATTATGAAAATATATATACTCTAGTGTAGAATTTGTTGCTCTAGATGAGAATGCTTTTGTAATTTTGTTTATTAAATGGAACAATTGTCCATGTTAAAAATCTATTATGAAATCCTACCAAAATTATTTAATACTTTCTCTGGATAAAAAAAGCAGGAGGGTAGAAAACTAGTTGATCTTGATCATACATGCAAGAGGGAAAAACAAGGAAACCAGATATTGTTTCACAATTCCGTAAATTTTTTAAAGCCTTTTTTATTTGGCAGTTAAGTTTACTGTGGATTTGTAATCACCAACAGCATGCTGTTGGCACTGCAATACATTATATTTTGGAAGCTGGCATTCTGCTTAATTTCAGTCTTCTGGATACTGACTTCCCGTGTATATGGTTAAGCTCAGTGTAGCTAATGTGACGTTAGGGCTTCCAATACAACAAAATAAGTGCTATCTAATTTTTGACAAAAGTAAATCATTAAAAATTCCCATAAAAAGTTGTTCATTCAAAGTTAGTTTCAAATGGTTAATTAGTTATTTTTTTTCATAAATGTTTTCATTAAAGTTAGCTTCAAATAGTTAATTAGTTTTTTTCATAAATGTTCATTAAAGTTAGTTTCAAATGGTCAATTCTTTTTTTTTTTTTTTTTACTACTAAGTGATAATCTAAATACTCTAAAGGGGCTGAAACCAAGTGGCAGTGGAATGGTTGACACCATACGTTTTCAGGTAACACTGTAATGATTCCCTAATAATCAGAAACACGCTTGTAGTAGGGCATGGATATTTTTGCCACTTCTGATGTTTTGGGGAGGGGGTATTTTCTCCAGCACAGTGTTATCTTATTAACAATCTCAATAGTTTACACCACTGCATGGTGAAATCCTGGTGCATTACTGAATTAAAATAAAGGTTTTACATTTTTAATCGCTTGTAAGTGTAGATTTCTTGGAATTTGCATTTGCGATATACGAGCATAAGAAATTTTTTATACTCTATTTAAAATTTTGTTATATGTATTAATGTATATACTGTATAAATCAGAAAATTGGGATTATATATACTGTATATATAATCAGTCGACAAGTTTCAGCCCCCTCGAAATTTGTAACTGCCCCCCCCCCCCCCCCCCCCGGAAGAACTCTCTGAATGCAATGCTGGTTTAACCCAACTTCATTTTGCTAATAGCATAAGTATTTTTGGAAGGACGTCATCAGGTCTGCAGAATGTGATCCAGAAACTTTCTGACAAGAGTAAAGAAGTGGAATTAAAGATGAACTTACACAAAACAAAATCAATGTGCAATGCTTTTACAAGAACCAAAGAAAAGAATCAACTTGGCAGTCAAATGTCCTGATTTACAATTCGACTTGATGTTTGGAAATATAAATACATTTTATAAATAATGATACAAGCTATTTATTTTATTCTAGCAAATACTCCACATCAAATGGTAGTGGCAAAACTAATTTCTTTACCCAGTGATAGTGGGTGTCCTTATGCAAACATACTGAATTGATACATTGATACACAGGACAGAACTACTTGATGCACTGAGCTTCAGAGGCCCACCCAATTGCTACCAAAGATAAAAGCAGTGCACAGGTGCAAAGAGTATACTGCTTCAGTTCAAGGTGAGTTTTAGAAAAAGTCTACAATTTTGCATACTAAAAATGTTGGTGGTGAATGTAAGTAATTCTTCCAAAACAATAAACCGAACATCAAATATCATATTGATCCCAGAAAAATGGTACGACAGAAAAAAAAGCTGTGATTAGCAACAAATGAAAGGCAACATTGCTAGATGCAAAACTGGATAATTCCGTTGTGATGTAAAATTTAGTTGTGAGGGTGATTTGTAGTAATGGTGAAATTTTGCCAAATGCGACTAGCCAAGAAAGAACTACTGACCGAAGAAAGGTAACTAGCTATTTTATCCTCACTTTTAAGAGTTAATTTATATTTGGTTCATATTTTATTGTTTGTATTACTTGCTCTCAGTTGGACGCCCAATGAATAATTATATTGCTGTGGGGTCCGGACGTCGTGCTTTTTAACGGTCTTGTTTAAAAAATGTGAGGAACAGAAAAATGGCGAGATTTTATGATTTCTCGTCACAATTCATTATAGTGCAAAGTATTAGCAGTGAAGCACATAATACACTAAAAATTAGAAGAATCCCTAATATCCTCTAATCATGCATTGGTTACATTATGGAACTGTAAATGGTGGAATGTTTCAGTAGTTGACTTCTACCTTTCTCAGCCATGGAATGAACCATGGTGGTGTTAGCATTAGTTGTTGCCAGATTTCGATTTCCGGATTTCATTTTGAAATCTGGCAATGACTGATGCTAACACCACCATGGTTCATTCCATGGCTGAGAAACGTAGAAGTCAACTACTGAAACGTTTCACCATTTACAGTTCCATAACATAACCAGGGTTGCCAACTTTTCAAGAACAGCTTGAGGAGCATCCATAGAAATTTTGAGGAGCATTTTGCCTTACTTGAGGAGCAGTTATAAAAATATGTGGAAGAAATATTCGAAATGTTTAGAATTAACAATCATTTCTGTTAAGTCAGTGTAATTTATTTTTCACTTACCTGTACATCTTTTTAGAGATAAATATGTGGCCTTTTTTGCCTTCTGCAATACTTCATTGGTGAACACAGTCTGATAACAGACACTTTCTTTGGCTTTAGCAGAACATTTTTCAAATAGCAATGCCTCCAAAGTTTCATGGCCTATATTGCTTCTGTAATCAGTTAAATTTTGATTTATGATACTAAATGAAGCATTGCTGTGCGGTATTAAGAGCACAGACATCATTACATCTGGCAAGTATTTGTACTAAGGGGACCCATTATGGTATTTTAACTGTTTAATTAATGACCATGCTACATCTGGTCTGTTACAAGAAGTAATCTCATCACTAAGAGAATCAATTTGATAGTTTATAAATTCTGATTTATAAACTATCAAATTAGTTTATAAATTCTACATCCTTCACCTCATCTGAATACGCAAATAAATCTAAGAAAAAATACAGGGAAGAGATTTTGTGCTTCTCTTTCACTTTTACATCTGCAATTGATGCATGTTCATATAGCTTGTCTTGCAGTAGAATTTTTTCAAAATATATGTACATTAGGGTGGTCCAAAAAAAAAAAAGTTTTAAATATTCTTTCTCCACAACTTTTATTTTATGCCATAGTATGTGAAGGATAAGTACACCAAAGGGTTTTGCAAAAAAACGATATTTAGGGGTCGCACAATATTTAACTTTTGGGTACTACATAACTGAAAATGAAAAAATTTGAAAATTGAATAATTATGACATGAGATGTCTTCGATGGTGAAGGAAACTGTTTTCTATGATTTGCCACCAGTCGAAGAATGAACTGCTTTTGTTCTTCGTCCTTGGTAAGTGACTGGTTGTATTTTTTAATCAAACTGATGCCTCGCTCGTCAGTGTCATTCACAACCCTCATCTTACAGCAACGTTCACGAAGTTCAATGAAAACAGGATCATTTCTCCACTGTTGGGGTTGCATTTTCAGAAACGCTTTAGGTTTAATTATTCCTCCAACAAGAAGGACATCGAAGAAGAAGCTAGTCCTTTCAGTTACAAAATTTTCTAGATTGAGATATTTTTCGTCAGGTATTGTTATATGTCGCAGAAAATCGGGCAGCTGTGGACGTTTCAGATTCTTGACCATTCTTTCTTTAGTTTTCGTGGGCACTCGACGTCAAAAAAGCTAAGGCTACCAAGTGCTCAGAAAGAAACCAAAGGTGCCTGGCAAAAGCACTGTAGGCTTTCTCGCCAATTTTTTTATTAGGGTAAAGTTTTAGAAGACTTAGGAGCTGGATATCATTATATGGAGCTCTAATTCCAAGTGGAGCTTCATTCCAATACTTCACATAAACCAGGCTTACAAACAAAGCCAAATTCACTGTATTTATTGTCTCTCGAGGTGTTAACTGAAACTGATTTTGAAAGAGGCATATTTTTAGAGCGTGAATGCCTTTAGCCAGCCATCGAGCATGATGTGTAGGGCCAGGAGATCGAAATGTTTCCGTGCCACTTCCTCCACCAAGAAACTAAACAGACAAGCGCAGAAGTTCTAGATAACCGTCTTTTGGTTGCTGTTTTTCCAATGCACTTGGTAAATACTCCAGCATTTCTTGTCGTAATCTGTTTAATATAGGATCCTGAAAGAGGTCAATGTCTGCTGCACTATAAGCACTTTGATCAATCGTTGGCCACCCTTTCTGAAAGCGGTTGAAGAGTGCAGTTTCTGGACCTCCAGTAGAACCGAATACACATAAGAAAACAGCTGAAAGCATAATCTCCATAACATGATGGCGGCAAGCAATCCAAACGAGTTCACTGCCTAGGGTTTTTTCAATTGTTGTGCAAGCTCCTGTGTGAAGCCCAGTATTACTCGCTGTCATATCAAACACAAGTCCTTTGATTTCAGACTTAACATTCCATTTCTCGATTGCTTCAATGCAAGCTTGTGCTTGAGCTTTCCCTGTTCCTCTGTCTATCTTGGGAATTCCCAAAAGCTGTTCTTGGCCATTTCTAGTGAGAAGTATAGCAATGCGATCAACTGTCACCTTGGATCCATCAATATCAGGCAAAAGTTTGCCATCCCAATGTAAAAGAAAAGGCCCCTCTAAAGACGATTTCTTTTGTTCAGCTGCTGTGGCTTTCTGTCTTTCTAATCTCCTAGAGCACGTAATGGAGCTTCGGAAAAGGGTGATTTCGGAAATATCGTGTCCAAGCGCCCCTGCAACGGCTCCAGCAATGAATACAGCTCCTCTATCCGGAAGATTGACTCGATCCAGGGCTCCGATGACTTCTGGTAACGTAAATATATTTTTACGTCGTTTGGATGGGAATGGAGTAGAAGGTGCGGCAGATGTGGACGCTACAGGATGATATTCGCCTTCGCTTTTGGAGCTATGTGAAAATGATGAAGAAAGCTCTGCAGTTTTCCCAGGAAGACATTTGCTCTCTCTTTCTTTATATTTCTCTGTCGCCTTTCTATCTTTTTCCTCCTGTTGTCTGTTCCCAATTTCTTTTTCTGTTGTTTTAAAGTCAGCACCACTCATACTACATGAAAAGACATCTCTTTGTTTTCTGGAGGAATACCTGGTCTTCGTCGTTTTTCATTTGCATTATAGCATTTTTCACGGCAACATCAAACAATTCTTCTAGATCACTTTTGAACATATCCTCACGCACACGGTCATTTTCTCCTTGACGAGTACAGTGCTTCTTCACAGCTAAATATCGTTCATAAAGTTTTGAGAGTTTTCTCACACACGAATCAATCCGCTGAGTTGGAATCCTCGCACGCTTCCAAACAATCACAACTGCTTCACAGGTCAATTTGTAACTCACTGACAAGCTCTTGCCCTCTTCTAAATGGTAAAACTGGACCATCCAGAGCACATCCAATCCATGGGGAAGTCTTGCTGTAGAGAAGTTAGAGATTGGCTTTCCAAGAAGCCAGTTAGTGGAGGCTCTCAAGCTAGATGTTGACATGGTTGTTTATACCTGAAAAGAAGAGAAATTTGAGCTAGCTTACCAAAAAGTAAACTTCTGGGCGACCACTAAATTTCCACGTATCGAGCTAAAATTTGGTGCACACATTACTACATCATAATAGACAAAATTACGCTATGTGGAGCCATGATTTGAATACCTTTTTTTTTCCATTGCAAAGTGGACCACCCTAATGTACATCCTTTATAGAAATATTTCCAGAAATATAGAATTTTTCTTTTACAGAATTTAAAATATTGGGACTATTCAAAAATTGACAGGTTTTAGCTCCTATTACCAGTTCATCTGACTTTTGATTCTTTTTGTCACCAAAATCTATACTATACACAGAGTCTGCTGCTGCAAATACTGCTGGCTAAATGTATCTAGCTGATAATTCAATTAAAAGTGATGTAATTTCTTGTGATACACGTGTGTCATGGGTGCATCACTCTGCATCAATAAATTGGCTTTATTAAATATGGGGATAGTTACTTGAAGAAACAATAAATACAGCTTTGTTGCAAGAGTTTCAAAACATTTTTTCACTTTAAAGAATGTGGGATATTTCCCTTTTTCTTCTTCACAAAAAAATGTGTGGAGAGCATCCCACTGTTCTAAAAATCTATCAATGACACATCCCAATGAAAGCCACCTAGTACAGCCATATTTTAGAATTTTGTGCTGTTCTAGTCCACAAACACTCTGACAAAACTGCAGAAGTTGAAGGCGTTTACAATTTTTTTTGGGATAATAATAAACGTCTACTAAAAACTCTTCAATATTATAGTAATCCAATTCTTTGGCTGCATGCTGTGCTGCCAAATGAATTAAGTGACAGGCACAGCTATGAATAATTACATTTGAGCTAGCTTTCTTTATATATGAGCTAACCCCTTTGAACTGCCCCATCATCACATATGCATTATCTGCACAAAAGAAGACACAGTTACCCCATGGTATCATTTTCTTTTCCAATTCACCGTTCAACAGATTGAAAATATTTTTCCTAGTGGAATCGCCTACTAAATGAGGCAATGATAATAACGATGTTACTATTTTTCCAATATCATCATCATAGTATGTGACAACAATTGGAAATAACAAGTGTTCAGCAGTGTTGCTCCCATCAGTTGCCAAACTGAATTTTTTTTTCTTGTAGTTTTCCAATTAAACTCCCTTGTGTCACAGCAGAGAAACGTTTTTACAATTGATGTTGTTTTCGTGCATGCACAGGCATATTCCTTCGCAATTTTTTAATCCGGAAACATTTTTTCGAATAGAGGTCCGGCATGGTCTGATATTGCTAAAGGGCAGTTGTGTTCTATTAAGAACTTGGTGAAAAAAGCTTCAGCTCTTAACACATTGAAGCTTGATTCCGGTATCGGTATAATAGAATCCAGAGTCTGATTAGCGTGCTTCATTTTAGCATTCCTAATATGCTTTTGATGCTCCACGTGGCACCAACAATCTGTTTTTCCACCATGTGCAATTGAAAAATCCAAGCAACATGAAGTGCAAAACGCATGATTTGCAGACTTTTAGACCGCTTTAACATCGGCCATGCTGTTTCATAATCGTTCCTGAAACACTGGGAATGTTTTCTTCTCCCCGCAGACATTTCTCCCTATTTAAATTTAGGAAGCAAATAACGAACCTGAAATAAATCGCAACAAATGCTAGCACCATACAACACCTTCCAAGCTACTTCTTAAATATGAGGAAACCGGTTTTCGTCCTGTGCCTTCTCCCGCGCAAAATGTGCATGCATCAAAAGAGGAGGAAATTTCGCCTGGCCGGAACTTATCATGGGGTCGCTTTTTCCTTCAGGTTATTGTAACGCTGCTGATTGGAGAGCCTTACGGAGTTACCGTATTTACCGCCGTATAAGTCGAGGTCATAAAACACTCATGCACTTTCTGGAAAAGCTCGATGGAAGCATTAGTGAATCTGACAAGATTTTTGGAGAATTCACCCAGCACCTCTAAGAAATAAGTGATGCCCTCTTGCAGTATTTCCCAAATGTAATGCACAAGAATTTGGAAAATTATATGTGGGTAATTATACGTGGGTAAATGGTCCATTTGCAATTAAAGACTGCAAGTGAATATGAAAATCTTATCATATCAGTCTGACATCTGACACTTCTGAAAAGGCAGTGTTTGATAGGCTACCATTGAGCGAATTTTGGTGCAATGTCAAGAAACAGTATCCACAATTATCATAGAAAGTGGTTAGAATACTCCTTCCCTTTGTCAGTACGTATCTGTGCAAAACTGGCTTTTCAACTAATGTTTCCACAAAATCCAGGTATCACAACAGATTGGATGCAGAGCCAGACATGTGAGTGAAACTCTCCTCCATGGAGCCGGATGTGAAAGAACTTTATAAGGAGAAGAAACAACTGCACTCGTAGCATTGAGGTCAGTAATTCAATCATTTTTTCTTATGAATACTTGCCATGCATTAGTAATAGCATTTTCTTTCTTCTTTGATCTCTATTGGTTTGATTATGAAAGAATACTATAATATCAGAAGTACCAAAAGTGTTAGGTATGTTGTTAGAGAAATAAAACCAGTGTTTACCAGAAATGAAAACAGTACTTCTCAGATTTCTCAGAAATCAAATTCTTAAATCCTCATTGTCTGTATAAACACAATTTTACACTGAATATAAACACTGGCATAGAAAAAATGTTGGGACTCTGTGGCCTCGTCCTGGGCTGAAAAGGGTTCTACAGTATCAGAAGTTTGAGAACCGCTGGTCTAAATATACTAATTTTGTAAATGCAAAAATATTTTTAAAGAATAACCCCCTTTTTATTCAGCCTCTCTGTAAGGTTACACTACCTAACACAAGAGCACATCTCGACAAAGGAAGGGCACCAAACCTTTACTATGTTTTGGGAAAAAATGGAGATGAAAATGAAGTGAAAGTCACATTTCTCCACCCATCAGGACCTCCTTCTTTTTCTTATCACTCAACACCTGATGTACTCTGGATTCCTTCTACTGATGTAATTTGCAGAGTGAATCCCATCACGCCAACTGGTTGGGCTTACACTCTACCAGAAGGTGAAACGAAGAAGATTTCAGGGGTCATTAAACACTTCCTAGACTCAAGAAAAGACAGAGACTTGAGTTAGCAGCAGCCACCCCTTACTTCCAGCATATTGACAAATACTATGTTAATTTTGATCAATACTATAATACTATGACTATATGACAAATTACGTAAATTTTTGAGGTAAGCTGCTAAAATCAATGTTTTTGTCTTGTAAATTGAATTCATTTTTTTAGTTGCCACATACTTAGAAAATGTAGGAAAAAATTTGTATTAAGCACTATCATAATTTCTTAAACTATCAGTAAGAATACAGCTTGTCCACTATCGCTAAGAATACAGCTTATCCTTATACAGCTTGTCTAGTGTGTCCTTGTAGTGGTTGGCATTGATGTCAGCTAGATTCATCTAAAGCTGCTCCGACTTTTGTGTAAAGCTAGATCTGACATGTTAGCTATTTCTCCAAACATGTGAAACTTGAACTCCCTGTATCACCTGATCCCATTATGATCCCACAATGAAACTTTGGGAGGTGTAAGAGTACAAAGTAATTTTGTGATTTTTTTCAAAATTTTAAAATGTGTTTTTTTTTTAAGTTTTAAAATTAAATTTGGTTTTTAAGAAAAAAATTTCATTTTAAACTGCTGTGTTTAATACTAAATTAAAGCCCATCAAAAGAGCTTTAAAATGAGACATTGCCCAGGTCTGTATCTCACCTGGTTCCTGAGAAAACGGCAGTTAACTATTTGAGGATGCAGCAATTTTTAATAAAAATTAAAAAAAATAAGATTCAATAACTTTTGAAAGGAAAGAAAAAAAATTTAAGATTTCTATTCACAACTATGTAAGGACACTTGATACATCAAGTTTCATCAAAATCTCAGAATGTCAATCAGAATCAGTATGTGTTGATTTGACATGGAATGACCCAATTATAAACCAAATACTTTAATGAGAGTAATAAGAAACTTACCCTTACTAGAAGGTCTGTTCTCATTCGAAAAATCTACATTTCTCTGCAGGAGTTTTCCCATTTTGAGTTCTACAGTTGGTTTGTGCTGATGGTGCGGCGGTTTTATGTTGTCTTCAGCATGTTCTTCATTTGACAGAATGAGTAATTCTTTAATCCATACTGCGGCAATGATACTTGGTCTAAGAAACCTCTATTTTACTTAAAAACCTATTATTTCACTGGTTTATATAACCCTAACCGGTAGTTTAATTGACTCATAAAAATTTACTATTCAGTAAACCTACTTGCGTGAACATTCACTAACATAAACTAACTTCTTATTTACAAACACCAAAAACATCTAACAAAAAAATTAATCCTAAAATACAATTATTTACACAAACTCATCTCATTGCCCTCTATTTACACAAACTCATCTCACTCTCTCATTCATGCACTACACCTCTGCCGTTCCCAACATAGATTGCCTCTAGCAGCTTTCTACCTGGCTAGGGTTGTCTTCAGGAGGCTAGGTGGTATCAGCCCTACTATCACAGTGAGAGTGAGTAAGAGAAGCGATTATCAGCGTCAGCCCATCTCTTACGTCATATTGAAAACTTTGCCACCGTGGCTCCATCTGTTAGGAACTGTAGTTAATATTTTATTTTCTTCTGCAGTACCAATATTGTACATAGGAAGTACCAAAAACCAATAAAAAAATAGCCTGCAACAACACATAAAAAATTGGCAAAAAAAGAGAAGCAAAAACAGCACTGATACAGTATTGCTTAGATAATCAAAGATACCTGAAATTTGAAGACATTAAAATAATTAAATCATGTAACAATGAAAGACATTTGCATATTACAGAATCTGTGCTGATTGAAAAAAATAGGGATCGAGTATGTAACCATAATGACCCAAATATACTTAATGAAAAATGGAAAGAACAAAAAAAAATACTGCAGAAGAAAATAAAATATTAACTACAGTTCCTAACAGATGGAGCCACAGTGGCAAAGTTTTCAATCTAACGTAAGAGATGGGCTGACGCTGATAATCGCTTCTCTCACTCACTCTCACTGTGATAGTAGGGCTGATACCACCTAGCCTCCTGAAGACAACCCTGGCTGGGTAGAAAGCTGCTAGAGGCAATCTACGTTGGGAACGGCAGAGGTGTGGTGCATGAATGAGAGAGTGAGATAAGTTTGTGTAAATAGAGGGCAATGAAATGAGTTTGTGTAAATAGAGGGCAATGAGGTGAGTTTGTGCAAATAATTGTATTTTAGGTTTGATTTTTTTGTTAGATGTTTTTGGTGTTTGTAAATAAGAAGTTAGTTTATGTTAGTGAATGTTCACGCAGGTAGGTTTACTGAATAGTAAATTTTTATAAGCCAATTAAACTACCAGTTAGGGTTATATAAACGTCAGTGAAATAATAGGTTTTTAAGTAAAATAGAGGTTTCTTAGACCAAGTATCATTGCCGCAGTACGGATTAAAGATTTACTCATTCTATCAAATAAAGAACAAGCTTAAAGAATTATTCATTCTGTCAAATAAAGAACAAGCTGAAGACAACATAAAACCACCGCACCAGAAGCCCAAACCAACTGTAGAACTCAAAATGGGAAAAAACGTGCAGAGAAATGTAGATTTTTCAAATGAGAACAGACTTTCTAGTCAGGGTAAGTTTCTTATTACTCTCATTAAAGTAATTGTAGACATGTAAACTTTTGAATGGTTTTAGTAATACTGTGACTTTTCAAACAATGAATTATAAACCAAATAGTTTTTCAATTGGTACCTGTTTGACATATTTATAAATTACATACTTCTGCCTGCTCACTTCTCATTAAAAACCACAAAAAAATATTTTGAACTAACTATAACAGTTCCTCAGAGAAGAAAAAAATGCTGCTCCATTAACATTCTATATTTCCTTCATACAAAAGATTCAGTGTTTCTTCGTGTAAACAAAATCTGTGTTATGAGAGCATCTAAATTATTATAACAAATACTGTGAATGAAATGTATGTATAGCCAATTTTTCTGCCCCATAATAGTGGGTATTTGCAAGTTTATGTAAATAAAATAGAGTGATACACAGAACTATTAGACATGATCAAATGAAACCCATTCAAGTGGCTTTATTGACACAAACGAAAAGGTACATCTATAGGTGTTGCAGAATTAAACAAAGCAATATATACGGAAGCAAGAATGCACCAGTGTTCATTAGAATAAGTTAAGACATGCATCCCACTGCTTGGGGAGACGGTGGACATTGTCCGCGAAGAAGGACTTCGGTTGCTCCTTGAAACATTTGGTCACAGCAGCCATGATGTTTGCATCGGAGTGGAATTGTTGTCTCTTTAGAACTCTTACTAAGGGCCAGAACAAATGAAAGTCACATGGTGACAGATCAGGGCTATAAGGCTGGGTGGTGCAGAACCTCCCACCCTTTCCATGCTAACGCATACTGCACAATGATCGCAACATGCGGACGAGCATTGTTATGCAACAGAATCGGACCACGTGAAAGCATGCCGGGTCCCTTATTCTTGATGGATTTATACAGCTTGTCCAGCGTGCCCTTGTAGTGGTTGGCATTGATGTTCACGTGAGGCTCTTCAAAGTCCCCCCAAAAAAGCCTTTCATGGTCAAAAAGTGCGGTCAGCATAACCTGACCGGCGGAAACTTGTGACTTGAATTTTTTGTGTTTTGGTGATCCGGGATGTTTCCACTGCATGCTCACTGGTTTGCTGGATGGCTCCAAAGTGGTGCACCATGATTCGTCACCTGACACTATGTACGACAGAAATGCATCAACCTCCGCTTCGTAACACAGCAAGTGGTTCAAACTCCAACCCATTCGTTCTTCCTTATGGTCAGCATCCATGAGATTCTTTGTGAACCCACCTTCCAATACTGCAGTGTCTTCATAACCACCATTTCAACTGTCCCAAATGACACAGCAAATTCCTCCACTACGGAATGTAAGTTCCGACGACAGTCCACCCGTATTGCTGCATCAATCTTGGCAATGGCTTCGTCTGTCACAACAACATGCGCCTGGCCCAGCCACGGAAGATCTTTTGTTTGCTCACGTCCTTTCCGAAAAATTTGCGCCCAGTCCATCACTGTTGTCTTCAGCACACATTTGTCACCATACACTGCCTGCATTCTGTGATGAATGACGACCGGTCCGCATCCTTCCACTATTAGGAACTGAATCACCACTCGCTGATCCATCTTGGACAGATTTGGAATCACACTGGCCATGTTGTCAACGATCTGCAGCACATAACCACACATGCGAGGAGAATGAACATGTGCTCACTTGTTCATTGGTCTGCGCTTATCACGCGAGCTGTGACATCATCACGGTTCCCCATGCACAGGTTCACATGATGTGGCACGAACAGGTTTCATTTGATCATGCCTCATACTTAAAAGCACTGAGATTCAGAAGTCCACCCAGTTGTACTCTAAGTAAAAATTAAAAAAAAATAATAATAATCACTTTGCTGTGCACTCTTTTTATTATCGATTCTCAAGAAAAAAATCTGCTGAAATAAATATTTTATTTGCATTCGATACACAGTTACATTTTTATGTACAACTCCACATTGAGACGTGCCAACCTTCAAAATCTAAAAATCAGGAGATTTTTTACAGCTCATAAAATCCCATGAGCGCTATTTTTTATCGACATTTTTCAGATGCAGGAGCAATTTTCCAGAAGTAGTATTATTGGTACATAGCATTTTTAATCTTTAAAAAGTTATTCTAAATGCAGACTTGTATGTTTATATGCAAAATAAAAAGCATAGTGAAAATAGTTGTCAACCAGATACAATTAATAATTAATACAAGATATGTACTTAATTTTTGATACATTATTTAATCATAATTAATCTTTATCCTTATTTAGTGAATGTACAGTAGCCAATTTAGCTCTCTTTAACAAAGATCTACAAAAGTTTTGTTCAAAGCATTTTTCTTTCATTCTGGACTTAACTGTCAGCAGTTTTTCCAGTGTTGGAATAGAGAGAGAGACAGAGGTATCTGTCAAAACAAATGTGGTAGTGTCAAGCTTTCTTCTTGGTTGGAGGTTTAACAACTGCAGTGAGCACCTCAGTGGGCTATAAGCACTTGCCCATCCCTAATTTAGGGCCACTGGTTCCAGGGACGGGAGAGAGCCAGTGCGGTAAGACAAATACAACATCATACTTGCCAACTTTGGAAAATGTGCACCAGTAATTGCGCGAACGCCATTTACCACAAAACAAAACATAATTATATTAATAAATATGCAGTAAAAATCTCTGCATATGTCACAATAACTAAACTAGTATTATCTGTGTTTAAAATAATATTTTTAAAAACCATAAAATAAAATCTTAATTTTGTTCAATGTTAGTCGTGCAAACCTGTGGTGTTTCAATACTAAACTAAAATTTCCATTTGCTGATATCTTTGTTTCCTTTCCCATTTCTTTATTATTGCCTTTTTTTCAATGCCCTTGGATGACAATTTTATCCATCATGAATGCATGACAGCTTTCACTTTTTAGACAAATGATGAACAGTGTAACTTTGAAAATATAAATACTTTTGAACACCATGCATCAATTCTTACAAATTTTTCAGCTTCGTCATTTTCGTTTTCGCCCCCCCCCCCCGTTTATCAAACTGAAATGCAAAACTTTTGAGGGGGGGATATTTAAGAATACAGGATACATGTTCTGATCAACGGTGTGGGGAAAAAATTACAGTTACAGGAGATATCTTTGCTACGTCCGATTTCCGTTTTCGGACATTTTCCCTCCATTTTCAAGTTGAAATACAAATATTTATAAAATAAAATGATATTTAACAACAATACTAAGCAGAGGAAACATCACGTGAAAAATAAAATTACGATTACGGGAGAAATCTTCACTGCATCTAACTTCCGTTTCCGAAAGTTTTGAAAGACGAAACTTCCTCTTTCGAAAGTTTAGAAAGTTTCAGGCGGAAAACATCCTCTACCACTACTAACTGCCCCAAAATTTCTATTTAGTTATGCATCGATCTCGTGGATAACCCAAATTATGACGGAAAAGGAGAAATTCCTCGAAGCCGTCGCACTCTCATGCCTAAAGATTACAGCGAATTTTTTCGCCCTCGAATTTCTGTTTTCGGAAATTTTTCCTCCATTATCAAACTGAAATACAAATATTTACGGAATAAAATGTTACATACAACAATACTGGACAGAGGCAACATCACAGGAAAAAGAAATTCGATTACGGAAAAAAATCTTTATTTCGTTTACTTCCGTCTCTGAAAGACGAAATACCGTCCCGATGCGTATTTTTACGAATTAGTAAAATTCTTCGATGAGTAGTTTTACGCGCCTAGAAAAATTCATGATGCGTATTTTTACACGTCGAGAAAAATTCCCGATGCGTATTTTTATGCATTGATAAAAATTCGATGCGTACAAGACGCGTAATTAGATTACGCATTTTGGAGAACTCTGGTCGGCACGTCACCTGAGTACTGCCGTGGAGAGAGGGAGCTACCGCACAAAGCCGGCGAGTCAAAGATGACATCATCGCGTAACATGGCGCTCATAAGGTCCGGTAGAAAATCTAAACGGATGGTTGCAGGGGATTGAAATATTTCGATTGAGCAATCGAAATATTAAAAAATCTGTAAAAAAAGACTTTTATCCGTAAATCAGTAAAATTAAGCAGAAATCCGTAAATTTTACGGATAATCCGTAAAAGTTAGCAAGTATGCAACATCCATACCCCACTGCAATTCGAACCCGGACCCATCTCAGGCAATTTGTCGAAAGCCGGCGCTCAGTTTCACAACTTTATTATGCAGCAAAGACAATAACAGATAATATGTAAAGAAGAAACAAATTGCCAAAGATATGACATAAAATAAAACATTAAAAACCGCGAAAGTGGCGTAATGCAAAAGGAAAAATCTTCCGCAAAAAATAAGCGAAAGGAATGAGATAAAAAAACAAATTCACAAACTAAGTGTACACAAAATGCTACAATAGAAGATAAAACAAAGCTGACAATAACAGATTCGCAATTAGAGATGAACAAAGGAGCACATTAATCTATAAAATGCGACGAAGAAGGGAAAAGAGACAAACATGGTGCAAAACAAGAAATAAAAATCTCCACAGTAAAGCAAAACTGAAAAGCACTCCACAAAACTCTGAAAAAAACATAAACAGAGCTCGCAGCTAAGAGCGGGGAGACGTGAAACGATAAGTAGGTCACAGTTTGCGCACGAGTGTTTGTAAACAACATAAAATAGACCACTGCGCCACCGGGGGTGGCTTTCTTTTTGCAGATATGAGGAGAGGAAAAGTACGATACTGATGACTGTAAATGATGTCTTGCATCGACGCAGAAAGAAAAAGATTTCACAGGCGGTTAGAAATCTTTTTCTTCTGCGTCGATCCAAGGCGGTGGTTGATGGAATTTCAACCATCGTAACGGCTAATTATTATCGGTGAAAATTGGGAGAATTTGACATTTATCCGGAGGGCAGGAGGAATGGCTGAAAATCCGGAGTCTCCCGCCTAAATCCGGAGAGTTGGCACGTCTGCACATTTAAGACCCTATAACTCCATTTTTAAGGTTTATATATCAATTCAGTGGCACAAACAGCACTGGGTTATATGAGCTTAAGCTCCTCTTGAAATTGTGTGCCTTATTTTATTTCTATAATTCTAGCATTTAAGTCTTCTTTATTTTTATTTTTTGGAAGGGGGGACCTGCTGTTCATAAAAGGAAAACTAACCCCATGAAAATTTTTCAAACATGAAGTATAGATCAGAAGAGAGATGGAAGGAAAAGAAAGGGTTTTGCGTGAAAGCTCGAGCTTGCTGCAACTGATAAGCCTCAGTGTATTAAGGAACAACTGATAAGCAAATTTTCCTTAGAAAGCGACAAAGCCATGTTGATATGCCCGTGGTATATTTTTTTAATTTCTTTTTCCTGACTTATTATTTCAATGTTGATTATTATTAGCGTTCTGTTCAGCGCCGACAGGTGTGAGCCTATTTCACGCAAATTACAAAATTTCCCAGTTTGATACGGTATAATTTCTTTGTAAATCCCATTATCTTCCCCCTCTCTACTGAGGCAAGAAATGGCCCTGTTTGTAATTTGTATCTTTCCATATTAGGCCAAAGACTTGGATTTCTTTAGAGAATCATTTCATTCAATGAAAAGGCATACATGCATGAATCTGAATGTCATCCAGTGGCTTTTTTCACGACAACTTCACACTGAGTCCTAACCAATGCTGGGACATAGCACACCAGTATTAGCAATATTACAGTAGTCACTGACTATAGTGCACTACTTTTTTGTAGTTTGTAGTGTACCATAACAACAACAATAAAAAGTAGTTTTGTGCTTGTAACATGCTACAAAAATCAAGTAGTTGTAACAAAATTTCAGGCTACATTTTTTCACTACTTTTCTTGTTACGAGGAACAAATTTTACTATGACAGAAAGAATCATTTGCCAAATTCAGCTTGACCTTCGGAAGAACTAATGTTGTCCAACGGGATGCATGACCTTTACAACACTAGCTTATAGGTCATGATCATAGGTGGAGCATAAAAGAGGGAACGACTTAATGAGGCAAAGAGACATCTCCGAAGGGTAGGAAAGTCATAAAACTGGGAATCCTCTGTAAGCAATCAACATGAATGTTCGACTATGTTGTAAGGCCATTCTTTCAGAGAATGCGTAAATGTACCATTTGCATCTCAGTTTTAAAAGTTGGTGCAGTCTATTTGGCTTACCATCTCTTAAGCTCCTAGTTACATTTTTTTTTTTTTTTTTTTTTTTTTTTGATTGGAGGTTTAACGACCACCGTGAGCAACTCAATGGGCTATAAGCAGTCGCCCGTCCCTAATTTAGGGTCACTGGTTCCAGGGAAGGGAGAGAGCCAGTGCCGTAAGACAAACACAACATCCATGCCTCACCGGGATTCGAACCCGGACCCCTTACGGACGAATGATCAGAGGCCAACGCCTTAGACCACTGCGCCACCGGGGCGGCAGTTACATATTTCATGATGCTTTAAGCTAAGAATGAATATTGAAACAGAACTTCTTTGGGCAGTTTCGTATAATTGTAAATTAAAAAGCAAAACAACAAAAGGAAATTGTATTATTATCAATGTCCATTGATTTAAATCATAAATATAAATCATTGATTTAAATCACAAATAGAAATCTTCAAATCTGCATTATGAATTGAAAAGTCCATTAAAAATTTAAATTGCACAGTCTGTTCAAATTTTCAATTTTTATTTTGAAAATAGTAACCTGAGATGCTATTTTGAAAATAGTAATCTAATAACAGTGCTAAACTGTTATTAGATTACTATTTTCAAAATAAATTTAGCACAGTTATTATTTAAACAAAATCAACTTCATGCTGAAACTAAATAAAACAGAAAATTATTATCAGGGGAGAAATTTGAAGATCAAACGCACTCGCCAAAAAAAAAAAAATTCCCACGTGCCACTCCTTAGCGCATACCTGTGCCCTTTCAGAAACAGAAATCCAAAAAAAAATTAATCGATATATTCGATGAAATTACTTGTCGCGTATTGATTAAATGTACCAAACATATCGATTAAAAAAACAATATGTTACCTAAACCAAGTATCAACTTTTAATTGATATGACTACAGATGTTTGAATTTATCGGCACGTTTATTTCGATTAAAATAGAATCTATACATAATTTCCCATTACATATTTTCTCATTACATTTTGATCTATAAAGAGATAAAAATTTATTTTTATGGAAGTTCCACCCTTTTGACCCCCAAATCCAATAGGATTGTATCCCAAGCCGCCACGGAACAAACTAAAATGTTTTAAAAAACAAACGATTTTCTTACTAGGTTTATCTTACGTAGTGACGGACAAGACAGTCAAATGAAATAAATGAGTGACTGAGGGACACTAATTGGTAAATTATGCTCAACTAAAAACAAAGTGAATATTTTGCATGAATCACATCCAGTTCATAATAAACTTTTAATAAAGGAAGTTAATTTCGTATTTTTCCCCACGCAGTCGACATTAGATTTATGCTTGGCACTAGAAATATGATTAGTAATAATATTATCAACCATGAAAGTTAAAGTACATTTTGTTGTAAAGGTGTTTTTTTTTTTTTACAAAGAATTTTTCTTTATGCCAGTTCTTAAGGGTGACCATAAAGGCAATTCTAACTAATTCTAAAACTTCAAAAGTAAGATTTGTCCCTTTCCCATGAGATTATAAAGTCCCAGGTTCCCAGGACCACTAATCTCCTTTCATGGAGGTTAGAAGTTAGACTTTGTCAGTGGCAAAGTTATCTGACCTTTTAACATTCACCAGTGTTCCTTTTATTATACATGAACTCAGCAGAAGGATTATCTCAGTGGGAGGTAGTATAGGGGATACAGAACAGAGACAGGAACCAATGCCAGTTTTTTACCATTTTCAGTTAGTTTCCTGTTGTAATTGTACTGTATGGTTAAGGGTTTGAGTGCTTAGTGCATTTTAGGACAAGTGTTGAAGAGTCATAGCTGGGAAGAAAAAAGATATCTTTTGGAACTATTTCAAAGAAATTAAAACTGTGGTAAAGATTCATGTGCTGCATGCAAGCTGTGTGAAAAACAGATCCAGGGATTTTTTACATGCATGAAAAACCATTTACATTGTGTTCATTAAATACAAATAAAGTTTATGATGCTGCACCAGCCAAGGAATTCCAACATAAAAGAGAACTGCCACTGGTACCTGAAGCAACTACTAAATCTGCAACAGCAGAGAAAAAAAAAATTTGATAATGGATTCATTTGTGACACAAACCACAGCTGAACAAAAAAAAAAAAATGAAAAAAATGTTTGATCTGCAAACTGCTTGAAGGATTTAATCTTCAAACTTTCTTTCCATTTCATATGGTTAAAAATAAGGAGTTCAAAAACCTTATTGAAATGCTATCCTGGCTATAAGCCACCAACAAAACAGGATATAGCAAATCGTTTGTTAGATGAGGTTTTTGATGATGAAATGGAGAAATGTCAGTCTTCAGTCTTTAAAAGATAAAACAGTCTGCATGAGTATAGATGACTGGCACAATGTCCATAATGAACCAGTTTGTTCCTGTGTAACAACTTCAGATGGTGATGTCTATTTAGTGGACAGTTTGACACTTATGGTAGCCCCCACAAATGATTACCTTGAACAAATCTGTTTGAAATCAGTTGGGGAAAAATTCTAGTGTCAAATCAGGCGTTCTGTAATGGACAATGCTTCAAATATGACAAACATGAGGAAAGAAATGGGGGAAAGTGTTGTCATGTTATCACATATGGTTGCACAGCTCACATTTTAAACCTTCTAGCAAAAATCCTACAGATTACAAACATCAAAGAGCAGATATAGCTAAAGATCAAATTAAGCTCAATGCTGCATTACATTGTAGTTGTTAATACTGTTTTCAAAGAATAAATACAACTCTTCTAAATTTTCTGTTTCACACATTATAATTCGAATGTTTTGACCGTGGAGGGCAGTGTGTGATCTATTACTTCTAGGAAGCGGAAGGCAGTTTACAATGGCAACGAAAATGCCAACTCATCATTACGTTAGTTGAATATCCCACTGGCTGCCGCTTCAGTTAAACACATGGAATATATGTGGTTTTATCCAATGAGCTTCTAAACACTCTTGTTAAAGAAGAATAAAGTAAAAACCTTTAAAACTGGAACAAAATCGAATTAAAATCAGAATAAAATTGAATTAAAAGGACACAACAAATCGTTAAAACATCTGAAAGGCTGTCATTGTTCTTTCGAACTCCCTTCGTCCTCCAAACACGTTTCAGCTGCAATTGTACCATCAAATGAAGATAATGCCTTCATCAGTGGTGGGCAATGTATTTGCCTTAACTGCCAAGTCATGCTCCGCCTCGACGTCAGGATTTTCATTGTGTATATCATGCTGCACGTCATCTGCCAGTGATCGGTCATATCAAATCTTCTTAATTATCTTCTTTATTCTTTGCTTTTCATTTTTTGTCATTTTTCTTCTTGGTTAATCAGGTATTTCCATATGTATGATAGGTTGTATGAAGTATTGTTATTGCAATTGAGTTTCTTTGTTTTTTAAATCATTACAGCCTCAGAAGTGAGCATTTGCTAGCGAGTATTGTGCGGTATAAGAAGTTTTGTATCTGTCAATCAGGCTCAGTATTATTTTCAATGCAATACTGAATTAAAGATGATTTAGCCTGTCTTTACCATATACTGTGAAAAATACCCTATACTGTGGAAAAATACCATATAATCCAAACATAACAGGAATCTTAAAAACTGAATGTTGATGTGCAAACCTTCAAATTGTAGGAACTGTTAGAGATACTGCAAGTATATCAACTCAAGGTAAATATCCTATATCAATTCTGGATAAAGCTGGTATTTACAAGATACCAATTGTACCATCAAATGAAGATAATGATGAATTGATGATAATAATAAAGTGTACATTCGGAGTACTAAAAAGAAGTTTAAATATCACATTAAAACAGCACATAGACAATTGGAATAAAAGACAGGCTAAAACATCTTTAATTCAGTATTGCACTGAAAATAATACTGAGCCTGACTGGACAAATATAAAACTTCTTACATCGCATAATACTTGCAGACAAATCCTCATTTCTGAGACTGTAATGATAAAAAAAAGTGCAGGAATTCAATTGCAATTATAATACTTCGTATGGCCTATCTATCATACACATGAGAATACCCTGATTAACCAAGAAGAAAAACAACAAAACATGAAAAAACAAAGAATAAAAAAGATAAATTAAGAAGATTTCATTCAACCAATCACTGGCAGATGACTCAGCATGACATGTGCAATGAAGATCCTGACGTCAATGCAGAGCATGACTTCGCAGAAGTTCAACAGGGCATTGATGACTTGGCAGTTGAAAGCAAATACATCACCCACCACTGATAAAGGCTGGGACTTTGCAGTTGAAATGCATTTGGAGTGAAAGAGGAGGTTCAAGTGTGAACAATGACAACCTTTCAGATAATGATTCGTTGTGTCCTTTTAATTTGATTTTATTATGATTTTTGTTCAATTTTTATTCCAGTTTTAAAGGTTTTTACTTCATTCTGTTTTATCAAGAGCTTTTATAAATTCGTTGGATATAAAACCACATATATTCCACATGTTTAACTCAAAGGGCAGCCAGTAGGACATTCACCTGAAGAAACACAAGTTGGCATTTTCGTTGGCATTGTAAACTGTACAATGCCACTTCCTAGAACAGGGTGGCTACAAAACCATGAACAAAAAATTCCCTGACTTTTCCAGGTTTTCCAGGTGAAAATGCACTTTTTTCCTGACCACTGCATACAAACCAGAAAAGTTAATGAATACAAAGGCAAATAATAAAAAAACTTTTTTACTTCCATTTTTACAAATGAAGTCAACTCTTGATAACTCTAACTTTGATAACACTGAATTTCTGATAGCTCAGAAAAAAGTAAAATTCCTTGCAAGTGCCCTAAGCACATAATGAAGTTATCGTCTTGATAAGTAAAAAAAAATTAGTGGCCAACATAACTCTAAATGTTCTTGTTTAAAAATAAAAAATAGCCCATAAAATGCAAACATAAGGATTGATGCACAACTCATTCATAACAATAGACAACAAAAGCAAACATTCCACGCTGACCACTTTAACCTTGGAAAGTGACCTCCCTCTGAAATAATTCTGCCACCACTCAGCCAGGGACAGACTACAACTACACTCCTTGCAGCACATCTTCAATTTCCACCAATAAGTAATCAAACAGTCATCTTTAACTAACATTCAAAAATAATTTCAGACTGGCATCTTACCATTTGACCTAATAGACAGATGGTGTTCAGTAGCACTCTTTGTTAAATTTATGTTGCATATTCTTGTTCTGAACAAATTCAAGCTTTGTTTCATAAAACTTATTTTTCTAAACTTGTGGCTTCAAATCACAAGTTGAACACATTGTCCTTTGCTGATAAAATCAATAATTAAAAATGTTGAAGGCAGCCAAAAAAAAAAAAATTGTACAGCATTTTGTAATATTGGAAAACACAATGTCTACAATTCTAAAGAATAAAAAAGTGATTTATATTCCTTTTTTTTAAAGGAAGCCTCATCAAAAAGAAAAAAAAAAAAAGAAATGTGCAGAGTATTAGAATATTTGAGAGATGCTTAATGGAAATGAAATATGTATTCAGTGTAGAGATAAAAATGTGAATTCGACACGTAGAGATAAAAATCAGAATTCCACAATGCTTGACAGACAGGAAATCCAAGAAAGCAAATGTGCAGTGCATGAACCTCCACTTACCATATATGATCATACTGCCTCTAAAATTGCAGTTGCAGTTTACGACAAGATGAGACCAAAGAAGGGGGGGGGGGGGGGGCTGAACATTTTAACTGGTGAAAAATCAAAACAGACAGCAAGAATGCAGACTATTGTTAGTCTGTCTTTTGTTGACTCTGGAACTACACAGCATCGATTGCTTAATTTTTCTTTCTGCTGCTATCATTCTCTCCCTACTTCTTCATTGTTGCTTTTCTTTCTTTTCTTGATTTTTGTGCCCCTGATAACAACCATCAGCCTGAGGACCATGAGCGCATGATATCAAAGCTTCAACTATTTCAGATAAATGGTGTAACTTTGAGAATATTAATACTTTTGAACATCACGCATCAATTTTTACAAATTGTCCAACTTCGTCACTTCCGTTTTCGGGAATTTCCTTCTTCCCTTATCAAGATTAAATGCAAAAATTTATGGGGGCAGGGGAAATTTAACAACGCTGGAGAGTGGGAACATCACGGGATGGGGCAATAGCGATTACGGGAATTCCGTCCGACTTCCGGTTTTGGAAATTTTTCTCCTATTTTCAAGGTGAAATGCAAAAATTTATGCAGTAAAATATTACTTAAAAATACTGGACGCAGGCAACATCGCAAGAAAAAATAAATTACGATTACGGAAAAAATCTGAACTCCGTCGACTTTCCGTTTTCGTAAGTTTTATAAAGATGGAATTCCATCCTCCAACAAACATCTACCCCCCCCCACACACACACACACACACACACACAATTCTGTTTACTTGTGCATCGATCTCCTGAGTGGCCAAAATAACGAAAAAGGCGGAATTTCTCGAATTCGCGGGAGAACCTCAAGCCTGAAGATTAGGAGGCAATTTTCGCGGCGTCTAACTTTCGTTTCCACAAATTCTTGCCTACAGTTTCAAGCTGAAATATGAACATATATGCCATAAAATGATATTTAACAAGAATACTAGACACAAATTACGATTAGGGCAAATTCTTTTTACTCCATTTAACTACTGTTTCGAAAGCTTTGAAACACGAAATACTGTCGCCTGACGGAAAATGACCCAACCCCCAAATTCTCTTCAGTTTTGCATCAATCATGATAGCGATCTAAATGATGACTAAAAAAACATAAGATTCTTAAGCGGATTCGCGGAGAATTCAGCGAATTCGCTTAAGAATCTTATGTATATCATAAAATAATAGCAAAATATTTTTTTAAACAAAATGAAAATTCGCAAAATCCATAGTTAGACAACTAAATCGGTAGAAAATGCAAACATTCCATGGTAATTGGCATGCATAACAGTCGCATAATCGACACCACGTGATCCGCACCTATCATGTTAATCGTGAATCGTAATTTCCGACAGAAAACTGCGATTCACAGGACCAACTCAGAAATCCAAAGATGCAAGAAAAAAATGATCGTCTTATTGAAAGAGTAACTGTCATTTTGAAGTACTTTTGTGTTACTTTTAAATAAAACAAGTTAGTAAAATCATGCAATGCATTGATTATAATACACTTTCCAACATACCAGAAATCATTACTCAAGTTATGAGGATAATGGCTGTGGAATAAATCTCTCTCCTGTGCCCTGACCTTTGATCCCATTTCGATTATATTTAACAGAACCGGTTCAGTATACCTCGAAAATAACATGATAAAGTTTTGTCACAATGGAAGAATTTTTACGTAAGTTATGACGCCTAATGGCGATGGAAGTAATTCCGCTCTTATGACCTGACCTTCGACCCCATTTCGCCCATTTTCAATAGGGTTTGTCCCCAAGTGGTCCCCTATAACATTCTAAAATTTCATCGAAATCAAACCTTTTTACGTTAGTTATGACGAATAAGAGCAGTGGAATGGATCCCGCTCCTATGTCCTAACCTTTGACCTCATTTCGTTCACTTTCAATAGGGTTCCTTCCCAGGTGATCCCCTTCCATATACTAAAAGTTCATCGAAATCGAACGATTTTTACGCGAGTTATCGTGCAGACGGACATACGAACACAACGCGTGACGTAATGAGGCAGATGGAAATCGCGACCATCTGCTCGCAAGAGTGTGACATCATAAAACTTTAATAGGATCCACACACAACGCGTGACGTAACGAGACAGATGGCATGACCGCGCGCCAACATCTCAAGTGCGAGATTGTGACGTCATAAGATCATCCCCATGTGGTCCCCTACCACATAATAAAATTTCATCGAAATCGAACCATTTATACGCACGTTATGACGTATAAAGGCAATGGAATGCATTCCACTCCTATGTCCTGACCTTTGACTCCACTTCACCCATTTTGAATAGGGTTCATTCCCAGTGGTCGCCTGCAATATACTAAAATTTCATCGACATCGAACCATATTTACGCAAGTTATGACGCATAAGGGCAATGGAATGGATCCCGCTCCTATGCGGTGACCTTTGACCCCACTTCACCCATTTTCAATAGGGTTCATCCCCAGGCGGTCCCCTACAATATGCTAAAATTTCATCGAAATCGAACCATTTTTACGCGAGTTATCGAGCCGACGGACGGACGGACAAAGCTGGAGCATATACGCTTCATCAACCTACGGTTGGGAAACGTAAAAAAGAACTAAAATCGTTAGCTGTTGCCGCATTATCGCAGTTCATTAGTTAGACTAAAAATCCGTTGAAATTGCGGACAGTCCATAGCATTGTCTTATTTCTGAATACGTTTCAACGACGCACCATTTTTTTTAATTTCGTTTTTTACCGGTGTCCGCAGCACCTAAATTTATAACATTTTAATAGATATTCTATGGATTACACAACAGAAATTACGGCATTTACTACTCATGACAATTGTGGTGAACAATAAAGATGGCGATACTGAATCTAAAATCAAAGAAAAGGTAATTAATTTGGGTATGAAGAAAATTTCAAATGAATTATTGGCAATATATCAACCAACAGTCAATGCTCTTAATAGAGTCCAGAGGAATTATTGCCTAATTTCTGAGGTAGTTGTAATGTGGAAAAAGTTGGAAATTGTATTAAATGGCATCTTAGATGAAAAGAAATTGGAGTTGTTTTATAAAAGATATGGTGAAGAAGCTTTATCTTGAGCTTTTTTTTTTTTCTTGGATATTTTTGCCTTCTTCTTTGATCTTTACTTTCAAGCAAAAAACGTGGTTATGACTATTACGCCTGAAGAAAAAGAGGTTGATTTACAATTTATCAGCAAAAAATATGGAGACACATTCCTGACTATTCTCATTAAGCTTCTGGCACCATTCGTTTGATGATGGAAGAAAACATGCAGCTTGCAGTAAATTTGACTGGTAGCATTCCGTTTCTGTAGTGAAAGAGTCCATAGAAAAAAAGAAGGGAAAAGTGTTTTGCAATTACTAACAGCAACATCTGCTTTGGTTGAAATTGAAAGAGTTTTCTCAACATTTAACATTGTGCATTTTAAGTTAAGAAGTAGGCTAGGAACTCAAAAAGCAGCAAAATTTGTATTTTTGTTTAAACAGCTGAACAAATAATTTCTCTCATCAGTTGCTCTTTTTCTTACTCAGGAATTCATGTTTTCCAATCAATATATTATTTTGAAGCTTTTATGTTTCAAACTGAATGGGTAAGTTATAGATTTTTTAAACAACACCAACAGTATAATGACTAAAACTTTTTCCATTTTATGCATGTTATGCACATTTAGATTTATTTTTAAATGTATGAAAAATAAATCTTTTTTGATCATTTGCATATCAGTAATCACTGAAAAGTTTTGTAGACATAAATCAGTAGAGTAAACATAGTGTATGACAATAAGAAATACTATTCTTTTCTTATTGCATTCTCATTCATTACATTATGCTGTGTTACTTAAATTTCAAAAATATGTACCATCAAGTCCATCATAGAAAAGTATGTTATGTTTCATGTTTACATTGAAGAATGAAGAGCTATTTTAAAGTTGAACTGAAACACAACAGTAATTTAAATAAAAAAAAAAACTACTAGAAAGAAGAATTGTGAAACAATGGCTTAGAGATAAAGTATAAATCAAATAAATCGGATTTTTTTAATTTGTTTTAACCCTGATTACTATGCACACTTCTGGTACAGGAGTCAAAAAACCTTTCAGCTTCAAAATCACCACTTCAAACTTAAAAA